>OU795036.1:94565358-95029513 GCA_917208275.1 Patella pellucida | reverse complement strand
GATTGGGCTAATAATACAGGATGCTACGGCCAACTTCTAAAAGATGATTTACGTGCACGTCTCTGACAATGGGAAACCACGTGACCAAAAGGCTATAGAGCCTACTCACTTAGCCACCTTGGCAACACACCATACAATTATCGATTGCGTCTATTATGCAGACTTAGTTTTCAAGTGAAAAATAATCCAATTTAAAGGAGCTAAATCGCTAATATTTGGAACTTAGAAATTAACAGAAGAGGGTCGCATCGCATATAATACTGTAATATGAATGTATATAAACTGATTAACATTCAATGGGTCCGTTTTTTAGTCTAATTTCAAATCAGTTATGTTCTACGAATTAAGTCAGCAGTCTCAATGGAATTCAAATTTCTAGCGTCTGGCTTTTCCAGTCTACATACGCTGTTTGATTTGGTGCAATATGTCGGGCCTCGTTCCCCGAGTCTTTTGCTAGAACTGGGTTTGAAACGATTCGTGTACCAATGGTAAAACGTTTATTTTGTCTAAAATATTGGATATCAGAAGCCCATCTTTTACCAGTAAGATCACAACATCGATGTTGATTTAAATTGGCAAATAATTCGTGTTTTCAATGTTGAAGATTTTGGATGATATTGAGTTAGAGACTTTAAAGTATGGTGTGCGATTGGACAATCTATTGTCTAATATTTTTTTTTTGCGAACAATTTCTAGCCCTGTCCGTCCAGCCCGTAATAACGTTTGCATAAAAATTAGTGATTTGACAATTTATAAAACATACAGGTACATTATGCAAGATCTTGATCTGCTGTTGAAATAAAAGTAAACCATATGTTTATCCCGAAATGACCTAGTTTGTGGAGTGGACGTTAAACCCCATCTCCCCCTCTCTTTCCCCTCCCTCTCTCTGCCTCTCTCCCCTTCTCTCTCCCTCACTCCCTCCCTCCCCCCTCTCCCTCCCTCCCCCTCTCATTCTCTCCCTCTCTCCCCCCACCAAGTAGACCGGTGATATACAAAGATATCGAGATAAAGAACATTTTATTGGTTTATTTCATTAAAATCGTTACACATTATAATAAAATAAATTACTTTAAAATGGACGAAATTACCCATCTTTGATATCTATGATTGTACAGTACAGAAGTCAGAGTTTTACTGAAACAGGGAAACAATAATAAATAATTTCAAATTCGAGTTTCTAAGATTTATTGTCGCGCACGTCGGTTTGTTGAGAATTTTACAATAAAACCCTGTCGGAATAGATCTGGCCTACAGGCCGCATATTTGACACTCCTTCTCTAGACCATCGAATGGCCGAGATTCAAATTGATGTGAACATCCATTAGATTTAGAAACGATAGAATGGACAATCAACGCTATATCTTCCCAAACCCGCTCAGAATAAAGAAATCTGAATGAAATTTACGATATATTCATTATTTAATTCTGGGATTATTCAGAACGGTTAACCGGTTATCTAAATAAAATAAAATCAAGCATAAACAATCCAAACAATGAGACAAAAATCGAAGTCCTAAATCCGGTTATCTAAATAAAATAAGTACGAACAATCCAAAACATTAGACAATATTCGAAGTCCTAAATAAACAGGATAGATCTGTAAAGTAACATTTAAATATAACATCAAATATTGATACTTCAAAATATGACTCATCACTCAAATTAAAACGGGTGGTTAAATAGTTAAACGTACGAGTGCATGTTGGATTATAAGGTCTTTCATTTCGCCAAATGGCGTGGTTTCGCGCTTCTACGCGACAATGTAGGGAACCAACTACTTGCAGATTCTGCGGTTCCCCGACTGCTAAAAACTACTACGTGCAAGCGAATTAATAAACTTAAATTGAACGACGTCAAACACATTTTCTTTCAAATGAAATACGAATCCATTACAATTAATATGTGTGATTAGTCGGCGTTTTGGCCGCAAAGGATAAATAAGAGCTTACTTGTGGAATTGTGACCTAAGTGGTGAGGGTTAAGCCTGTAACCGAAGCTGTAGCATACTATCGGTTCAACATAACATAATCGCAAAACAGACAATAGATACGAGACAATTTATACCTAAGAACATCAGAAAAGCCAGCGTGTCGAAATCATAAGATGTTTTGGGGACTGGGTCGAATTGTTCATCTTTAGTATCCGCATTCGTGTTGTTGATCTTCCCGGTCAGCTGTTTCAGTCTGGGTGGTAAGAAGTTGTCGTCGGTCTTGTGGTGCAAGGATATGCTTTTAATCGCAGCCAGAATAATCGCCACACTCAGCAACAGCATGCAGGTCAAATAGACACTGAAGATGCAGATAGAGTCCGAGTTTGCTGGTAGAGATTCATTGATAAAGGACAGGTATATTGTGTAGGAAAGTAGAACTGATATTGCCATAGTTACACGCTCACCGCTCGCTGCTGGCAGCCGGAACACAAAACAATTCATGATAGAAAGGCTTACTGGTGGGACGACACCTTTAATAATATGGAAAGCAAACCGCCGACTCAAAGCGATACTCACAACGACATCTCCGGTCCATATTGTTCCATCTACGAATCTTGTATCATTCACAGGTTCCTTTTGTATCCCGATGTTCAATATCTTCCATTCGTTACTGTCCTGGTAGAATTCAAGTATCGGATTTTTCGTACTTATTTGGAAAACAAACTTGCTATATCGCTGGTACGCTGGACTGATTATCGTTTGACATATTTGTTGATCAAAGGGAAATTTGGTAATATCAATTTTACACGAAGTTTTAAAGAGATTATGAGTTGTCCAAATAACCTTTCCCTCTGCAGTTATTATCACGTTATCGCCTTTTTGAACTGTTCGATCATTATCGAAAGCATTGAAAATAACGACCGAAGGCATCCATATTTCGCCAGGAGAGACAGTGATATAATTTGGTGTATCCACATCACTTGCGTTCCACGTGAGAAACGTGTCAAACCATGTGATGATCAGCTTAGTTGATGTTTCTATGTACTGATTCACTTCACTCACAAAGTTGATGCTAATTAATTGGTATTTAACATTTACGTCCACATTATCGGATATTCTTTCTGTCGGTTGTACCTTTGGCTGGTAATCTGATAAAAGATCGGAGAAGAAAACTTGTTTGTCAAAGTGACCGTTTGCGTATTGTACGAAGCAAATCCAAAACACCAAACACGTGTTGAAAGTAGGCATTGTTGTTGATGTTTTTTTTCTGAAAATATAAACAATTTGTTGATGATTTTCTTCGGTATGCTGAAACTTGTATTGCTATACATGGTAGTTCTCGAAATATGAATCTATTTCTTGCACAATGAACTTATTTTATGGGGTTTAACGCCCTACTGATCTGCTCCGAATGGGCTAATGAAGACGGGCATACACCATACAGTGTGTTATACTCATATCGAATACCATCTGCCAGTCGTTCTTTTACGTGCACGCCAATGTGTACACGGGCCTTCGGTTTTTTCGTACCATCCGAACGACTAGATAACTGTCCTTGTCAGGCCGTTTCTCCCTAATAAAATAAACCAAGTACGAACAATCCAAACCATAAGACAGAATTCGAAGTTCTAAAAAACGGTATAGGCAAAATAATGTATTCAAGCAAAATAATGTTATCAGCAAATGGTCTGCTCCTCGTGTACATAATACACGACAAACAGTAGTAACAGGTGTCCGGAAGAGTAAGCTTACCCTGTATGGGAAAATTCCAACATAAACCTTACCAAGGTACCAGAATCGACTGCTGGTAGAAATTGTTTTACACGGATACTATATCTGGTCAGTGTGTGTAGTCTTCGATATAAATATTTATTGTTGCGTGGCAATTAAAAGCCTTGGTAAATAAAGGATAAAATAGGTACATAAATATTTTTATTAGACATCCATGATATAGTTTAGATTTTGCTAAGATACACACGTCAGAACTTTCGGAGTAGAAAGTGGTATTGGCAATTCGAATAATAAGTCGGTTAGATGAAAACTGCACTGCCAGAACCTTATTATTTTTACATTAAATATGAACTAAATCAACCCATTGCAGTTATTAAATGCACGAGAGTAGAAAGTGGTATTGACACTTCGAATAACAAGTCAATAGGGTAAAAACTGCACTATCTCGACCTTATATTTTTACATTAAATATTATGCTTTTTACAAGAACTTATTCAACCCATTGCAGGTCCTTATTATCGCTTCAAGTGTTATATAAATTATTATTTAGGCATTTATGCACATGACAAGCACACCAAAACTCAATAGATGCTCGTGATGTATTATGGATTAAAATAAAATCGTCATTTAACGTTAAATTGATAATATTAGCGTAGAAAGAAATGGTATATAAATACAACTTTACCCGTAACTTCGCTCAGAATAAATTAATTTGACTAAATCATTTTAATTTAACTATTTGTGAACTATTATAGCGAGAATAGTCAATTTTATATCTAAATATTCAAACATCATTTAATGCATCTTCAAACTCTTACAGGTTGATCAAACACGTTGACAAGACTTCAAATCTTATTCCAATAGAATGCAGCAGCTAAGGATCTCATTCCAGCTGAGGAGAATTCAAATTTCATTCCAAAAGAATGCGTCAGCTGAGGATATTTCAAATTTCATACCAAAAGAATGCGTCAGCTGGGGAGATTTCAAATCTCATTCCAAAAGAATGCGTCAGCCGAGGAGAATTCAAATCTTATTCCAAAAGAATGCGTCAGTTGGGGATCTCATACCAAAAGAATGCCTCACCTCGGGAGACTTCAAATCTCATACCAAAAGAATGCGTCAGCTGAGATAATGAATAAAAATGGCGGCGTTGGTGTATTATGTATTTCTTTCATTTCAAATAAATGAGCTAAAAGATCTCATCTGCCATAGTGCACGGAAGATAGTCTATTAATCCCGAAATGTCTAAGTGACCTAGGTAACAAGCTTAAGGTGGCGGTCAATCAAACCCCATTTAAAATCCAAAGAACAAGAGTTTTAACTACATTTTCGAAAGTTCAACAACAATATTGGGGACCCTACTTATCATAGGTAAGAGTGTTTGTTTGTCAAAGGCTTCCACAGTTTTGCATACAGAGACTGGGATGGAAAGATATGTTAAAGATTTGTACACATTTTCAACACATCATATAGAACATTTAAAAGTTACATACAAAGCTGGCAGTTCTCACTATAATAGTTACAAACAAGATAATGTCATCATTACTAAAGTTAGTGCGATAAAAACACATAGTCTCGGTTATCCATTCCATGACCAAATCATGCATAAAAGTTGAGCAACAAATCAGATCCTAATCCAGTCCATATCGCAGGCTAGCAATGACATCAAGAGTTGATTATGGTTTGGATAAGTTAATTAATGTCCAATTATTAATAATTTAGATAACTTTCCGCGCCTAAAGAAAGACCCGCAATGACAGATTTAGCTCTTACAAAAAGTATGTTTTATTGATTTTATGAATACAAAATTACGGATATTAGGAATATTGGAATATCAACGTTGCGGTGTAATGTATCCTAAATCCATCACGACGTTGTAGTAGGGTCTAACCTAGTGGGTTTTCTCCGGGTCCTCTGGTTTCCTCCCACTGCTAAAGACCCCTACGGGCAAGCGAATTATTGAAATAAAATTAAGCCATATGTTAGTCCCGAAATGACGTAGTTGGTGTCGAGTGGACGTTAAACCCCATATCTCGCTCTCTCCAGCGAGTAATCTAAAATGTATATATCATTGAACCAATCTATAAATAATGGTGTTTATACAACTATACCGATATCACACTAAATATTGACCCATCGCTTAAAACAAATTAAATTTATAGTTTCAAAGGGAGGAGGTGTAACGTTTGCGATTTAGTTCACCAGTTCTGTTATTAGGACTATTTGATTATTAACAATGCGGTGTAATGTATCCAAATTCCATCACGAATTAATACAAAATGTATATATCATTGAACCAATATATAAATAATGGTGTTTATACAACTATACCGATATCACATCAAATATTGACCCATCGCTTAAAACAAATTATATTTATAGTTTATAGTTTCAAAGGGAGGAGGTGTAACGTTTGCGATTTAGTTCACCAGTTCTGTTATTAAGTAAAGTGGCCAAGGTTCGATTCCCCGCTTTTACAATTAGTGTAAAACTATGTAATACGTATACCGACGATGAGACCCTCTCAAGACACCAATTTGTGTTCGGTTTAGATGAAGCTAAATGTACATGTTCAGAAACAAACGATCTTGCAAGAGTTATTCTCCCTACTTTTACACAAATATGTACAAAGTTTGTAGCTTGTGGGAACCTATAGAGTTAACAGTTAAATTATATCACCGTTACACAATAATGGCTGTTGAGTTCGAATTTCATAAAAAAAACAATCGGGCCGCCCCCCCCCCCCCAAAATGACCGCTCCCTTACACAAATAGTTTGAAAGTATGCAATACCACGGTTGTGGGCACTCAAGAGATCACAATTAATCCCAAAGGTCTGCGTTCCCTTCAATACTTGCGTGTATGGGACCTCAACGTTTTGATTATTGCCCCAGATTTGATGAAAATCACCTTTCTTAGCTTGTTGTATGGCCATCTCTTACAAAATGATGGTGTATCTAGCATGACATCCGCTTGTTTTATCCTTACTTGTAATACTATGCTTACCCAAGTTATCTGGACTGTCAGAACAATGTTGTGTTTGGATAAACAACGGCTGGTGATGTGAACTTATTGTTCGAAATATTAAAATGTAACTGCTGTTTTAAGAAATTTGTTTCGCATAGCTCTGCTTGTCTGGTAGTTTATATACTAACTTTGCTTGACCTGTTTGGGCACATAAATATATAATTTACAACTGATTAGTTAATCTATCAGCCAATAATACCTTCTACAGTAGATATCGATTGTCGGATAAATTTCATTATCTACTGCGATGAATTTGATTGGACTGTTAAACAGGAACTACTTTTTATGATGTATCAATACGCCATAATGTAATCAGGTTTAGTAAATATGAAATCTATAGCAAAGAATTATATTTATTTATTTGTGCATACAAGAAAGGAATGGATGCTAAATAAAAAAATCTTTTTCTCAGCTTTTTTATATCAAAAAAGAGCATCATATTATATAAAATGTTTTAAATCCCAATTGACATTGCATCTTTCAAAATGCTGATATTGGAATCTTAGGATATTTATAGATTGCTTTTATAGATTAAATTATAATATATTAATAAATGTTGACTTTTATTTTTTCTGTTGATTATACTATTTTTAATATAGACATGTTTAATTAATTTTATGAGTTATTAAACACGAATATGGTAAAAGCGAATTGGAATTTGTTTACTTTATCCTGCCAACATTTGCCTTTCATTAAAGCAGCTAATTGCTCTATGTTGATGTGGAATAAAAAAATAATTGTAATTTGTGTTTGAATTTCGTTAATCAATACCACAGATCTACATTTTAGAGCAAATATCGTTGTTTTTTATATTTTGTTAGATTGAAATCAATATTTGGAAGATAAACATGGTGAACTATTGATACCGGTCTAAGTGATTGATTCCGAAAACCCAGCAATGGAATAGCATACTGAAGTTCACCCCTGTCGTGTAGTCAGATCTTATCCTCCCTAACATTTAAACAGTGCTCTTGAGATGTGCAGAATGATCCTCCTAAACTAAGTCGAAGTTCTTAATGGGCGACATCGCTGAAATAATTTCCACAAGGCGTCGCCAAATTAAAAAAGGCAGTTCCACGTGACCTTATCAATGGTAAAAGGACCGTGTTTCGACGTATATGGATAAAATTCCATATTTTATCGACAAAAACTAAACGTTTATCAACACATCAGTTCGTATTGAATGTACAGGAAAACAATGCTGTGGGGTATATACCACCTCTATGAAATTATGTCCCTTTATCTCTGGCGAGGATGTCCATTGTGCATGGTATCTAGCTCTTTGAGATCAGAGGTTGCTGTTGACTTCCGGAGACCCAAACATTTCTCCTTGAGATTTGTTATGTCGGGCTTAAATTAAAAAAAAAACAATCCAAACCATTAGACAAAATTCGTAGTCCCAAAAAACGGAATAGTTAAACTAGTGTAATCAGGCAAAATAGTGTAATCATTTGGACAGTTAAGAAACGGTAAATCGATTTAAAACACAAGGGATTTAATGTAAATATGTTGATCAAATAAAACCAAGTACGAACAATCCAAACCATTAGACACAATTCGAAGCCCTACAAATGTTTTGTCCAAGTAAATATGCTAATGTTTCATACAAAAAATATTTGTATTGTACTGTTGTATACCACACATTATTACGTAAGTAGGTGACTTTATGCATGCATTCGATAACAGAGTTAATGTGTTTGTATTAAACAAAATAGACACAAGTTTTAATTGCTACGCAACCAGACATATCGATAGATATTATACCGCCGCCTGTAGACGTACAATTGTGTGGGCTGAAATCCCCGACAGAAACGATATAATCAAGAGGCTTATGGTTATATAACAGCGTTTGTTGGATAAGGGTAACAACTTATTGTATTTACGATGAACAAGTGTCTGTGAGCAGGTAAGATAAAAGCTATTAGATAAATGCATTGAAATAAAATAAGGTGCAATGTCCTGTTTTTCATGCCTGGACATTGAAGACGGGGATACACTGTCATATAAGTGATATTTTTTCCGAACAGCGGAATCAAATTATCGTCTACTCATCGTCTGCTTTATAATTTCATATTCTTTCCCCGCCTTCATTAGGCCAGTCGGAGCACAACCGTAGGACAATAAAAGTTATATTCTTTTATATTTAGGTCGTATTATTTGCTGCAAAATAGATTTGTCATATTTCCATGACTCAATAGGTATTATTTTATCTTTATATATTTATTTCTATATTTATTGTTTCAGAATAAGAATGAAGATCACGATGTTTACATGGTGCTGTTTGTGGATGTTCGGCATCTGTGTAATAGATAACACAAAAGGTGACTTTGATAGACAACGTTTCTTTAAAGATCTTTTTTCTAATTACCAGCTGAAGTTACAACCTACCGTGACAGTATCAGAGAATGTGGACATAGAAGTTGTATACCATTTAGTTAGTTTCAATTTTGTGAGTGAAGTGAACCAGTACATAGAAACATCAACGAAGCTGATCATCACCTGGTTTGATAAGTTTCTCAGGTGGAACGCAAGTGATGTGGATACACCAAGTTATATCACTGTCTCTCCTGGCGACATATGGATGCCTTCGGTCGTTATTTTCAATGCTTTCGATAATGATCGAACAGTTCAAAAAGGCGATAACGTGATTATAGATGCTGACGGACGGGTTATTTGGACTACTCACAATCTATTTAAAACTTCGTGTAAAATTGATATTACCAAATTTCCCTTTGATCAACAAATATGTCAAACGATAATCAGTCCAGCATACCAGAGATATAGCAAGTTTGTTTTCCAAATAAGTACGACAAATCAAATACTTGAATTTTATCAGGACAGTAATGAATGGAAGATATTGGACATCATGATTCAAAAGGAACCAGTGAATGATACTAGATTCGTAGATGGAACAGTATGGACCGGAGATGTCGTTGTGAGTATCGCTTTGAGTCGGCGGTTTGCTTTTCATGTGATCAAAGGCGTCGTCCCACCAGTAAGCCTTTCTATCATGAATTGTTTTGTTTTGAACTATTGATACCGGTCTAAGTGATTGGTTCTGAAAACCCAGCAATGGAAAAGCATACTGAAGTTCACCCTTGTCGTGTAGTCAGATCTTATCCTCCCTAACATTTAAACAGTGCTCTTGAGATGTGCAGAATGATCCCCCTAAACTCAGTCAAAGTTCTTAATGGGCGACATCGCTGAAATAATTTCCACAAGGCGTCGCCATTACAAAAGGCAGTTCCACGTGACCTTATCGATGGTAAAAGGACCGTGTTTCGACGTATATGGATAAAATTCCATATTTTATCGACAGAAACTTAACGTTTATCAACACATCAGTTCGTATTGAATGTACAGGAAAACAATGCTGTGGGGTATATACCACCTCTATGAAATTATGTCCCTTTATCTCTGGCGAGGATGCCCATTGTGCATGGTATCCAGCTCTGTGAGATCAGAGGTTGCTGTTGACTTCCGGAGTCCCAAACATTTCTCCTTGAGATTTGTTATGTTTGGCTTAAATTAAAAAAAAACAAGTAAGAACAATCCAAACCATTAGACAAAATTCGTAGTCCCAAAAAAACGGAATAGTTAAACTAGTGTAATCAGGCAAAATAGTGTAATCATATGGACAGTTAAGAAACGGTAAATCGATTTAAAACACAAGGGATGTAATGTAAATATGTTGATCAAATAAAACCAAGTACGAACAATCCAAACCATTAGACACAAGTCCTAAAAATGTTTTGTCCAAGTAAATATGCTAATGGTTCATAAAAAGAATATTTGTATTGTACTGTAGTATACCACACATTATTACGCAAGTAGGTGACTTTGTTCACGCATTCGATAACAACGTTAATGTGTTTGTATTAAAAAAAATAATCACAGCTTTTAATTGCTACGCAACCAGACATATCGATATAATATGATACCGCCGCCTGTAGACGTACAATTGTGTGGGCTGATATCCCTGACAGAAACGATATAATCAAGAGGCTTATGGTTATATAACAGCGTTTGTTGGATAAGGGTATCAACTTATTGTATTTACGATGAACAAGGATTTGTGTCCAGGTGAGATAATAGATATTAGATAAATGCATAGAAATGAAATAAGGTGCAATGTCCTGTTTTTCATGCCTGGACATTAAAGACGGGGATACACTGTCATATAAGTGATATTTTTTTCCGAAACGCGGAACTCTCATCTACTCTTAAACTGCAATGTTTCTTTTATATGCAGGAGGGAACTAAATTCATTATAATGTAGTAGTGTTTATTTACAAAGCATATCAAAATGCTTTATAATTCCATACTCTTTCCCCGCCTTTATTAGGCCAGTCGGAGCACAACCGTAGGACAATAAAAGTTATATTCTCTTATATTTTGGTCGTATTATTTGCTGGAAAATAGATTTGTCATGTTTCCATGATGACTCAATAATTATTACTTTATCTTTATATATTTATTTCTATATTTCAGAATAAGAATGAAGATCACGATGTTTACATGGTGCTGTTTATGGGTGTTCGGCATCTGTTTAATAGATAACACAAAAGGTGACTTTGATAGACAACGTTTCTTTAAAGATCTTTTTTCTAATTACCAGCCGAAGTTACAACCAACAGAGACAGTATTGGCGAATCTGGACATAGAAGTTGTATACCATTTAATTAGTATAAACTTTGTAAGTGAAGTGAACCAGTACATAGAAACATCAACGAAGCTGATCATCACCTGGTTTGACACGTTTCTCAGGTGGAACGCAAGCGATGTGGATACACCAAGTTATATCACTGTCTCTCCTGACGACATATGGATGCCTTCGGTTGTTATTTTCAATGCTTTCGATAATGATCGAACAGTTCAAAAAGGCGATAACGTGATAATAACTGCAGAGGGACGGGTTATTTGGACAACTCACAATCTCTTTAAAACTTCGTGTAGAATTGATATTACCAAATTTCCCTTTGATCAACAAATATGTCAAACGATAATCAGTCCAGCATATCAGAGATATAGCAAGTTTGTTTTCCAAATAAGTACGACAAATCAAATACTTGAATTTTATCAGGACAGTAATGAATGGAAGATATTGGACATCATGATTCAAAAGGAACCAGTGAATGATACTAGATTCGTAGATGGAACAGTATGGACCGGAGATGTCGTTGTGAGTATCGCTTTGAGTCGGCGGTTTGCTTTTCATGTGATCAAAGGCGTCGTCCCACCAGTAAGTCTTTCTATCATGAATTGTTTTGTGTTCAAGCTGCCAGCCGCTAGCGGTGAACGTGTAACTATGGCAATATCAGTTCTACTTTCCTACACGATTTATTTGTCCTTTATCAATGAATCTCTACCAGCAAACTCGGACTCTATCTGCATCTTCAGTGTCTATTTGACCTGCATGTTGTTGCTGAGCGTAGCGATTATTCTGACTACGATTAAAAGCATATCCTTGCACCACAAGTTGGTGATGAAACAAAGCACGGACTCCACCTCCTCCACCAATACTTCTACTAAAGATGTAGACACTGCCCTAGTTCCACAAGCTTCTCTTGTATTTGACAAGGTTGTGTTTATCGTGTTCTTGAGTATAAATGGTCTTGTGACTATTGTTTGTTTCTCAATCATGCTATGGTGAAACGCCTTGCTAGTAAATAGATCTGTTGAAACATTCTGTAAGTTACTTTATCGCCTCTGGTGAAACGCCCTGTTAATTTAAATATCGTCTTGTTTTTTGATTTAGAAACAACCTACTAGTAACTACGGTGTTAAAACTTCCCGCGGTTGTTGAAACACGAAGAGGAGGTTCATAATTAGAAATACTCACAACAGAATGAAATTTGTGTGATGGATGATCTTCATCCTTTATCTGACTATACTAGAAAACAGTTTACACCAATCGTTGTTCAATTGTTAAACCGGTGTATTATGTTTATTATGTAAAGGGTTAAAATTTCTGAGATATCTCCAAATGCAGGTTATGAATGGAAATACCATTTTGAACGATTTGTGAATCATTTGTGGAATCATCAATAATGAAGCAATGAAAGACTTTATAATCTGAAATCCTGGCGTTAGACCAGAAGGTCTCGAGCAAAGAAGGGTGATACAGCAGTACAGGGAAATTCCAGTAATCGTTAACACTCCTTAAAGCTCTCGAAAATAGACACCAACCGTTTTCGTTCTCAACACTTTTGTTCTGAGACGCCCGTGTCAATTGGATAAGGGTAATATACAAGACAAATTTATTTTATTTAACTGAATTTAGGGAGTAGCTTACCCTCTGTTGAAATTGTTTAACGTTCTAACACCTGACGTCAACTGGCAGACTGTCAAGATTGGTCGCATTATTTCTGTTACGTCTTTTTTGTAAATCATTTTTAGTGAAGCCTGTACCATAACAGGCCCGGGACTGTACAGCACAGTGGACGCTTACGACTGGCCACCGGATCCATTCACTTAATTTGATATTTGTTTACTTTTTTGCTCTATCTATATATTCTGTCTTGTCCACAGGTTTATCTTGTAGATGTTTGTTTTGCGTGCAGTGCGGCCCTTCTGCACTTACTGATAAAGATTGATAATATGGTCGAAAATTTGTTATCGTCCCGTCAAGCTAAATAGTGGGGTACTATTGAACTGCCTGGATCTGTTAAATCTGCATCACCATGGTAATTAAATATTGTTGAAGCCATTTATTCCTTTGTTTTGTGTTTTATGTAACAAACTATTTTCCTAAATGCGAAATTACGCAAATCGAACAGAGATTTTTATTTTAAAAAATATGTATTGATATCACATCAATATTGGATAATTAGTTGGTTAAATTAAATGGGGTTTGACGTTCTACTGTGGTCAAGGCTGGGCTAATGACGACGGTGATATAACGAAGGCAACCCTATTCAAATTGGCCTAATATCACCACAAAAATAGATTAATTATATGGTATAATTTTAAGGAAAGTGGCGATAATCTAGCGATACATTAACAGCTATTGTTTACTCATTTCAATTCAAAGTAAAAACCTCTCTCTCTCTCAACATTTTTCTTATTTTTTTTTAGAAATTACAGCACCACAAAAAAAATGTCCATATGTATCTATTATTAATACGAAGTAAATTCTAATTTCATACAATGACGTATGTATAATAGATAATATGTATAATATTCTGTTCATATCAACCGCTGATGACGTCGTGACAGGTTGATATGAAATATCAACCGCTAATGACGTCATCTCAGGTCGATGTATTCGACTCCTATCAACCGCTGATGATCGAAATAATACAAAAAACACAGAAATAAATTTTTATTCTTGTAACAATTAAAAGGTATTATGGTACAGTTTGTAACATTCAAGACAGAAATAAACGGCGTACTTATCAGAATATTTAAATCGGTTATCCATACTCGACCATGTCTAAGATATCTTTCAGAATCATCTTTCCGTCCAAACACTACGTCTTTTGATCCAAATTTTCTTTAGGTTTGAATAGATCCTCATCGATAGTTGCATCCACATCAATTCCATCGTCAATTTGTTTGCTAAAGGGGTTGATTATTCGTCTGACTTCGTATTCCTATCCATTTTTTGGGGGTTCTTTTGCTATTCAATTCTTCAAAATGGCGAATTGTAAACAAAAACAACCACGTAATTGCACGTGATTAATTCGGTAATATTCGTTATTTGACGGAAAGTACCGAGTAGGTAGCCCAATCGTCGTTGGCCTGTAATGGAAGAGTCCATTTAATTTAAGGGTGGGCGTTGTATATGTCAGATATTAACCAATCATACCTCAGTTGCTATATTTATATCACCCTTGGGCTGCGCCCGCGGGTTATATAATATAGCAACCTCAGTTAGGTCAATATCCTATACATAAAACTTCACTCGTTACTGCGCTCAGAATAAATTAATTTGAGAAAATCATTTTAATTTAACTATTTGTGAACTATTATAGCGAGAATGGTCAATTTTATATCTAAACTATTCTAAACATTACATAATGCATCTTTAAAGACTTAGAGGTTGATCAAACACTTTGACAAGACTTCAAATCGCATTCTAATAGAATGCGTCAGCGGAGGATCTCATACCGAAAGAATGCGTCAGCTGAGGAGACTTCAAATCTTATTCCAATATAATGCGTTAACTGGGAATCTCATACCAAAAGAATGCGTCAGCTTAGGAGACTTCAAATTTCATTCCGAAAGAATGCGTCAGCTGAGATAATGTATAAAAATGGCGGCGTTGATGTATTATGTATTTCTTTCAATTCAAATAAATGAGCTAAAAGATCTCCTCTGCCAAAGTGCACGGACGATAGTCTATTAATTCCGAAATGTCTTAGTTACCCAGGTAACAAGCTTAAGGTAGCGGTCAATCAAACCCCATTTAAAATCCAAATAACAAGAGTTTTAACTACATTTTCGAAAGTTCAACAACAATATTGGGAGCCCTACTAATCATAGGCAAGAGCGTTTGTTTGTCAAAGGCTTCCACAGTTTTGCATACAGCGACTGGGATGGAAAGATATGTTAAAGATTTATACACATTTTCTACACATCAAATGGAAAATTTAAAAGTTACATACAAAGCTGGCAGTTCTCACTATAATAGTTACAAACAAGACAATGTAAAAGGAATTTGCTGAAAATTTCAGTTAAATTCATCCTCTATCATCATTACTAAAGTTAGTGCGATAAAAAGACATAGTCTCGGTTATCCATTTCATGACCAAATCACGAATGAAAGTTGAGCAGCAAATCAGGTCCTAATCCAGTCAACATCGAAGGTTAGCAATGACATAACGAGTTGATTATGGTTTGGATAAGTTAATTAATGTCCAATTAATAATTTAGATAACATTTCCGCGCCTAAAGAAAGACCCGCAATGACAGATTTAGCTCTTACAAAAAGTATGTTGTATTGATTTCATAAATACAAAATTACGGATATTAGGAATAATTGAATATTAACAATGCGGTATAATGTATCCTAAATATGTCACGAAGTAATACAAAATGTATATATAAATAATGGTGTTTATACAATTATACCGATATCACACTAAATTTAATGTTGACCCATATTGATGTAAATTGCTATATTAAAAATAAACCATTATCATTATTATCATTAAAACAAATTAAATTTATAGTTTCAAAGGAAGGAGGAGTAACGTGTGCGGTTTAGTTCACCAGTTCTGTTATTGAGTAAAGTGGCCTAGGTTCGATTCCCCGCTTTTACAATTAGTGTAAAACCATGTAATACGTATACCGACGATGTGCACCCTCTCAAGACACCAATTTATTTTCGGTTTAGATGAAACTATATATACATGTTAAGAAACAAACGATCTTGCAGGAGTTACCCCCCTTCTTTTATACAAATATGTACTAAGTTTGTAGTTTGTGGAAACCTATAGAGGTCACAATTTTATGATATTTAAAACAAAAGTTAAAGTATGTCACCGTTACACAGTAATGGCTGTTGAGTTCGAATTTCATAAATAAATCGGACGGGCCTCCCCCCACAAAATGATCGCTCTCTTACACAAATAGTTTGAAAGTATGCAATACCACGGTTATGGGCACTGAAGAGATCACAAAGGACTTTACAATGAATTTGATTGGATTGTTAAAAAGGAACTACTTTTTTATTTTCAAAGAACAGTTCATTTTGTATTAACAGTAATTTCTTTTTTTATTTAAAAGGAACTAATTTTATTTAATTGACTTTGATGGGTAATTATAAAGGACTTTACAATAGTTGAATTGCTGTCAAAAAATGATGTATCAATACGCCGTAATGTAATCAGGTTTAGTAAAAATGAAATCAATAGCAAAGAATTATATTAAATTTTTTTGTGCACATAAGAAAGTAATGGGTGCCAAATAAAAATATATAAAATGCTATTTATCCCCATAGCACTATTGGCATTGTCTTTATTATATTAATGTTATTCAATCGCAAAGGCACAATTGGAATATGCATTATCTTATATAAATCTTTTAATTCACACAAACGTGCCAAAAGCGAACAAATATCGTTGTTGATATTGGAATCTTAGGGATATTTATAGATTATTTTTATTGATTAAATTATAAAATATTAATAAATGTTGACTTTTATTTTTTCTGTTAATTATACTATTTTTGATATAGACATGTATAATTAATTTTATGATTTATTAAACAGGAATATGATAAAAGCGAATTGGAATTTGTAAACAGATTGTGTTTATTTTATCCTGCCAACATTTGTCTTCCATGATAGCAGCTAATTCCTTTGTGTTGATGTGGAATTAATACAAATTTTGTAATTTGTGTTTGAATTTCGTTAATCAATACCCCAGATCTACATTTTAGAGCAAATATCGTTGTTTTTGTATTTTGTTAGATTAAAATCAATATTTGGAAGATAAACATGGTGAACTATTGATACCGGTCTAAGTGATTGATTCCGAAAACCCAGCAATAGAATAGCATACTGAAGTTCACTCCTGTCGTGTAATCAGATCTTATCCGCCCCAACGTTTAAACAGTGCTCTTGAGATATGCAGAATGATCCCCCTAAACTAAGTCAAAGTTTTTAATGGGCGTCCTCGCTGAAATAATGTCCACCAGGTGTCGCCAGTTAAAAAAGGCGGTTCCACGTGACCTTATCGATGGTAAAAGGACCGTGTTTCGACGTATATGGATAAAATTCCATATTTTATCGACAGTAACTTAACGTTTATCAACACATCAGTTCGTATTGAATGTACAGGAAAACAATGCTGTGGGGTATATACCACCTCTATGAAATTATGTCCCTTTATCTCTAGCGAGGATGCCCATTGTACATGGTATCCAGCTCTGTGAGATCAGAGGTTGCTGTTGACTTCCGGAGACCCAAACATTTATCCTTGAGATTTGTTATGTCGGGCTTAAATTAAAAAAAAACAAATAAGAACAATCCAAACCTATAGACAAAATTCGTAGTCCCAAAAAACGGAATAGTTAAACTAGTGTAATCAGGCAAAATAGTGTAATCATATGGACAGTTAAGAAACGGTTTAAAACACAAGGGATTTAATGTAAATATGTTGATAAAATAAAACCAAGTACGAACAATCCAAACCATTAGCCACAATTCGAAGTCCTAAAAATGTTTTGTCCAAGTAAATATGCTAATGTTTCATAAAAAATATATTTGTATTGTACTGTAGTATACCACACATTATTACGCAAGTAGGTGACTTTGTGCATGCATTCGATAACAGAGTTAATGTGTTTGTATTAAAAAAAATAATCACAGCTTTTAATTGCTACGCAACCAGACATATCGATAGGTATTATACCCCCGCCTGTAGACGTACAATTGTGTGGGCTGATATCCCTGACAGAAACGATTTAATCAAGAGGCTTATGGTTATATAACAGCGTTTGTTGGATACGGGTATCAACTTATTGTATTTGCGGTGAACAAGGATTTGTGTCCAGGTAAGATATAGATATTAGATAGATATTAGATAAATGTAAAGAAATGAAATGAGGTGCAATGTCCTGTTTTTCATGCATGGACATTGAAGACGGGGATACACTGTCATATAAGTGATATTTTTTCCGAACAGCGGAATTTTCGTCTACTTTTAAACTATCAATATTTCTTTTATATGCACGTAGGAACTAAATTCATTATAATGTAGTAGTGTATATTTACAAAGCATATCAAAGTGCTTTATAATTCCATATTCTTTCCCCGCCTTCATTAGGCCAGTCGGAGCACAACCGTAGGACAATAAAAGTTATATTCTTTTATATTTGGGTCGTATTATTTGCTGGAAAATAGATTTGTCACATTTCCATGACTCAATAATTATTATTTTATCTTTACATATTTATTTCTATATTTATTGTTTCAGAATAAGAATGAAGATCACGATGTTTACATGGTGCTGTTTGTGGGTGTTCGGCATCTGTTTAATAGATTACACAAAAGGTGACTTTGATAGACAACGTTTCTTTAAAGATCTTTTTTCTAATTACCAGCCGAAGTTACAACCAACAGAGACAGTATTGGCGAATCTGGACATAGAAGTTGTATACCATTTAATTAGTATAAATTTTGTGAGTGAAGTGAACCAGTACATAGAAACATCAACGAAGCTGATCATCACATGGTCTGACACGTTTCTCAGGTGGAACGCAAGCGATGTGGATACACCAAGTTATATCACTGTCTCTCCTGACGAAATATGGATGCCTTCGGTCGTTATTTTCAATGCTTTTGATAATGATCGAAAAGTTCAAAAAGGCGATAACGTGATAATAACTGCAGAGGGACATGTTATTTGGACAACTCATAATCTATTTAAAACGTCGTGTAAAATTGATATTACCAAATTTCCCTTTGATCAACAAATATGTCAAACGATAATCAGTCCAGCGTACCAGCGATATAGCCCGTTTGTTTTCCAAATAAGTACGAAAAATGCGATACTTGAATTTTATCAGGATAGTAATGAATGGAAGATATTGGACATCATGATTCAAAAGGAACCAGTGAATGATACTAGATTCGTAGATGGAACAATATGGACCGGAGATGTCGTTGTGAGTATCGCTTTGAGTCGGCGGTTTGCTTTTCACGTGATCAAAGGCGTCGTCCCACCAGTAAGCCTTTCTATCATGAATTGTTTTGTGTTCCAGCTGCCAGCCGCTAGCGGTGAACGTGTAACTATGGCAATATCAGTTCTACTTTCCTACACGATTTATTTGTCCTTTATCAATGAATCTCTACCAGCAAACTCGGACTATATCTGCATCTTCAGTGTCTATTTGACCTGCATGCTGTTGCTGAGCGTAGCGATTATTCTGACTACGATTAAAAGCATATCCTTGCACCATGAATTGGTGATGAAACAAAGCACAGACTCCACCTCCTCCACCAATACTTCTACTAAAGATGAAGACACTGCCCTAGTTCCACAAGCTTCTCTTGTATTTGACAAGGTTGTGTTTATCGTGTTCTTGAGTATAAATGGTCTTGTAACTATTGTTTGTTTCTCAATCATGCTATGGTGAAACTCCTTGCTAGTAACTATATCGACTGAGACATTCTGTTAGTAACTTTATCGCCTCTAGTGAAACGCCCTGTTAATTTAAATATCGTCTTTTGTTTTGATTTAGAAACAACCTACTAGTAACTATGGTGTTAAAACTTCCCGCGGTTGTTGAAACACGAAGAGGAGGTTCATAATTAGAATTACTTACAACAGAATGGAATCGGGGTGACTATACTAGAAAGCAGTTTACACCAATCGTTGTTCAATTGTTAAACCAGTGTATTATGTTTATTATGTAAAGGGTTAAAATTTCTGAGATATCTCCAAATGCAGGTTATGAATGACAAATAAGAAGGGTGATACAGCAGTACAGGGAAATTCCAGTAATCGTTAACACTCCTTAAAGCTCTCGAAAATAGACACGAACCGTTTTCCTTTTTCAACCCTTTTGTTCTGAGACGCCTGTGTCAATTGGATAAGGGTAATATACAAGACAAATTTATTTTATTAAACTGAATTTAGGGAGTAGCTTTTCCTTTGTTTAAATTGTTTAACGTTCTAACTGGCAGATTGGTCGCATTATTTCTGTTGTGTCTATGTAAGTCATTTTTAGTGAAGCCTGTACCATAACAGGCCATGGACTGTACAGCACAGTGGACGCTTCCGACTGGCCCCGGGATCCATTTACTTAATTTGATATTTAATTATTTTTTGCAATGTCTATTTTCTGTCTTGTCCGCAGGTTTATCTTGTAGATGTTTGTTTTGCGTGCAGTATTATGATCGAAAATTTGTTATCGTCCCGTCAAGCTAAATAATGTGGTACTATTGGACTACCTGGATCTGTGAAATCTGCATCACCATGGTAATTAAATATTGTTGAAGCCATTAATTCCATTGTTTTGTGCTTTATGTAACAAACTATTTTCCTCACATACTCGGCAAACAAAAAGTCGAAATTACGAAAATCAAACGGAGATTTTTATTAAAAAGATATGTATTGATATCCCATGAACATTGGATAATTAGTTGGTTAAATGAAATGGGGTTTGACGTTCTACTGGGGGTCACTATGTTGATATGTCCCAATTTAGTAGCAAAGACACTGTGAATAATGTCTTTTATCCGGGTTTTTAATTTACTATTGGGGATTTTAGTGTACAAGGTAGAAAAGTCAAAAGTTTGTATAGATTAGACTGAAGCAAGTGATCTAGATTGCAAACCATCAAGTAATTCTTTGGAATGTTTTAATATCCACAATTGATTGATACCACTACGAGAGTATATTTTGTCGCAGTATTTTTGAATACCCTCATTTGCAGCCGTTAGTATAGATGTCAATACTTTTGACAGTGGCTTTATGGAACAACAGGATGAACCTGCTATAAAACGATGCTTGTAGGGATATTTATGTAGTTTAGGTATCCAATATAGCAGCGGCAGTTCTGTATAGGTATCACCACATGACGTACCAAATGAAGTGAGTACAGATCTGTGATTGGATATAATTTCATCCTTACTTAGCGTAGAGCGTTTATACGTAGCACTGTCAATAGGTTTCCCGAAAATAAGTTCTTTGAAAAGTCAGTCATAATAATACCGTTTACATATAAACACTAGGTTATTGGACGCGTTGTCAACTGGCACAATGGCATACTTGTCATGTAAGGCGTTGAGATTTTCAACAATGCTAACATCAAGAAAATGGATTTAGGCCTAGTGTCAACTAACAAACGTTGCATATAAATTCTGCGTTTAAGTAATATTTGCAATATTTGTACTTTGTATGTCTAACAGCCTAGAGTATTAAGAGGTACCCTACACCTAACCTCGGCTGTATGATAGTAAGTGTTATGTACCTGCGCATATACATTTGCGATGCGGCTACCGGTTTACTTTAAAGTCCCAAAATATACCTAAATCAGCAGAGATATTGCTGGTTTGATAAAATCCTCTGGTAATTCCCCCAACCCAAACTTGACATTTGTTGATATATAGACAATCTCCTACGGGTGTTTTTTGATATCAAAAAATATCAACACAAGTTGATAAAGTAAAAAAAAACGAGGTTCTGACGAGTTTTTTTACTTTATCAACGAGTGTTGATATTTTTTGATATCAAAAAACACGAGTAGGAGATTTTATTTATCACCCAAACCTTTTTTTATAAACACAAATAAATAAATACAATTCTGTGGTATAGATTTTATTACACGGAACCTAATTGCATTACAGCGTAGTGATACACTAGTTTTGACAGCAAGTCACCCGCTGCAAAGTCCTATATAATGACCCGGTAGTTCTTGTAAGGTCAAGCCGACCGCCATGATTGATAAACAAACTAATCGGTGTCACTGTCTATAACTCTTGGACGTTTATTTGGAGTATTGTAATTGTTTGTGGTAATTGAAAACGTTCCTCCATTAATACTACTGGACCCAAAAACAGATTGTAAATGCTCGCGTTTGTTTGAAGTTGAAGTACTGTTATTACTTTGTGTTTGTGAAGACAATAATGATGACGGATTGTGTTGGGACTGGGAGTGGACGCTGGTAGTTACATTCTGAACCAGAAAGAATTGATGATATCATTTATATGTGAAAAATTGTTGATGCTCTGTATATTTCTATGTCCGGATATTTGCATGATATGAGATGGAGGAACATCAGAATCGTTCAGTTTTTGAACCAAGTGTTTTCTGGCACTGTGATTGGTGAGTTTTCTATCTGTTGAAATTCCAGCTGCCTTTGACATGGTTTTCATTAAGTGTTCGAGTTTATGTATGCCAACTGGCTGACGCTTAAACCATAGGGAACCTACTTTGCGATTAGGTACAGTTGTACACGATATGTAAAAGGGGCTGTCTGGATTTGAGTAGTTGTGGGGCCTCAAACTCTTATAAAGTTTGTACAGTTCGACTGGACAGCGGTCTTTATTTTGTATATTTACCCACATTTTTGGTGTAATTTGTCTAACATTTTTTGAATTGTAGCCCTGTCTTGTTTTAGAAACCCTTTCTGTAAATTCTAGACACTCTGTTATCTTATCACTATCTCATTTCAGTTCAATATCACCCCATAGCATTTGTTTGTGCTCGTCTGAACCACGGAGACCAAAGTGTATGGTGTTATGAAACCAAAGTGTATTTAAAATTGACTGTAGTGAAGTTGATCCTAATTGTTTGGCCTGCCACAGAGATTCTATCTCGTCGTCTGTTATGGCATCTGATCTATGGGGTAAGTTACCCTTTCCAAGGGATTTTAATTCTTTTTGTTTAGCCTTCATTACATCCCTATACCTAGAAAAGGCTATACTGTCCCGAAGTGTGTGTCCATAGTTCTTACTGCGCAGGTAACGTTCAACAGATGATTCTATGCCACGCAAAGTATTATTTTCAAATTCTCCACCATCAAGTTTGCGTGCAGCGACAATAAATCTGCATAAAATGTCATTTAGTTCATTTGGTGGAATATCATGGATTCGTCGTGGATCATTATTTTTAGAAAGAAATTCATGTAGTAAATTTGTGTCGAATAATGTTTTTCTTGCAGTATTTGGATTTTCCTGCTTATTTAATAAGTTTTCAATATAATTATCATCTATATTAATGAATCTTTTTTTGCTTTCAGAGCCAGTTAGAGAAGTACATGGAGGCACAATTCGGTTTAAAGATGTGACATTTATTGTCTGCTTTCTTTATGTAAAATACATGTGTGTTTTGATTTGATCAACTGCAGTCTGTCTACATCAATTGAGGCTATGTAGTCAGAACCATCTATTTCAACAGTATAATTATGTACACCAACACTATTTAAAACAGTTCCTTGTCCAGAATGATCAATTGAAACTTTGTCACCAGAGTGAAAAACTTTGATGGCCTCCATTGTTGAAATATCAATAACATAAAAGTACATGTACATGTACCTCCTTTTGAATAAATAATTACTTCCTTTTGAATAAATAATTACTTCCTTTTCAATCAAAAAAAGTAGTTCCTTTTTGATTGACCAATCATATTTATGTAAAGCGATATCACCACTGTGTATATATCACAGTAGATTATGTAATTTATCACACAAGCGATATCTACTGTCAAATGTATTATTGGGTGATAAAGTAGAATCTCCAAAGAAATCTCCATGGGCGCAGCCATTTTTCATCCGGGACCTTTAAAATAGTTTTAATATGGCGGAATTCGTCATACATCCGAGATTAGATGCGTGGAATCTGTCGAGGTTTGCCGAATGGAGTAAGAGGCACACTGCTGCGACTTGTCCGTCTCTGTCTAGAAATTGTTATTCGGGTGTAAATCCAAAGGGTATCGGATGTCATTAATTAAAATGTCTTAATTAATATACAGCTATAAATCTTTATGATTATTTTATAATATGTGTATGTGGAATTAAACTACAGGGTATTACATTTACATTGAGACATTGGACACCACACACATTAACAAAAGGATAATAACACAGTCAACAATTTGTTCCTAGCAAATTTACAACTCATTTCGCAATCCCGCACGGGAAAGGTAATACATGATATGAGGTATTTTGTATATTAGTGTTTTGTTATTGACTTATTTCGTAGACCACATTTTATTTAATTATGTTTTTATTTCCCTGAAGTCCTCTATACGCAGACAGTGAAATTTATAGACAAATAGACAGTGTTTGCTGTGTATGCTAGTTATCTCCCCTCCGGCAATTTACCTTCCCGACCCTTTTAACAAAACAAAGAACATGAGAGGGTTAATATCCTATACATAGCGCACGTATTAAGGTTCAATAATAATACATGTATTTTAAAACCGAGGTTAAATTATCCTACTAACATTACATACGTCTGTGGAATTGGCGTCAATGTGCTAATAACTGTCATGTTCCCAAGTATTGTCGATGTGACAATAATTGTCATGTTACCAAGTATTGTATTTGTATGAAATTTGATGTATTTTAAAACCGAGGTTAAATTATCCTACTAACATTACATACGTCTGTGGAATTGGCGTCAATGTGCTAATAACTGTCATGTTCCCAAGTATTGTCGATGTGACAATAATTGTCATGTTACCAAGTATTGTATTTGTATGAAATTTGATGTATCTGGATCTCATGTTGTCAATGTACCAAAAAATGAGAAATAACCAGAGAGTAAGAACGTGATTATTATCTCTATATTAATCTTTTAATACCCAATCACCACTGGTTACCAAATGACGTGCAGCAAGTGTGCCTTCTTTAATGATGCCACTCGATTATAAAACTCTTCCCTGAACACTTCCCTGAACTCCTTAAAAAACGCATCAAGCCACATCTCTTCTGACAGCACTTCACTGAGTGATTCACGTACACTGGTATTGCCTTTATTTTAACATTGTTTTTATTCCATATTCGTTGTTTGTATGATATAATGCGGTTAACAGCCAACCCCGTCGCTTTATCTTTAAATGCGTAAAAGGCTAAAAATGTAACTTGCATTAAATGACCCTTAGTTAGGGGATCGTTCGGTTTGACTCATTAGTGAATTTCTGGTCAGTCTAGATATTATGTGTTCAGACATAAAAATTTCAAGTTTTCGATGATTACAATGACAAGGTGGGGTCTGCGGGATTAACGGGACAATCCCGAATTAAACAGAGGCTCAAGAATAAAAGTCTGAGAATGCATGAAAATAAAACGCCAAAATATTGGGGAATGGTATATTTACCTTGTCTCAAAATTTCAACTCAAAATATTGAGTGGTTTGGACGTGAACGCCAAAGCTGCTTATCCGGACACGTAACCCTTTTAGGATTTCGGGTCAATTGTTTCGTTGGGTGACCTTATAACACATTACGGTTACGTGAGGGGGTTATGCAGTGAATAACCCATGTAGCTGTACTTGATAATAAAAGGCAAATTTCAACTACACATTATTATTATAAAAAAAATGTTTGGTTTTATCCAGATACCACAAAATACACCTTGGGGCACCGGTGTAACAAAGTGATATCATTTATAATTTAGGTGCATTGAACTCTGCTAGTTTTGACAATAGATGATTTTGACTCTCACCTGTATATATAAACTCTTGGCATGGCTATTTCTTATTAAATCTAATTAATTCAATATGTCCATTACAAGCTATACATGATCTGTGTACAAGATCTACACGACTTCAAATGTTTATGCACATGCCGTGACGAGATAAAAGAAACAATTGCAGATAATGACCATATGTGCAACTCGTATATATTGAGGCGATCACTGACAGTTAAAAGCGAAGAGCCGAGAGAGCAGGGAGGCTTGTACGAACGAGTGTAGATACTCAGCCGAGTCCAACCGCTGCCTTGGCAGAGGGGCAGAATTGTAGATGAAATGTTATATTGTTAGATGTGTTCCTGTAGAAGACTAGTAGATTTTATGTTATGTAGATGTGCTCCTGATGTAAATAAATCCTTTAACTACAAAACTCTTATCTGTTATCACTACGATTGTGTTACACCGGTCTCAAATTTCAGATGAAGACTGACGGATTTCAGTCGTTTGAAAACGTATCATAAATGCTGAAGTAGTCGCTCGGCCCTTGACTCGAATATTTTAAGGGATTTTAACACAAAATTAAGCAGTTTTATTCCCAAAACAAATATCGGGATAAGCCCTTTAACAGAGAATTATATGAACTGAGAAGTTCCCAGTTTCTTATTTAGGTTGATACATTTGTATGATAAGAGTCAAGTCAGTTAAAAAACGGCGGCGATGGTTCGCAGGTTTATTTATTCGGCATTATTTTTATAATTGATGGAGAAAGATCAAAAGGCTCTACACGAGGTCCTAAACCTCCCTCTACGAACAATCCAAACCAAGTACGAACAATCCAAACCATATGACAGAATTCGAAGTCCTAAAAACGTTATAGGCAAAATAGTGTATTCAAGCAAAATAGTGTAATCAGCCAATTGACTGTTTCCCGTGTACAAAATACACGACAAGCAGTTGTAACAGGTGTCCGAAAGAGTAAGCTTACCCTGCCTGGCGCCACACCCGCCATAGCTTCATCCAATCTATTAGGCGAAATGTTGGTCAAATAGCGTGATTGGCCAGTGAACTATATTATGCAAAATGCACGTGATGAACTGTCTTAACGATGTAGTAGACATTATCAGGGTGATAGTAACGGTATACGTGTCAATTAAAAATAGCTAGAATAAAAGCCGAGGGAGACACGTTATATTTACCAATCAAATCAATATGACGGCCATAAAACTTTTTAAGGGTTTTAATAAGTTTAGTGCGCAAGTATCCTTGTAGTTGAAGCTTAGATGACAAATGCCTCGATCTACTTAAAAAATCAGAATAAAAGGAACAAGCTCTCGTGTAACGAATTAGTTGAGACACAAACACTCCATAAGCTGGTGAAATTTGAATGTTACTACTAATAAATGGAAAGTTAACAATCGGAAAGTCAAAGTCATCCCGTTTATCGTACAATTTAACACTCAGTTTATGTTGTCCCTTAACAGGCTCTCTCTGTCCTCTACTCTTACCAGACTCTCTCCGTCATCTACTCTTACCAGACTCTCTCCGTCCCCTACTCTTATTACCAGGCTCTCTCCTTCCTCTACTCTTACCAGACTCTCTCCTTCCTCTACTCTTACCAGACTCTCTCCTTCCTCTACTCTTACCAGACTCTCTCCTTCCTCTACTCTTACCAGACTCTCTCCTTCCTCTACTCTTACCAGGCTCTCTCCTTCCTCTACTCTTACCAGACTATCTACTTCCTCTACTCTTACCAGGCTCTCTCCTTCCTCTACTCTTACCAGACTCTCTCCTTCCTCTACTCTTACCAGGCTCTCTCTGTCCTCTACTCTTACCAGACTCTCTCCTTCCTCTACTCTTACCAGGCTCTCTCCTTCCTCTACTCTTACCAGACTCTCTCCTTCCTCTACTCTTACCAGGCTCTCTCCTTCCTTTACTCTTATTACCAGGCTCTCTCTGTCCTCTACTCTTACCAGGCTCTCTCCTTCCCCTACTCTTACCAGACTCTCTCATTCCTTCCTCTACTCTTACTAGACTCTCTCCGTAACTACTCTTATTACCAGACTCTCTCTGTCCTCTACTCTTATTACCAGGCTCTCTCTGTCCTCTACTCTTATTACTATAGAATTCATCATTACATGACTGTCAACAATGGTCGTTATTTACTCAAACTATAATTAAGGGCGTGTTAATATTATACTTATTTTAATTGATGTAACGGATTTTACTGCAAGAGGTTTGTCAATATTTAACGTGTATAAGTGGAGAAACACGCAAATGTTTGGCTTCGTAGAAAATACAATGGATCTAAGCTTTTCAGACTCTGTCATTGAAGACCTACAAATCCGATCCAGCAAATATTTTATCATATGGTTTATTTATTGTTGCAATCGGAATAAAACGCAGATCCTATTTCGTTTCGTTTTTATAGTTGACAATTTTGTTTTACTTGTCTCTACTATACTAGGATCAGGAAGTGCTGTTATATAACTCGCGTTCTCGTTGGTGCAAGGGATTAGCCAATGAAACGGTCTGTAACGGCGAGTTTTTGACTAGAAAAATCAACATAGCAGCTCGTAGGACACCTGACAACCGGTCAGATCTCCATGTTGTTGAAGCCATCAAAGGATGCAAATACCGTAATTAAATATATATTTGAATCAGATTGTCTATTGTTGCATTTACTTAAAATAAACATTGTTTAAATAGGTATATCGAGCTTTTTATAAACGGCATTTATATAAATATGCCAGACAAAACGAAATTTGCAAATGACACGAAAACTATGTACTAACACCCTAAAGAGTAGTTTGTTGATCTAATAACTAATACAGATGGATATTAAACATTGGTTTTTATTTCAAACCAACATATGAAAAGGAAAGATGTCAATATTATAAAACATTTACATTAATTGGTTGATATAATAAAAATAATGTCGATGAGTTTAAAAATATGTATTAGTTTCACATTAATGTAAGGCAAATAGCTATCATAATAAAAAGCTTTTGTTTACACATCAAAGGAAATGAAATAAAATGGGTTTTGACGTCCTATTGTTCTGTTCCGATTGGCCTGGTGAAGATGGACATACGCCATACAGTGTGTTATAAGGTACAGCGGCGCTACGGCCCACTCCTATATCAAATTCCAAATGCCAAGGCATATTTTACGAGCATGCCATTATGTTCACGGGATCTCGGTTTTTCCTCCCACTTGAATGACTACACAACTCTCCTTGCCAGACCCTTCGTCCTCCACTACTTTCAAGGGGAAACCACTCCGAAAATATCCAGATTCAACACCCAGCGTTCTCTTACTCCTACGGTCGGTAGAATCGCAGAAATGGTCGAATGGAAGGTAGGTCGGTCATTAATATGGAGCCAGAACATTATTCGGGATTCAGCAGTAAAACGATTCAACGCCCTGATGGGACGAAACACCGTGACCTCGTGTACACGTTGACGTGCACGTAAATGGAAATAAGAGCGAGCAGTAGCGCCGCTTCCCGTGACAAATTTCCCTCATAGCATCCAGCCAGATGGTACAGAACAGTAGGACGTTTAACCCTATTTCAATCCATCTATATCCTACAGAGTTCATGGAAAACATATATTTTAAATTGTTGTTGGCGAAATTCACAATTATCTAATAGCCCTGTCTTATTCGAGCTCCAGCCATCATTCTCTGTGTGTTCAATTTCAGGTGCCATGAGAGGAAGACAGACCCGAATAGCAAGCCCTAATTTTTTGGTACATTAACAACATGAGGTCAAGTTACATCGAATTTCATACAAAAACAATACTAAGTAACATGACAAATATTGATACATCGACGCTAATGGAACAGGATCATTTAACCTCGGTTTTTAAGTACATGTATTATTATTATTGAGCCATTAATACATGCGGTATATACGATTATAGCCCTCTCATGTTCTTTGTTTTGTGAAAATGATCGGGAAGGTAAATTGCCGGAAGGGAGATAACTCCCATGCACAGCAAACACTGTTTATTTGTCTATAAATTTCACTGTTTGCGTTTAGACGACTTCAGGGAAATAAAAACATAATTAAATAAAGTTTGGTCTACGAAATAAGTCAATGATAAAATACTAATATACAAAATACATCATATAATGTATTTCCTTTCCCGTGCGGGATTGCGAAATGGGTTGTTATCCTTTTGTTTATGTGTGTTGTGTCCAATGTCTTAATGCAAATGTAATACCTTGTTGTTTTTATTCCACATACAAATACAAATATTATAAATTGTAACATGCTAAGAGTGAGCCTCGCATTTTGATTGGTCAATTAGACACCATCTATTGGACAATAACACCCCTCTGTTTTAGTATTTTCTTTTAAAATCGTAAATAGCATGTTACAATGTCGATAAACACTTCATGTTTTGCATTTAGAGGGGTGTTATTGTCCAATAGACATGTCCTGAGATTTTACATTAGAACCCGCGACGCTACGCGTCTTAGGTCCTAATGATCTCAGGACATGTCTATTGGACAATAACACCCCTCTAAATGCAAAACATGAAGTGTTTATCTCCTAAATGAATGAATGAAATGGGGTTTAACGTCCTACGCTTAAGCACCTAACCTGGGCCAATTGAAGACGGGCAGCGGCGCTACGGCCTACTCTTATATCGAATTCCAACTGCCAAGGGATCTTTGACGTGCACTCCAATTTGTACACGGGACCTCGGTTTTTCGTCTCATTCGAACGACTAGGCAGCTGTCCTTGTCAGGCCCTCCTTCTGCATCACTGACAAGGGGAAATCACGCCGGAAAATCAAGATGAACTTTCTCGGCCAATGCAGGGATCGAACACTCAACCTCCAGGCTAGCGAACCAGCGCCTTATCCACTTAGCCACCGTGATCCCGAAATATTATACAATAATCATAAATATTAATTAAGACATTTTAATTAATGACATCTAATAATTATATCCGAATAACAAATTCTAGACAGAGACGGACAAGGGAAAAGTAACTGCATGGGGATGCAGATTAAACAGATCCAGGCAGTTCAATAGTACCACATTATTTATCTTGACGGGACAATACAAAAACATCAAATTCGAATTTTCGACCATAATATCAATCTCTAAAAAACCTCACCCCGTGTATTTTGTACACAGTGAACAGTCCTTATGCTGATTACACTTTTTTGCCTAATTACACTATTTTACTTATACCGTTTTTTAGGTCTTTGAATTTTGTCGAATGGTTTGGATTGCTCGTGCTATGTTTCATTTTATCTCGAAATTCAGTTAGATAAAATAAAGTTACTAACAGGATGTTGCAGTCGATATAGTTACTAACAAGGCGTTTCACCATAGCATGATTGAGAAACAAACAATAGTTACAAGACCATTTATACTCAAGAACACGGTAAACGCAGCCTTGTCAAATACAAGAGAAGCTTGTGGAACTACGGCAGTGTCTTCATCTTTAGTATCAGTACTGGTAGAGCAGTCTGTCACAAACCGTGCCAATATACGATGTTGGATGGTCTCTTGGTGCAGTGATATGCTCTTAATCGCAGCCAGAATAATCGCCACACTCAGCAACAGCATGCAGGTCAAATAGACACTGAAGATGCAGATAGAGTCCGAGTTTGCTGGTAGAGATTCATTGATAAAGGACAGGTATATTGTGTAGGAAAGTAGAACTGATATTGCCATCGTCAGCCTTTCACAGCTAGCTGCTGGCAGCCGGAACACGAAACAATTCATGATAGAAAGGCTTACTGGTGGGACGACGCCTTTGATAATATGGAAAGCAAACCGCCGACTCACAGCGATACTCACAACGACATCTCCAGTCCATATTGTTCCATTCAGGAATCTAGTATCATTCACTGGTTCCTTTTGAATCCCGATATCCAATATCTTCCATTCGTTACTCACCTGGTACAAATCCAGTACCTGACTATCTGTCAAGTATTGAAACACAAACGGACTATATCTCTGGTATGCTGGACTGATTATCGTTTGACATATTTGTTGATCAAAGGGAAATTTGGTAATATCAATTTTACACGAAGTTTTAAATAGATTGTGAGTAGTCCAAATAACCCACCCGTCAGCATTTATAATCACGTTATCCCCTCTTTTAATATTTTGATCATTATCGAATGCATTGAAAATCACGACCGAAGGCATCCATATTTCGTCAGGAGAGACAGTGATATAACTTGGTGTATCCACATCGCTTGTATTCCACGTGAGAAACGTATCATACCACGTGATAATCAGTTTTGTTGATGTTTCTATGTACTGATTCACTTCACTCACAAAATTGATACTAATTAATTGGTATACCACTTCTAAGTCCACATTCTCTGATACTGTTGCGGTAGGTTGTAACTTCGGCTGGTAATTAGAAAAAATATCTTTGAAGAAACTTTGTCTATCGAATTTGCCCTGCACGTTTTCTATGATCGAGCCGGTAACAAACAACCAAATACATAATGTAGACATCGTTACAGGCATTCTGAAAATAGAAAGGATTTTCAATTGAGATGAAATACTATGGCAATAAAAATAAGAAATCACTGTTCGGATTCGTTCCTGGAGTTGCTAAAAAACTTTACTCGGATTTTGGGGGCGATTTGCTCTGTTCAGTGGTGCCATGTTCCTGAAACAACGACTGCGAGTTTTACAACACCCGGCCGTTGCTTGTTTACTTCACAATTCCCGAACTTATAGCTACGTTATCTGCAGACACGTCAACAGTAGCATCCGATCAGAGATTGTGACATAGCGAACCCCAAGGAAACCTTGACATTGGACGAACCTTGAACATTTTAGCTTGAAAACGCGAGACTTGGTATTCGCGACGACCAAGGAATCTGATTGGACCACAGGCTGGCCTTATACCCAATCAAACTTAGCCGAAATATGGATAGTATTACGTGAAAAGCTAGATAATATATAGGTAGTTAAAGCGAGATCAAACCTTCTATTGAAGATGCAGTACTACAGGATGGAGAGCTTGAAAAGGATGATGTCTGGTCGTTCGAGCGCCAATCTCACATAATCATGCACGTAAAAGAACTATTGACAGTTCGACATCGAAATATTGCGTAGCCCGTCTTCGTTATCCCTGTCGGTGCAAAACAGTAGTACATTAAACCCGATTTTATTTCATCCATGTTTTTTTCTGCTAAAGACCCCTACGCGCAAGCGAATTATTGCGATAAAATTAAAACCATATGTTAGTTCCGAAATGAGGTCCACAATCATCTAAGAATTCTGTCTCATTTCAACTCTAGCCACCGTTCTCGGCAAAGGACATGGAATGGCAATATTATATCTTTTTGTTGGCGAATTTAACGTTAGTGCCAAGAGGGGAAACAAATCCCAAATCGGTTCCTTTCGTGGTGTATGATAATTCAAACTAATAACTTACCAACGTGAAATCATCAAAATCAAATGTCCACACAAAGAGTTTAATCCGATGGTTTCTGATCAATATGTATAGTGCTCTACAGACACAGATATAAATATATACATAAATATTCTGGTTGCGTGGCAATTGAAAGCCGCAATGAATGAAAATAATGGACTGGTCTCATCAAATTGGTTAATATCAACAAAAGAGCCCGATATATATAACATGTACATTAATATTGATACTGTTGACTATTGAAGCTAGGCCTTTTAGTAATGACAATATTTGTCATTAAATCATATAAGTGGTTAGTATTATAAACTAATGTTTAGTATGTATAGAAAGCGGTTAGAAATTATACAGTTGTCATTAATTAGAAAGTGTGTAACAAGCTGTATAAAATGTGACTATTTATAACACCCATCGCAATTGAATACACCAATCTAACCAATAGTGGTGTATATATCATTTTTAACACCTTAGTGACAAAACAACTACTTTAAGTTGAACTCCGGTTACAAAAATACCTAAATAATTAAATTAAAAAAACGACCGAAGGCATCCATATTTCGTCAGGAGAGACATTGATATAACTTGGTGTATCCACATCGCTTGCGCTCCACCTAAGATAATATCAGTTTCGTTGATGTTTCTATGTACTGGTTCACTTCACTCACAAAATTGATACTAATTAATTGGTATACCACTTCTATGTCCACATTCTCTGATACTGTCGCGGTAGGTTGTAGCTTCGGCTGGTAATTATAAAAAAGATCTTTGAAGAACTTTTGTATATCAAAGTCACCTTTTGTGTTATCTTTTGTGCCGAACATCCACAAACAGCACCATGTAAACATCGTTATCTCCATTCTTAATCTGAAACAATAAACATAGAAATACTTTTTATTTCAGCATGCAGAAAAGTTGTAAAAATAAAATACTTAAAATAAGTGATGAAATATTATAAAAATTTAATAGGGTTTAACGTCCTACTGTTGTGTCCCGATTGAGCTAATGGAGACAGAGAAATAATTTAGAATAATAAAGCATTTTGATATGCTTTGTAAATATACACTACTACATTAGAATGAATTTAGTTCCCTCGTGCATATAAAAGAACCATAGACAGTTTAAGAGTAGACGATAATTCCGCTGTCCGGACAAAATATCACTTGTATGACAGTGTATCCCCGTCTTCAATGTCCAGGTTAGGGATGAAAACAGGACATTGAACCTCATTTCATTTCTATACATATCTATACATCTATCTAATATCTATATCTTACCTGGACACAAATCCTTATTCACTTGTAACCATACGTTTCTTGATTATCGTGCTTCTATCGGGGATATCAGCTTCGGTTTCGAGTGAAGCCGCCGTGAATATAAACGAACACACGACATAGTCTTATTAAAATTAAATTTGAAATCTTTCAAAACAACGGGATCAAAAATTTGCAATCTTACCTCTTCTAAAGCAAGAGCCCATACACTTTTACATCTGTAGGCGGTGATAAATATCTAGCAATGTGCCTTGTTGCGTAGAAAATAAAAGCTGTGATCAAATAAATCATATGTTTCAACTAATTATTTAATACAAACACATCACCTCTGTTATCGAATGCATGCACAAAGTCACCTACTTACGTAAAAGTGTGTGGTATACTACAGTACAATACAAATATTTTTTTATGAAACATTAGCATATTTACTTGGATACAACATTTTTAGGACTTCTAATTGTGTCTCATGGTTTGGATTGTTCGTACTTGGTTTTATTTTATCAACATATTTACATTAAATCCCTTGTGTTTTAAATCGATTTACCGTTTTTTAACTGTCCATATGCTGTTTACATTATTTTGCCTGATTACACTAGTTTGCCTATTCCGTTTTTTGGGACTGCGAATTTTGTCTAATGGTTTGGATTATTCTTACTTGTTTTATTTTATTTAAAATAACAAATCTCAAGGAGAAATGTTTGGGACCCCTCTGTCTAATACTTCCTAGAAAGTCGACAGCAACCTCTGACCTCACAGAGCTGGATATCATACTCGCTAAAGATAAAGGGACATAATTTCATAGAGGAATTATATACCCCACATCATTGTTTTCCTGTACATTCAATACGAACTGGTGTGTTGATAAACGTTAGTTTCTGCCGTTAATATTAAATTTAATCCCTATACCTCGAAACACGGTCCCTTTTCCATTGATAAGGTCGCGTGGAACTGCCTTTTTTTACTGGCAACGCCTGGTGGAAATTATTTCAGCGATGTCGCCCATTAAGAACTTTGACTTAGTTTAGGGGGATCATTCTGCACATCTCAAGAGAACTGTTTAAACGTCAGGGCGGATAAGATCTGATTACACGACAGGAGTGAACTTTAGTATGCTATTCCATTGCTGGGTTTTCAGAATCAATCACTTAGACCGGTATCAATAGTCCACCATGTTTATCTTCCAAATATTGATTTTAATCTAACAAAATATAAAAAACAACGATATTTTCTCTAAAATGTAGATCTGGGCAGGGCCTATTTTAAGAGTTATTTGACGAAGCACGGTCTCCGTGTCAATGTTGAGGGGGGGGGGCTCCCCTCGGCTCCGAGAAAATTTTCAAAATTCGACCGCCAGAGAACGCCGGAACCTCCATTTCCGAGTAGAAAGTGATCAGTTCAATGTAGCTCCTTCGCTTTCAGAAATTGTGACCAAACGGATCATAAACTATGAACAAAACAATCGGATAAAACTCACCAGAAGTATACTTTTTAATTCCAGAATTATTACCACAGTACTTATTACACTTTTAATACCAAAGACTTGACTGACAGATCTATGAATATCTGACCGCTTGTCAGGGCATCGGATGCTAAAGAAAAGTCCGAACTCTATTCAAAGAATCAGCCTAGAGCCCGTATTTTCGATGCTATTTTGGAGAAATGAAGGGTCTGTTTCCTCTCTTGTGATATGGATAAAACATACTGTTATATATCGCATAATGAAAATGGGCGGTGACCGCCCATTCCATAGGTGGTAACAGTACAATATGTCTTACGCACTATCAGAAGAGGCGTTAAGACGACTTGAGTTTTTGAAATCGCTTCAAAAATCTCTTTGTTACTATCCGTCTTAGGGTATTCAAAGAATCAGCCTTGGGTCCGTATTTTCGAAGCGATTTTCAAAAACGCAAGTCAATGCGAAGGACCACCGCGAAAGAAACAACCAGTGAACCATGCTTCTGTAACAGAAAGCGAAAGTGAAGAAAAATAATGAGACTGGATAAGAAGTCAAATGACGTGAATCACAATGACTGCTGATGTTGCACTTGCGCATTGCATGATCACACATTTTACAAGTACACACTCAGATTCACAAAGACATAGACACCTTTTTTTCAGAGCACGGATTTTAGATTTTCAAAGCACGGATTTTTCATCCCGAAGCACGTCTGGGGTAGTGATTAACGAAATTCAAACACAAATTACAATTATTTTTTTAATTCCACATCAACACAAAGCAATTAGCTGCTATCATGAAAGACAAATGTTGGCAGGATAAAATAAACAAAATCTGTTTACAAATTCCAAATCGCTTTTATCATATTCGTGGTTAATAACTCATAAAATTAATTAAACATGTCTATATCAAAAATAGTATAATTAATAGAAAAAATAAAAGTCAACATTTATTAATATTTTATTATTCAATTAATAAAAACAATCTATAAATATCCTAAGATTCCAATATGAGCATTTTGAAAGATGCTATATCAAGAACGATATTTGTTCGCTTTTGGCACGTTTGTGTGAATTAAAAGATTTATATAAGATAAAGCATATTCCAATTGTGCCTTTGCGATTGAATAACATTAATATAATATAGGCAATGCCAATTGTGCTATGGGGATAAATAACATTTTATATTTTTTTTTAGCACCCATTCCTTTCTTATGTGCACAAATAAATAAATATAATTCTTTGCTATTGATTTAATTTTTACTAAACCTGATTACATTACGCCATATTGATACATCAGTTTTTTGAAAGCAATTCAACAATTGCAAAGTCCTTTATAATTACCCATCAAGGTCAATTAAATCAAATTAGTTTCTTTTAAACAAAATAGAAATTACTGTTAATACAAAATGAACTGTTCTTTTTAACAGTCCAATCAAATCCATCGCAGTAGATTATGAAATTTATCACACAAGCGATATCTACTGTAGAAGGTATTATTGGCTGATAGGTTAACTAATCAGTTGTAAATTATATATGTATGTGCCCAAACAGGTCAAGCAAAGTTAGTATATAAATTCGTCCAATCCAAACACAACATTGTTCTGACAGTTCAGATAACTTGGGTGAGCAAAGTATTACAGATAGCTTGGGTGAGCAAAGTATTACAAGTAAGGATAAAACAAGCGGATGTCATGCTAGATACACCATCATTTTGTAAGAGATGGTCATACAACAAGCTAAGAAAGGTGACTTTCATCAAATCTGGGTCAATAATCAAAACGTTGAGGTCCCATACACGCAAGTATTTAAGGAAACGCAGACCTTTGGGATTAATTGTGATCTCTCGAGTGCCCACAACCGTGGTATTGCATACTTTCAAACTATTTGTGTAAGGGAGCGGTCATTTTGTCGGGGCGGCCCGGTCCGATTTTTATGAAATTCGAACTCAACAACCATTATTGTGTAACGGTGATATACTTTAACTTTTGTTTTAAATATCATACAATTGTGACCTCTATAGGTTCCCACGAGCTACAAACTTTGTACATATTTATGTAAAAGTAGGGGGAATAACTCTTGCAAGATCGTTTGTAGGGGGGGATAACTCCTGCAAGGTCGTTTGTTTCTTAACATGTATATTTAGTTTCAACTAAACCGAACATAAATTGGTGTCTTGAGAGGGTGCACACCGTCGGTATACGTATTACATGGTTTTACACTTTTTGTAAAAGCGGGGAATCGAACCCAGGCCACTTTAATTAATAACAGAACTGGTGTCCTAAATCGCAAACGTAACACCTTCCTTTGAAACTATAAATTTAATTTGTTTTAAGTGATGGGTCAATATTTAGTGTGATATCGGTATAGTTGTATAAACACCATTATTTATATATTGGTTTAATGATACATGTATATACATTTTGTATTACTTCGTGATAGATTTTGGATACATTACACCGCATTGTTAATAATCAAATATTCCTAATATCCGTAAAACATACTTTTTGTAAGACCTAAATCTGTCATTGCGGTATTGTTTGTAACTATTATAGTGAGAACTGCCCGCTTTGTATGTACCTTTTACATGTTCTATATGATGTGTAAAAAATGTGTATAAATCTTTACCATATCTTTCCATCCCAGTCTCTGTATGCAAAACTGTGGAAGCCTTTGACAAACAAACGCTCTTGCCTATGATAAGTAAGGTCCCCAATATTGTTGTTGAACTTTCGAAAATGTAGTTAAAACTCTTGTTATTTGGATTTTAAATGGGGTTTGATTGACCGCCACCTTAAGCTTGTTACCTAGGTAACTCGGACATTTCGGGATGAATAGGCTCTCGTCCGTGTACTATGGCAGGGGAGGTCTAATAATGTATATACAACTGGTGGTAGTTTTCTCTTTGATGTGCATAGCAGTTATATCTCATAACAACCTGTCATGACGTCATCATAGGTTGATATTCTGTTCATATAAACCGCTGATGACGTCGTGACAGGTTGATATGAAATATCAACCGCTAATGACGTCATCTCAGGTCGATGTATTTGACTCCTATCAACCCCGCTGATGATCGAAATAATACAAAAAACACAGAAATAAATTTTTATTCTTGTAACAATTAAAAAGTATTATGTTACAGTTTGTAACATTCAAGACAGAAATAAACGGCGTACTTATCGGCATATTTAAATCGGTTATCCATACTCGACCATGTCTAAGATATCTTTCAGAATCATCTTTCCATTCACACACTACTCCTTTTGGTCCAAATTTTCTTTAGGTTTGAATAGATCCTCATCGATAGTTGCATCCACATCAATTCCATCGTCAATTTGTTTGCTAAAGGGGTTGATTATTCGTCTGACTTCGTATTCCTATCCATTTTTTTGTTCTTTTGCTATTCAATTCATCAATATGGCGAATTGTAAACAAAAACAACCACGTAATTGCACGTGATTAATTCGGTAATATTCGTTATTTGACGGAAAGTACCGAGTAGGTAGCCCAATCGTCGTTGGTCTGTAATGGAAGAGTCCATTTAATTTAAGGGTGGGCGTTGTATATGTCAGATATTAACCAATCATACCTCAGTTGCTATATTTATATCACCCTTGGGCTGCGCCCGCGGGTTATATAATATAGCAACCTCGGTTAGGTTAATATCCTATACATATAACATTTGAAGCGATCGATAACAAGGATCTGCAATGGGTTGAATTAGTTCTTGTAAAAAGCATAATATTTAATGTGACATTTGAAGCGATATTATCATTCTTGTAAAAAGCATAACATTTAATGTAAAAATACAAGGTACAGAGAGTGCAGTCTTTACCTTATTGACTTGTTATTCGAATTGTCAATACCACTTTCTACTCTCGTGCATTTAAAAACTGCAATGGGTTGATTTAGTTCATATTTAATGTATAAAAATAAGGTTCTGACAGTGCAGTTTTCATCTTATCGACAAATTATTCACTTTCTACTCCCATGCATTTAATAAGTTTGTTCTGACGTGTGTATCTTAGAAAAATCTAAACTATATCATGGATGTCTAACAGTAATATTTATGTATCTATTTTATCCTTTATTTGCCAAGGCTTTTAATTGCCACGCAACAATAAATATTTATATCAAAGACTAAACACACTGACCAGATAGTATCCGTGTAAAACAATTTCTACCAGCAGTCGATTCTGATATCTTAAAACAGGTAAGGTTTATGTTGGAATTTTCCGGACACCTGTTACCACTGTTTGCGTACTGTTTTTTAGAACTTCGAACTCTCCCTTACGCAAATGAAGTGATGACGCCACCTATATGAAGTATTGGTGACACTTAACCGACACTTGCTTGAAGTGAAAAATTTGATATCTGAAGTGTTCATTTCTACCACACTTCCATAACAACACTTCAAATTTTCAATGAAATAAAGAAGGCAGAAATGCTATTGAAGTGAGGAAGAAGCCAGGCCAAATATGCAAATTAGGCTTCCATGAAGTGTACACTTCATTAAGTGTTTTTCTCACTTCAAGCCGGTGTTCATCATGTGTTTTTCTCACTTCCAAGCCAGTGTTTATCGAGTGATTTCCGCACTTCAAGTCGGTGTTTATCGAGTGTTTTTATCACTTCCAAGCCAGTGTTTATCGAGTGTTTTTCCCACTTCAAGTCGGTGCGTATCTAGTGTTTTGCTCACTTCAACCCAGTGCGTATCGAGTGTTTTGCTCACTTCAAGCCAGTGCTTATCGGGTATATTGCTCACTTCAACCCAGTGCTTATCGGGTGTATTGATCACTTCAAGTCGGTGCGTATCGAGTGTTTTGCTCACTTCAACCCAGTGCTAATTGAGTGTATTTATCACTCCAAGTCGGTACTTTGTCGAGTGTTTTGCTCACTTCAACCCAGTGCTTATTGAGTGTTTTGATCACTTCAACCCAGTACTTATCGAGTGTTTTGATCACTTCAACCCAGTGCTTATCGAGTGTTTTGATCACTTCAACCCAGTGCTTATAAGGTTTTTTATTCACTTCAACCAAGTGCTTATAAGGTCTTTTGCTCACTTTAACTAAGTGCTTATAAGGTCTTTTGCTAACTTCAACCCAGTGCTTATAAGGTCTTTTGCTCACTTCAACCCAGTGCTTATTAGGTGTTATGCTCACTTCAACCAAGTGCTTATAAGAAGGTTTGCTCACTTCAACCCAGTGCTTATAAGGTCTTTTGCTCACTTCATTAATTCCTGCCCTGCGCTTGATCTTCAAATGTGACCTTTTTGGCTATACACGAAACAAATTAACATTTTAATAATATTCTTTATTACTATGTTCATGATATTGCAATACAATAACACAAAAACAAAATTCAAATAATTTGGATGCTACATTAAATCAAGGTTTATGACACACTCAATGTTAATCATAGTCATCTAGGGCATATACATATCATGTCTTCCCAATGTTGTTCTAAGTTTTAACACATTCCCAAAGTTAATCTAGTTAACACATCCCAACTTTTATTCTAGTTTTTAACACATTCCAAATGTTATTCTAGATTTTAATGTTATTCTAATTTTTAACACATCCCCAATATTATTCTACATTTGTAACACATTCCCGATATGATTCTAATATTTAACATATATACAGTGGTATTTTGTTAAATATGCTCTTGTTTTGTTCCCCCGCCTGTTCTCAAACAAATATTAACTAGCCACAGTACCCTTGTCCTTGGCTTTGTATCTGTAAGTTGATATCTTGTTTTGGGCGGCAGCTTTTAATTTGCAGTCGAGGTTTTTTTCTCATTTAGGGAGAATAAAATAATTTGATTAGACTCGAAATAAGAGAGTTTGAAGGAAAATCAGATACAAAAAAAGAATGATATTTTATGATCTACACAATACAATAAAACCACTTCCAATAACAAGCTCGACCATCTGGAACAATAACAACAAATATTTCTTAAGTTGCAGATGGTTCTTCGGCTATATATTCACTATTTATTATGAAACGTGGTTAAACTAGATATAATTTGATTTGTGCTAGTTCATATACTTTAAAGGGGCTAAATCGCTAACATTTGGGGCCTAGAAATTGAACCTAATGGGTCGCAACTTGCAAGGCATATAATAATATAATCTTATTGTATATAAACTGGTTTACATTAAATTGTTTCGGTTTTGACTCTTATTTCAAATCAGTTATGTCTTAACTAGAGAGGGAGGAAATTATTGTCTGGTTATTCCAGTCTACTGTGCATGCCCACCAGAAAAGATATGGCCTCGCTGTTTGACAAGATTGTTGAATATGTCTAGCCTCGCTCTTTCTGGTCACTTGTTACAATGGTAAACTGTTTATTTTGTTTTAATTATTGTATATCAGAGGCCCAACGTTTCCAGGTAAGATCACAACATCAATTTTGATTTCAATTGACCAATAATTCGTGTTTTCGATGTCGGAAGATTTTGGAGTATTGAGTTACGGACCGAGGTCCTTAAACATTTAATAATTGTTTCGTAACGATTCCAATTATTTTTTTTATGCAACTTACCTTTTAAAAAACATACTAAAGTGGATTGCTAAATTATTTCATAAACAGACATGCAAATTTATACCCTACATATATTTATTATTTACTCCATAATCTGTGGCAATGGCTTTCGAAACTTTCCCCGGTCTCGGTAGAGCTTGATTGTTTGTATCTATAAAAGATGTACACAAACATATAGTATTGGCTATTGCTTACATTTTGCTTCCATGCACAACAATATTAAAATTTGATTGATTATTAGAAACTGATTTCAATATTGAATTAAATTTAAAAGGGTTTTAACTATAAGCTATGTGCTTTTATGTACGTCAATTTATGTTTTATGTTCCATTTGGTTATGTCACAGCGACTTTATTAACAGGGATTATCTCATTAATCTTATGTAAAATATTTTACTCACTTATTTTATGCAATTTAAACATTTTTTTATTAATTTCATGGCTGGTTTCCGAAACCATATGTATGCAACATATTTTAAATATTCAAATATCATGGTCGATCAGCCAAAAATCTGGTCTGAATCAGCCAAGAATGTGAAGCACCTTTTCTGTGATTTAGCTTATTGGTATTAAAGTAATCAATGACTAAATACATTATTTGTCATTTCTGTCATATTATTAAACAATTCAAATAATGGTCCGAATGAACCTTGTCATCCGAATCGGCCAAAAGTCTGGGCCGAATCAATCAAGAACCTGGTCCAAATCATTCAGGTCCAAATCGGCCGATTACTTTTCATATTTTAATTCTTGTAATTCTTCTGTGTACAGTAATTATTTTGTATCTCAACAAAGACACTATAGACAACAATTACTAAAATGTACATAAATACCTGACAATGTCTTGGTCGGTATCTTCTTTTTGGATACAAGTACTGGTGTATATGATTTGGCTGTAATAAATTGAAAATTGATGTTATGTGAAGTAAACTCACGAATCAAAGTACTTTCTAGGATCCAAGTGTACACCTCATAATATAAATGATATGTGATCTAAATTGGGGTTTCTCCTTAATATATGTATTGGTTCAAAGGTTATGTTTAATTATTAAGACCACATGATTAGAAAATGATGCAAGTATCATGATTTGGAATTAACATTGTTATGTTATCAGAAATTTGGTTATGAGGTTTCTCCTCACAGCCAGAATATTGACTGAATAATTATATACTAGGTTAGTCTTAAAATGCATATGTTTTGTATTGAATTGACATAGTTGGTATCTTCAATAATTGTCCATCCACTTAGCACTGTCAAATGAGTTGCATTAGCTAACCATTTGGTGTCCTTTGTGGCTTTCGAAGCAGAACAATGCATTATGGTACACATAAATATATGTAACGTGCTTACCGACTGCCTCATCCTCTGATTCACCTGGGAATCTAAAATTATCAACTTCATCTCCACTATCTTCGACTGAAATTTTAACATAGAATAATTTGAATTACTCTGCTGAAATGTAGGTTAGCATACTAAACATTATTATTGTCAATTGGCAAGTACATAATCTAAATCAATCACATTTTCTAAATGTGATTGATCCAGAACGCTTGTTCTCAATCTTTTTTTCAAAGGCACACCTTCGAACGTTCGAACACATGAAAAATATGAATTTTGCAAAATAAAAACATGATAAGTTAGACAGCATACACCCATAGTCATAGACACATAGAATGTATCAAACTAAATAAAGAAATTAACTTTCAGTAGACACCAGTGTGTAGTCAATTGGGGTCACGTGGGGTTTCACATTTTCTTTAGTGTCATTAAATATTTTGTGACACTTATGAAGATCTCGCGGCACACTGGTTGAGAATCACTAATCTACACCAGCCCAATACCTTTTTTCAGATGAACAAAGTAATCATTGACATGCAAAGGTTGCAATGCTAATATTTCATTGAATATCTGTAATTAAATAGGGGAATATACAGCTGGAAATTGGCTGGCTTTCATATTGTATAGATCATATTAATCATACCCGCTATCGTTGCCTGAATGGTCTGTTTAGCCTTTTCTCGTGTTTGTTGCATTACTTGCTGTTGCAAGAAAAAAAGGAGAATTGTCACAAGACTGAGTAAAGCCCTATTCATTATCTGTTCCAAATCATTTTGCAGCAGCAATGATATTACCAGGTTTCAGCTTTAAATGAAAAGTATTCAAGCTTCGTAAATAAAATTGAATAAACAAATAACAGTGATGGAATAAAAGCAGTGCTGAGCCGAGGCATACATTTAGTCTATGATTCTTGTACACTATCCGCATAAATTATACATAAAAATCATTTTTTGGCGACCCTAGACCATGACGGGGCACTATTTTGTACCAATCGCATGACCGTCTTGTGGTACTTATAACCGCTCCCAGTGTTATATAAGAGTCGAAATTGCAACGGCGTTATTATCCACTTAAAAACAGTTTAACCATACCAGAGTTATTGACATTTTTCTGATGCAATTGAACATTCTTTCTTGGCACACGGGGTTTTGGAACAGCTTCTGTTTTTAAAAAAAGAAGAAAAGGTTATACCAACCCTGTAATGTTGCCGCTAGTGCAAAAAGAGCCTTTAGTATTGGTTGCTAAATGAATTTGAATTTATACATGTCTAAATGGCACACCTACCTTCCTCATCAGTTGATATGGCAACCTCTCAGCTAACCTTTCTTCTAAATAAATTCTATCCTCTGAAAAAAAAGAAAGGGATATTTATAATTTGGCAAGATTGCATAGGTCAGTTTAATTCATTTATACGCAAAATATTTAGAGTATCCCTGTCATCTCAGGTTTACGATATCAGTCACATTTGCAGCGAGGTCCGGGGCTAATTGATTTAATGCAATAAACATTAATGGCACTTATTTTTTAACCCAGAAGTCTCAATAAACTAAACGCAAAACTATAACGGCCATACCGAGTCAATATTTAACAAAGGATTTATCAAGTTTCAAAAATTAGTTTAAAAATTCTTCAAAATTTAAAAATTCTTCAAAATTTAAAAATTTTTCAAAATTTAAAAATTCTTCAAAATTTAAAAATTCTTCAAAATTTAAAAATTCTTCAAAATTTAAAAATTCTTCAAAATTTAAAAATTCTTCAAAATTTAAAAATTCTTCAAAATAAATTCTTCAAAATTTAGTTTCAAAATTTAAAATTTAGTTTCAAAATTTAAAATTTAGTTTCAAAATTTAAAATTTAGTTTCAAAATTTAAAATTTAGTTTCAAAATTTAAAATTTAGTTTCAAAATTTAAAATTTAGTTTCAAAAATCAAAATTTAGTTTCGCTACGTGTAAGTTTTACAAAATGTCGACAAGACCGTAATACGATTTACTATCAAATACCAAAACATACTACCATAAAAGTGAGAGAAAAAAACTCTTCAATCAAACAATTTAATTCCAAAATTGGTAAAAATCCTACAAAAAACAAAATGCCTATACAGTCATTGTTGAAACGAAACTTTAACGTGAAAGTTTTTCCAAATGATAATCTCGCCATGAAACTCAAAAATGCTTGAATCTTTTTTACCAAGGATTAGTCAAACTCGCACAATTGGCAAATTTGTGGTTCCAAAAATAACACAATTTTCTTGGTGTCATACACACTTCGTTACGAATAAACTTCCAAGTGACTGACTATTAACAGGACACTACTAGTATATTCTTTTAGTAACTCGATAGATTTATATTAAAGTTTAAATAACTACCCCATAATCTCTAAAGTATGCACTATAGTCCCATGTCGTCGGTTAACCGTTTTATGGGCATGTGTTTTAAAGTCAGTGCTCACAGATAGCTAATATAATCTCAACACCCACCATTTTGTAAATGTTAATGCAACAAAAATGTGTATGTGCAAAGCTCTATTTTTGAATAGAAACAGTTTCCGCAGTCCAGTTCAGTTATATCTGCAAATCTCCCGTTTTAAAAAGAAACATAAACGGCAGATATGAACTCGCCATTAGTTGATGTTGTCACTCAGTATCAGCTCAACACCCGCCATTTTAGAATTTCTAAATATTTATACCACCAACAATAATTTGTAGTGATAAAATAAAAATACGGGTCTTAATACAAAAATTTCAGATATCTTATTACGTATCACTGAAAATCACGTCCATTGCTCCTTTCAAATATGTAAATTGTTTTCTGACGCATGTATATTTATTTACTTTGAAAAACAATCAATGTTGGATGGTACTAAAATCTAAAATCCAACATGGCGCCGGCCTGTATATAGGTCATATATTTGGTACGTTGTATATATCAGCTCAACGACCGCCATTTCGAAAATAATTTGTAGTGATAAATTCAGCAATTCAATATTCAGTTACATTTTCGAATTTCCATTTTTGAGAAGAAACATTAAGTTTTCTTAATAACTAGTTCTAAACTCGCTATTAATTGACAAACGTTTTGATGTTGTCGTCTAAATTGTCATGATTCATATGAATCCTGGCGTATTCAACACCAGGCTAATTCAACACCAGAAATGCCATTATTTAAACACATTTTTACATTGACCAAACCCACTGCTTTTGGACTTAAAATAATACTCATAAAAGCTGCTTTTAAAAACAATATATTCGTGATAAGACACCGGCAACAAAACGAATGGTTAATCAAATACTACACTTACAGTTTTCGTAAAATATCCTGTCACTTCTAACCGCCATTGCTAACATTTCCATTCGGGTGATGAAGGCAAGATTATTGTTAATTGCGCATGCGTTCTGGGCCAGTGGTATATTTCAGTAAGCTTTTCACACTTGGAAGGGGTTTTTAAATATTTTTTAAAGTAGCCGAAAGCTTGATTTTTTATTTGTTACGGTATTTAACCCCTCCAAGTAAATAAATTAGACATCAGCCACAAAATTGCCATTTTATTTATTACCGCACTTTATATTTTACGACTACAATGATATTTGATAAATAGTGCAAGGACCAACCAGAATATTGACCTATTTACAGACCACCGCCATCTTGGCCGATAGCTAAACAGCAAAATAGCGACTGCAAATATTATACAATACTTCATTTTGGCTAGTAGCATCCATATTTGATATTTTACTTAAGTTATGAAAATAAAGAGTGGCAGAAAGTATTTTCATATTTAAAAACAGCAAATAAAATGATTTTTAGTAAAACTTAACATGGTAATATATAATATAATTGAAATTTTGTATTAAGACGCATATATTTAGTTTACCCCCCCCCCCCGCGTTATTTATTGGAATTTTGTAATACCCAACTTTGGTCGTTTTTCAGAGTATTTAATGTGGTAAAAGAATATTTTGATAACATTCTTTTTATTTGAAATATTTATTACAGAGGTAACAGGGTGTTGTATGAATGTGTTTAAAAAAAATATTTAGATATCATTATATGATTTATTTGAAATATGTATTGCAGAAGTAATTTTAGCTTTATTGGCTAAAGAGATGTTATAAAATCGGTCACTGCTCTAAACGAGAATCTTTAAGGCAAATAAAATTTTAAAAGTAAGTAAACATTGTAATAATGAGAACAAGTGAGCCTATACGGGTAAACTTACCAGAAATTGATTCGATGACAGCCTTATATAACAGACTCTGGTATCTACAGGTGATGTTCTCTCCGACCTGATATTTCTTCAACTCTATTCTTGGACGCACTGCCAATCTATCAAAGCGTACATTCTGATTCAACAATCGAGACAAGTAACCGAAATTTCAAAACACTTAGATATATCCCCTGCACTGCACTATTAAGCAACAAATGAACTAGAATGATTGAATTTGTGTTTTTGAAATTTATTGAAACTGCGAAATGAAGTTAGTGCATGTGATTGGTCAGGTTTTCTAATCCATTGATTGATCATTGCGTGGGCACCGTAATAAAAAGACGATAATCCTGAGTGGTGATTATCGAAATGAACACTATATATGATTACAACAATAAAACATTCCCTTTGAGCAACAATATGTTCTTTCAATACACCTACCCCAACCCGACCCTCTATGTTACTTTAGTTGACTTGATTTAAATAAAAACCCATCTAAATTGAACATTCACTGTATCAATTATATGCCCCGAAGTTGTATATAATTTTACATTTTCACCGCGGGGGGGGGGGGGGGTCTTCTTGTTGCTTTATCATGATTTTTTGTAAAAATGATATTTTTTACGAGACGAAAGTTAAAGTCATGTCATTTTGTTCATTGCTGTATTTCTTCTTTATATTCACGGGGGGGGGGGGTGGCCTAGTAGTACCGCGCTTCGACCTCTAGCTAGCCGTCACCTCTGGCTTGCAGCTGTGGTTTCGAGCCCATTCGTGAGCGTATGTGACATGGAGGTAGGGGCGCCTTCTCAACTTTGTGGGCTTCCTCCGGTTTCTGCTAAAGACCTCTTCGCGCAAGCGAATTATTGGAATAAAAATTGAAAAAAAAAACATACGTTAGTCCTAAAATGACCTAGTTTGTGTCGAGTGGACGTTAGACCCCGTTTCTCCTCTATCTCTCACTCTTTCTTTATATTCACATTACGTGCAAAGTAATGCAAGAACTAGGTTAGACTATATACGGTTTATCATTCTCATACTACAAAGTTTTGTCCTCATAAGTGAATAAAATGCTGTTGAAATGTTTTAAACTGGACATTATTCCAACTAAGATAGACAGAGTGAAATATTAATGAAAATAAGGGTTTGAGAATACAATAGATTAAAATATGTGAACATTGATCAAACAGGAATATTAGAATGCAGGATATTACGATGTAATTGATTAAGGATAACAAACTAAAATAAATTTTATCTGATTGATCCTTTAGTTTCAATTTATCACAATTAAACTTATCTAAATATAAAAAGGATTTATGCGCCTTGAAATTAACAATTGGAAAGGTAACAATAGTGGATAAAAAGATTGAAATTACAAAGAATAATACTTTTCTTTTTATTTCAATCTAAATTTGTATGAGATGGGACGAAATTGGTTCGATAGTTTGAGTGGTGTTGGGGGGGGGGGTCTCAATAATTAAAACTATCCATACAATTGAGGTTAAAACGTTGTGGTGTGGTTTCGTATTGGCTTATTACCGTCTGTAAAATATAACAGATTGTCATCACAGTTTCTATCAAACATATATTGTAACAGCATACCTCTATCTCGGAAGCAGCCAAACAATATTGACGGAGGAATGATGCTCTGCGGACGGACGAATACTAGGAAGTCAATGCTTTCTATACTGAAACATTCAGCGAAATATAAACACTAAAGTTCTTCAATATAATAAACTTTATATAGAATATATACAGCTAACCAGTACAATTTACTACAAACATCATAAACAGTTCACACATATCTATCAGCTTACACTAATTTCGCATGGGCCTAATTATTACGCATACGCATGGGCCTGATATAGCCTAGTTAGAGAATTCGAATACGGATGAATTCATCTATTAATTCTGATAATTCACGTGCTAAATATCATACTGAAGACACGCTGACTGAATATTACTGTTGCAGATTGGGTTAGCTCCGAGATGCAATAATGGACTAACCCATCTGTGACGTTTATTTGTTTAAGCCATGCTGCACGTGCAGTCTTTTTAGGGGTATTTAGTCCTGTGCTAGGTTAAGCTCACCCCACTTTTCCCTGACCTTTAAGCCAAGGAACATCGGAATATTTCACAAGTAGTGAAGTGATTTAATATATTGGATATTTGTAATAGATATAGTAAGTAGAAAGCTTATTTCTTATTATTAACCACTGCTAGTGCATGTGCCTGTAGCTTGATATAGTATTGGTGTGTGTAGCTTTGCTTAGTGGCATGGGCTGTGCTTATATGTAGACTGATTATATATGTGTCTATCAATTGTATTTATCGTCGTCCCGTCTTAACCCCTTGACCCATATTGCCTTCCCACTCGGGCTCACACCGTTTAAGTGGTTAGCCCGGTGGGTTAGATAAGTATATAGACCCGAGTTTACAATAAATGGCGTTTTGCGACTTCGGACTTTAGCGTGTAGGGTTAATTTGGGACTGAAACATAAAGATAATCCCTTTTTGAATAGAGGGGATAGGTTATATATAAGCCCTACCCAGCGTGATAATTAAGACATTTTAGAAATTGAAATTGTTCAATTAGAATGGGTCATTCAATTGTGATTTGAATTACAAAGGGAAAATACTTATATAATCTAATATTTGAGCTATTACAAGTGTATAGTCGAAACCGCGGGAAATTACCCCCGTTCCCTTGGTAACGCACGCTTATTGCGTGCAGCTATTTGAGTGATAGGAATTTTTAGTAGTCATCAATGTTAAGATATATGTGAGATAACTGAAGGTAGTTTAGGACCTGTATTTATCAAAATAGTTGTCAAAAGAATTATATTTAAAATAATAGTTAGATTAGAAAATCTTCGGTAAATTTTTCCACGTTTTAGTCAATCACGTGGGTGTTAGTAGACTTAGGAATTTCCCGATAGGCAAAGTGGTTACCGGAAGTAAACAAACAAGATGGCTGACTTTTAACAAATATTTCTGAACTTAGACTATTTCTTTTAGATTAAGGGTGTTTGTGGACTGTAGGAAATAAACTTGTTATTTTTAATTGATTTGGTAGTATAGGCTCAATATCCCTGGTACCTGTAGTTACTCTGGTGAGATTTATAAATAACTTTAGACTGGTGTTTATACGGAAAAGTTAGACATGGCGGAAAACACAATTAAACAAGAATGGGGCAATGGTAAAGTGTCTGAAAATGAATTTAAAGAATATTTTAATAATTTGTTTACCTCATATAGACAAGAAACAGGTTTTAATGTACCCAACTTCCCCATAAATCAGGAAAACTCCCTTTTAGATCTTCCTACTATAGGACAACAAAGCCAGGATGTTCGAAATAATGAACCGTTATTGACACCGGATGACATTAATAAAATGTCTGAGGCACAGACCCGGGAGAGTTTCTTAAATTGGTATCTTCAACACAGTCAGGAGGCAGGAGTTAATGCCCTTACCCCCCCCCCCCCCTCCTAAAGAGGGGATACCTCCCACGGATCCTCATAAATTTAAACAAAGTCAGGATATTAGGAATAGGGAACCCCTACCTTACCCTCCTATCCTTGTACCCGAAACAGACAGAAGGGGGAGGGGAGCGGAGGATAATAATCAAATAAGGCAGACTCCGTTTAATCCTTCAATATTACCTAGGTCACTATCCTTCAATGGAAACTCCGATGGCAGTTGGGATACGTTTAGTCATAAGTTTCTTAGGTTCGCCCTGTCCCAACCCTGGGGAGCTTATAGCTCAAGATGTATGGACTATTTTTGTTATTGTTTGACTGATAAGGCTGCAGAATATTTTACCGATTTAATGAAAAAATCTCCGGAAATAAATTTTGGTGTAATGTTAGACTTGATGAGGAAGCGTTTTGGAGGTCAAAATATACCTGAGGCAGCCCAGGTAGAATTTCAGACTGCGACTCAAGGTATGAACGAGTCAATAGGTGATTGGAGCGATCGTGTTCGACATTTGGCCTTACGAGCTTATTCGGGTTTGTCGTCGGAGGATTTCATAGCAAGGCAGTCAGTATTAAAGTTAGTTTCAGGATGTAATGACCCTGAGGCGGGAAGATTTGTCGCCAATTTGCGTTTAGTTGACATGGAGGATGCCGTTGAACGATTGCAATGGTATTCCCATGTCAATAAGGTTATTCCGCTACAAACCAACTCAAATTCTTATCGGGGTAGGACATATCCCGGGGGTGAGGGATTGGTAGGATCAATCTTACCGGCCGAGACACAACATTATTCAAGTACTCGCAGAAATGACTATGATTCTGTAGGGGCGGGGTCTCGACACTCTAGATCCCCCATGCGGAGGCCCATATATCCAGATTTACGATCTCCTCAGGTCAGTAGAGCTTATTATTACCCTGAATTAAGGTCACCCAGTCCCTTTCCCGTAAGATTTGCTGAACCACTGGTGTCTGACAGAACAACATGGGAGGATTATAGTCAAGTATATCCCTATGCACGTAGAACTAGTCCTTCCCCCAGACCCAGCCAATCCAAACAGCCCCGTCTGAAAGTTAAGGATACTCTGGAGAAACCGAAAGAAGAGACGGAAATAGGCCAAATAAAAACTGACATGACACAACTTAAAGATATGATGGCCACATTAATTTTGACTCTAAATAGGAGAAGGTCCTCACCGTCGCCTAATAGAGCCAATATAATATGTTTTGGATGCGGACAGGCAGGACATTATAAGAGCGAGTGTCCTTCGCGACCTTCCAACTCACGGACACCTTCCCCCGTAAGGAAACAAGTAAGGATTAAGGAAGACATAGAGGCTTTAAACGATCAAGGGACGAGGCAATAGGCCTTCCTTCGATCCCGGTAGAACAAGGCCCCAAACCTGAAACATTCGCCCCTCTCTATACCTGTAGACCAAGGTCATGTTGACCTTGCCCCTACACCCAAGGTTGGGGGGAGTGATAATGTTTCTAAGCCTGATGATGAAGTTTCTGTTGCTAGGTTACCCTCTACTATTGCATATAGAGTCCCCCTAACAATAGAAAATTTAGTTATAGAATCTTTAATTGATACTGGTTCGGATTGTACAATAATATCGCCTGAGGTTAATGACCAAATTGAATGTAAGCCACCCAAAATTAGGGATATTACTATACATGCCGCCGCTGAAAATATGACATTTTCTGGATTTTTAATTGGCCCCGTTTCTCTCCAAATAGGGTCTTTTAGGTTCACAGATAATGTGTATGTAGCCCCCATAGCTGATACCGCTTTATTGGGTTTAAATTTTCTGAAAAAATGGAAAGTTATAATTGACCTCTCACAAGAGTGTTTGATAGTTAATGACGAGACCAAGGCCTACCTGTAATACTTATAGTACCCCATGTACCGCTCAAGTCATGGTTCCGACTAAAACAATTATTACAGCGAGGTCAGTCACTCGTCTATCTTGTAAAATGGATAGGACATTAAAAGATTATGTAGTAGAACCTATCAAAAGTGATCAATTACTCATTGGCCGCACTCTTCATTCAAATACGGAATATCCTACCGTCTGTCTGATTAATGCGTCCGATGAAGTAATTGTATTGGAATCTAATGACATCATTGGACAAGCCTATGAGATTGGAACGGAATCGATACTGCCTATTCCCGTAGGAGAATCGTTTCCGGGGTCCCCCAGCCCAAACCCTCAAGGTTCCTACAATGGTGACAATGAGGTAATAGAAGAAGGTAGTCACCCCCTACCCGAACATTTAGTTGCCCTATATGAACGGTCAATAAAGCATTTGTCCAGCGTCCAAGCTAAACAAGTAGCGGAATTATTGATTGAGTTTAGTGATGTCTTTGCTCAGACTGAATATGATTTAGGAAATTTTACGGCAATAGAGCATGCTATTCCTACGGGAGATGCCCGGCCCATAAAAGAACGTATGCGTAGAACCCCTTTGCATTTTGTGTCCGAAGAGGAAGCCCACTTAAAAAAAATGCGTAAGATAGGAGTCATTGAACCTTCCAATTCGGATTGGGCGTCGGCCCCCGTATTAATACGCAAACCAGACGGAAATGTAAGATGGTGCATTGATTATCGAGCCCTTAATGCAGTTACAACCAAGGACGTTTATCCCTTACCCATCATCGAAGAATGTCTAGATACCTTGGCCGGTAACCAATGGTTCTCAAAATTAGATGCCAACTCGGCATATTGGCAGGTTAAAGTAAAGCCCGAAGATCAAAAGAAAACAGCTTTTTTGACTAAATTTGGTTTATTTGAGTTTAAACGTATGCCGTTTGGCTTAAGTAACAGCCCTTCGACTTACTGTAGGGCCTGCTCCCTTGTGTTACAGGGCCTTAATTGGAACATCTCCTTAGCATTCCTTGATGATGTGTTAATTATGGGTCAACAATTTGAAGATCATTTGAATAATCTTAAAACGGTCCTTGCACGTTTCCGTCAGTACGGCTTGAAAATGACGCCTAAAAAATGTGAATTATTTAAGCAGGAAGTAGAATTTCTGGGTCGTATGGTGAGCAAAAATGGCATTAAAATGAGTGATAAACACTTGGCTCCGGTGAAAGATTGGCCGGTCCCTAAGACTACCCGGGAAGTAGAGAAATTCCTGGGGTTTGCCAATTATCACAGAGTGTTTTTAAAAGGATACGCAGAAAAGGCGCTAGCCTTGTATTCTATCACAGGTAAAAAACCTTTTTATTGGGGAAAAGAGCAACAAGAGGCGTTTGAAAAAATAAAGATTGCGTTAACTACTACTCCCGTTTTAGCATTACCCAATCAAAATGATACCTTCATCTTGGATACTGATGCAAGTAATTTAGCTGTAGCCGCTGAATTAAGTCAGGTCCAAGATGGGCAAGAAAGAGTAATAGCCTATTCTAGTTTTTCATTAACACCTGAACAACAACGTTATTGCACGACAAGGAAGGAATTACTAGCGGTTGTTCGATTTACCCGACAATTTAGGCATTATCTCTTGGGTCGTCCGTTTACGGTCCGGACTGACCATAGTAGTCTCACTTGGCTTTTGAAATTTAAGCGTCCCAACGGCCAGTTAGCTAGGTGGATGGAAGAGCTCGCCCAATATGACATGACTGTAAAATACCGACCAGGTTCCAAACATGTTAATGCAGACGCCCTGTCTCGGATACCCGTGTCTGGTCCTTGTCCTGATTTTACCCTGAATGTCCGTCCTAGTGATTTACCCTGTAAAGGCTGTAAATATTGTGTCCGGGCACATGAGAATTGGTACTATTATCAAAGGGATGTTGAAGAGGCTGCCCCTTTCGTTCCACCAAAAATTAATAGCATACCCACTCACAAGATAGACTTAGATCATTTTAAAGGGGAATGGCAGGATAAAATTAATGAAAATCTCTGTACGAATGATTTTGAGGGATTATTAACAACCCGTGCTCTAATAGTTACTCCTAAAATTTCTCAAGGAAACCCCCAAGTATTGACCTTGACCCCAGACACATTAGGATTAGATTTATCAGGCAATTTAGAACAGGAAATCAAACAAGGTCAGACAGATGATTCGGATTTGGCAATTCTGTTAAACTGGCTAAAAACCAAGATCGAGTCTGGCGAGGGTGAATTATTTCTGGCTAGTCCTGCGGCTAAGAGTTATTGGATAAATAAGAATTTATGTTATATAGATGAAAATGGTATTTTGTATAGGAAAGATTTGGATGGTAGGTGTCGATTAGTAGTACCCCAGCCCTTAGTTTCGGAGCTTTTACGATTAAATCACGATGTACCCTTGGCAGGTCATCAAGGTAGGGATCGGACTGTACTTAGAATTAAAACCCGATATTATTGGTATAGGATGAATCAAGCCATCAAATTGTATGTCGCCTCATGTAGACAATGCAACCAGAGCAAAAAGGCGGTTAGGATAGCTAGACATAACTTGATTACTTATCATGCAGGGGCCCCGATGGAGAGAGTTCACTTAGATTTCCTGGGTCCTTTGCCCAAGTCCAATCAAGGAAATGAATACATATTGATGATGGTGGATCAATTTACAAAATGGGTTGAGTGTATTCCTCTGCCATCTCAAACTGCCGAAATAACAGCCCAGGCTGCGGTGAATGAATTTTTCTCGAGATTTGGAGTTCCGTTCCATATCTTTACCGATCAGGGACGGAATTTCCAAAGTGATCTGTTTATTTCCTTGTGTGATTTATTGAAGATACATAGAGCTAGGACTACCCCCTATCGGCCTTCCTCGAATGGTCAAGTAGAACGGTACAATAGGACGTTGATGGACGCATTACGTTGTTATATGGGAGATACACAAGCAGATTGGGACATTTATTTGCCTCAATTAGCCGGTGCCCTCCGTTCGTCGGTAAACCGGTGTACGGGGTATACGCCCAATAGGTTAATGTTAGGGAGAGAAGTGAATATGCCTGCGGAATTAATGTTCGGATCGCCCTCAGAAGATCAGGAGACATGGCCTGATGAATATTTAAGAAATTTGCAGGAAAATATAATTAAAACTCATGAAATAGCTCGTAAAACTCTGCAGACTCGCCAGAAACGAATGAAAAAGGATTATGATGTTAAGATCTGGAAAAAGTCATATGAAATTGGGGATTTTGTGTATATATTAGATACAGCTTGCCTCAAAGGGAAGAATAAAAAATTGAGTCCCTATTGGAAAGGCCCAGGGGTGATTGATAAGGTGGTGACCCCCTACCTGTTAAGGGTTAAAACACGTAATACACAATCTATTGTACATCACGACCGAATAAAACCATGTAGGGATAGGGAAATACCCCCCTGGGTAGAGTATTATAGGAATAAAGTACTGAATGAAGATAATCCGACTCCAGCACGGTCTACCCGAAAAATTTATTGTCTATGTCGGAGACCTTGGGGCCGAGGATTCGGAATTCAGTGCGACCATTGCTTGGAGTGGTTTCATGGCCGGTGTGTAAATCTAACCCCAGAGGAGGCAGAGGGTATAGATATATACACTTGTCCTAATTGCAATTCCACAAACCAGGCAGGATAATCTGGGAGAAAATGGAATGATTTTCTCCCGGAGTATGTTTTATTTTCAGATTTTACAGTTTTTTTTATATATAGATAGAGAGTAAACTTTTTCCAGGATGAGAAAAGGTTTCACCAATAGATTCCCCTGTTCGGAATCAGAACAGAATACCGTTGAGCACAGTTGGGATGACGAGTTATATGCACCGGAAATTTGTCTTAGCCCACCATCTCCGCAGGTGCTACATGACAGCTCTACCTCAATGAGTTCAGACTCGGAGTGGTCTTTGTTGTCTTCTCCTATTCGATTGGATGAATGGGCAAATATCATTAGGTCCCCTATCCACCCTCCTCCTGTCTTGAAAAGACCCCAGTCCCAGGATGCGAGAGTGATGGAGGAATCTAGTTCGGAAATGGATGAGTTGACCCTATTCATTTCCCCGACACAGAATAAGACTCAGCAGCCGCCTATACCTTTGGCCCGTTGGCAAATTAGGCCTACTCCTACGGGAATTACTCCAATGCCAGTTCCGCTTATGTCATTAAGGGTAGCACCACCGACTGAATACGCAAAACCATCTTTTTTGTCGCCTTTGTTTACCGAATATGAAAGGCCTACAACTATCACGAGTTTTGGAGAGAGACAACCCGGGCCATTACCTGGGAGTAATCCTAGACTAAATTTTGATCAGTTTAGGGTACCGGAGACAGTTCTTACTACTAGGAGACCTCCAGCAGTAGGACAACAGCATATGAATATGGTTCCTGACAGGGGAGTAGGAAGAGACCGATATGTTCCGGAATCATCCGGATATGAATTTTCAATGGGGAGGGAGTCGTTGCCCTTGCACTTAGGGAGGGGTAAAAGATTAGGTTTTGGTCCTCGCCCTATGAACATAGCCCCAATACCCCCTAAGAAGAGATTAATAAATGATGAAAACTTTCAGGCGCTACCTTGCGATAGGCCAATGTCTAATATAGGGCCGGTGAATTTTTCTAATCAAAGTAGGATGCCAGCCTGGGAAAAGGTTAATAGGGAAAGATTAGTTAAGGCCTCGTTATACCCGGTTCCTGGGTGTGGAGCCAAAAGTAATTCCTTAAAGTTTCATGTATTTAATCATCATTTGCCTCCATACTTTAGGATTCCAAGAGGTGGAATGTCAATCCCTAGCAGGGAAATAGTAAGCAAAAGGGTGTTGGCGTTAAGGGCTCTAGCAAGAGCGATCCCGGAAACAGGAGAGTCATTATGGGAGGTAATGGATAAGCTAAATCGGGATAGATTGATACCTACGGACAGTAAGGTGGATCCCGCCACCTATGGAGCATTTAGGGAATTGGCTCGACAGTCGGGTTGGATTCCTATTAATGACTTTTCTCTACACCCTCTCCGTCATCCGGCTTTACTAACTCACTGGAGGGTGTTGGCTACCTTATTGGGATACCTCTCCCCAGGAGATCAGAAAATTTTCTGGAATAAATTTAGGTAAACTATAGTGAATATTGTGAGTAGAAAATGGGAAATATCCCAGGGATATCGGTGAATGGAGTATCGCGGTTTACATAAAAATAAAATAAAAATAAGAAAATAAAAATTAAGTTAATAACAGTTAGTAATTGGTTGTGATGTTTTTTTCTTTTCAGTATGGATAATCAAGAACCATCTATACCCCCTCACCCACTAACCCTGGGAGGGGGGAATAATAGTGACTCAGGCACTCCCAGGTCTCTCTTAGACCAGTTTGAATGGTTTGGGGGCCTGGGGGTGAGGCCTCGGACCCGCAGGGGGCCGGTCCAGGCTCCTCCTACAGTTATGAGGCTGAGAGGGGAAGGAAGAACCTTGCCTTTTCCCCGTGCCAGGGGAAGAGGTAGGGGACGGACGACAGTCCCTGAGGACCCTCTACCAGCCACTCCGCCCCCAGGAGTGGTGGAGGGTACTCCAGTTGGACAGGCCGAGTCTCTCCGGCCCTTACCTGTTCCAGGATCAGGTCCTGGACAGGGGAGGGTACGGAGAGGCTTTGGCCTCCCCCCAGTTCACCCTAGCCCTCCTGATACAGGACGGGCTTGGGAGGATGGAGGGATGGTGGCCTCTGGGGGATCCAGTTGGGATCCTAGGTTACCAGGACGCTCTGGGTTTATGGCGCCACCTCGCCGGGAAACCTCCAGTCAAAGGAGGACCCGAAAAAGGGAGGAGCGCCGTAGACGCCAGAGAGCCCGAGAGGCAGTGGGGGCCGCCCCTGGAGAGGAAGAGCCTATCAGTCTCTCGTCACAGCAGTGGCGAGAGCTGTTAGGTTTAATCACCTCCAGGGACAGACAGAGGACAGTCAGATGTCCCCACTGCCGTCGTCCACTTTCTCCTTTCCGACGCTAGGGTTTCTCGGGGTAAATTTTTTTTAGTATTTAGTTCTTTTTCCTTGTGTCCCTGTTTTTTTTGTTCTTTTCGTTATGTTTTGTTGGGGTGGTGGTTTTTGGGGTTTTTTTATTATTTTTAGGGAATGGCCGCTCTTACTATTTGTCTATCCTCTCCTGTAATCTGTCCTAGATATTCTATGTTTCATTTTCCCTGGTACTTTCCTGTGTTCTGTCTAGTTTACCTATTTTCTGTTTCCTGTCTAGATTCTGACTTTTATATTTTCTTCTGCCCCCTTTTTTCAGAGCTTAACCTGCCTATCCTAAGGAAGGGGGGATGGGAGTTATTTTTATCGGTTTTTGTTTTTTCCCCAAGCAGGGTCCCTTTTTTTTATAAGATGAGGGAGTGTGTTGCAGATTGGGTTAGCTCCGAGATGCAATAATGGACTAACCCATCTGTGACGTTTATTTGTTTAAGCCATGCTGCACGTGCAGTCTTTTTAGGGGTATTTAGTCCTGTGCTAGGTTAAGCTCACCCCACTTTTCCCTGACCTTTAAGCCAAGGAACATCGGAATATTTCACAAGTAGTGAAGTGATTTAATATATTGGATATTTGTAATAGATATAGTAAGTAGAAAGCTTATTTCTTATTATTAACCACTGCTAGTGCATGTGCCTGTAGCTTGATATAGTATTGGTGTGTGTAGCTTTGCTTAGTGGCATGGGCTGTGCTTATATGTAGACTGATTATATATGTGTCTATCAATTGTATTTATCGTCGTCCCGTCTTAACCCCTTGACCCATATTGCCTTCCCACTCGGGCTCACACCGTTTAAGTGGTTAGCCCGGTGGGTTAGATAAGTATATAGACCCGAGTTTACAATATTACTGAGGATTGATTGCTGAATAATATTAATAATCTGATGATAACATCTACATGCTGAATATCATATTCTGACAACTGAAGATTTCACTGAACATTACGTGAAAACTGAAATAAGATAAATACATCGGATTACCATACAGTACTGATTGACTAACAATAATGACGACAATGAACACAACGTAAACAATACGTAGCCCTGTTCAAAGGCCAAGGACGATGACACCGACAGACGACAGCGCTGTCTCCACGAATTATTTCAATTATAAACCTGACTTAATATGACAAAAACATTGCTTGTAAAGGCACACAATAACACTGACATGTACTTAAACACACGATAAACATATTAGCATACTATAAATATAATAATTATGTGTTCACAAAACATAATAACCTTTTTGACTTCACCCCTTTCCCGATTTCCTACATTTGGCTGCCATGCTGTTCCTGCGAAAAACCACGTTTATTGAGGGAAGCTTATTAGGTGCACATAATAAAGTTAACTAAATGCCAATAATCATAATTTGATTCCCTGAATAAATATCTACATATTTAATACTCGAACTAATAATATATAAACTATGAAATTATACAAGCTTAAGACGTACAGGCTTAATTAAAGAGAAACAAAAAACAACATCAATTAATTATCCCTCTAATAAGAAATTAGCAGACAAACAGCCAGTCGACAAAGTTAGCAATCGGAACGACTACCGTTACATATATTGTCATCTGCTTGACAACCTTTGTTTTAATTGAAACGTATGCAAAACAACGCTCATATCGCAATATGTAACTTATGTTTTAATCTTTACCTGTTGCTGGCTATGAACAAAGGGCCCATGAACGTCAAATTATTCTATATTATTCATAATAACACAACTTTATTGATCCTCTGAATCTTGGTTTATTACATTCAACGTTGCAATACTCTTACGGGTATATTTATCAAACACTAATCATTAATAAATACAACTATACATGTATTGTACGTCCATGGGTAAGATAATTTAACATTAAAACATAACATTTCCCTTTAAATATGAAGTCACTATCTCTCTTAGTTATAGCAGATTTAAAAGACTAACCGAAACCCACCACATAAGCTTAATTCTAATAATACAACCCCACCCGTTTACTACACACATAATTTCTTTGTGTTTTCTTAATAATACGGTACTCTTACTATTTTTTTTATGCATTAGGCCTTAGTAATTAGGGTTATCCCGCCACTCCTTCCTTATGATCCTCATAATATTAAAACTTATAACTAATACATATCCCAATGCATAATAACTCAACATTTCTTCATCATATCACTTTATAAACAATAAATTATAAAGGCGCGCCCACCATTAAGTACATTTGAAATAGCTCGACCATTGTATTTCTTCATTTAGGTTTATATCGTCAGATTTCTTAAGCTTCCCACAATTTTTTGTTGAAAATGTAATTTGGTTTATTGGGTAACAACTACAATTGCATAGTTTGAAATCAGGACTCATGGGAATAGATAGAATATAAGTAATATAAGTAATTAAATTGAGCATTATTTTTAAATAGTGAATTTACCCAAAACATAAATTTCGTGATTTCCATGCATGGGTAACTTAACGGTCTATAGACTGGGTTTTAATCTTTAGATCTATGCCGCCTACCGAGGTTTAAAAAACCAACATTGATTGTTTAAGTCATAAAACTAAGCCTTATCAGTTAGCAATGATTAGGATTAGGCCATAAAACCAATGATCCGCGCAATCAGCGAGTGTTGTCTTATAAGTAATTAGTTATTTAAGTGATAAAATAAAATACTCATGAGAAAAATGCTTTCTTTTTAGTTTCAATTTAAAAAAAGCAAAGCTAAACTATGTGACCCAAATGCAGGAAATTACAACTTCGTGAATAAAATGTTGTTTAAAAGTCTTAAACTGGACATTATTCCAACCAAGATGAATTTATAGACAGAGTTAAATATTAATTAAAATAAGGGTTTGGGAATACAATAGATTAAAATATGTGAACATTGATCAAACAGGAATATTGGAATCCAGGAAATAACGATGTAATTGATTAAGGATAACAAACTAAAATAAATTTTATCTGATTGACCCTTTAGTTTCAATATATCGCAATTAAACGTATCTAAATATAAATGGGATTTAAGCCCCCTTATAGTATATCCCATTGAAATTAACAATCGAAAAGGTATTAATAGTGGACAATATGTGAAAAAAGAATACATTTCATTTCAAACTGTGTAAGAAAGGCAGACATTGCTTGGGTTGCATGAGTTGGGAGAGGGGGTATATACTGAAGGACGGGGATACTTTTTTATTGTTTCGTTTTCATTTCAGATTTATAATATTTAATTGAATAATATAGGAAAACATTCTTCATATAAAAACGAATGTGTGTATACATTTTATGAAATTACCGTGAGAATGTAGATGAAATCCAGGTATCGATATTGTCAGGGATTAAAGAATCTCACGACATGGCTTCTTTTGCATTGAATGTGAATTCAGGGTTAGGTAATTTCTAATCCAGAACAAATGGTTTCATATCGGATTATCTAGACATTACTGCCAGTCAGTGTCTAACCAAATATACTGCCAACTGTTCAATTCAAAGTTGTGTATGCAACACAAACCACTCACTCCATTACATAATTAGTAAATTTTATGCACTAACAATAAACAGCAAAATAAATATTGTAAACATGAATGCAATACCCAGAGGAATACCACACACAGATAAGCAATGGAATCAAGTAGGGGGTTGCGGCTGGCTACTTGTATGTTATATTATCGCCCTTCTTAAAACTGGGGGCACGTACTTGTATATGGAGTATGAATGGCATGCGCTTGGATATAGATCGTCTCCCAGAAGTTTGAATGACACGTACTTGTATATGAACTATCTCCAAGAAGTGTGAATGGCATGCGCTTGTATGTAGACCAACTCCCAGCAGTGTGAATGGCACGTACTTATATATGGGCAATCTCCCAGCAGTGTGAATGACACGTACTTATATATGGGCAATCTCCCAGCAGTGTGAATGGCACGTACTTATATATGGGCAATCTCCCAGAAGTGTGAATGGCATGCTGTGGAATAAGACAATCTATTTGCAGTGTCAACGAAATGAGCACGTCGGTGTAGTTTTTTGTGCACTTCAGGGGCAGCGTCCTAGAAGTGTGTTAGAAATGAAAGCTTCAATAACGTGTTGTATCCACTTCTGGGGAAGCGTCCTAGAAGTGTGTTAGAAATGAACGCTTTAATAACGCGTTTTATTCACTTCAGGGGAAGCGTCCTAGAAGTGTGTTAGAAATGAACGCTTCAATAACGTGTTTATCCACTTCAGGGGAAGCGTCCTAGAAATGTGTTAGAAATGAACGCTTCAATGAGGTTTTTTATCCACTTCAGGGGAAGCGTCCTAGGAGTGTCTTAGAAATGAACACTTCAGAGGAAGTGAACACTTCATTTCGGCACGGGCTGTCTTACGGTTTGGATTGTTCGTACTTGGTTTTATTTTATAACTAAAAGAGGTCTGACTTGTAACCTGAATGTGCTAAATACTCATATTGCCAGTAATACAGTGCACTGTAAAAAGGCTAGGGTTCGAGTTGGAACAGCTATTAGATAAGCTCAGGTAACGTGAATCGAGAATGCCTTTATCGGTTAAGATGAAGTATATTTTTTTAACATATAAAATTGGGTATAATACGTTACTCCTTCATCGTTTGTTGATTGTACTGTCATATTCTGTTTGCGCAAGAAATGTGGCCATGGTGACTAGGTGGATAAGACGCTGGCTCGCTATTCTTGAGGTCGCATATGTTTGATCCCTGCATTGGGCGAGGACCTTTATCGGAATTTTCCGACGTGGCTTCCCTTGTCAGTGGTGTAGGAAGGAGGGTCTGACAAGGATAACTGTCTAGTCGTTCGGATGGTACGAAAACCTGAAGGCCCGTGTACACATTGGCGTGCACGTAAAAGAACCACTGGCTGTTGGAATTCGATACAAGTATAGCACACTGTATGGTGTATGACCGTCTTCATTAGCCCATTCGGAGAAGAACAGTAGGACGTTAAACTCCATAATATTAGCTCATTGTGCAAGAAATATAATCATATTTCTAGAACCAACATGTATAACAATGCCGAAGAAAATCATCAACAAATTGTTTTATTTTCAGAAAAACTATCAACAACGATGCCTACATTCAGCACGTGGTTGGTGTTTGGGGTTTGCTTCGTACAATACGCAAACTGTGACTTTGACAAAAAAGTTTTTTTCTCCGATCTTTTATCGGATTACCAACCAAAGATACAACCGGCAGAAAGAATATCCGATAATGTGGACGTAACTGTTAATTACCAATTAATTAGTATCAACTTTGTGAGTGAAGTGAACCAGTACATAGAAACATCAACCAAGCTGATCATCGTCTGGCATGACAATTTTCTCAGGTGGAATGCAAGTGATGTGGATACACCAAATTATATCACTGTCTCTCCTGACGAAATATGGATGCCTTCGGTCGTTATTTTCAATGCTTTCGATAATGATCGAACAGTTCAAAAAGGCGACAACGTGATTATAAATGCTGACGGACGGGTTATTTGGACAACTCACAATCTCTTTAAAACTTCGTGTAAAATTGATATTACCAAATTCCCCTTTGATCAACAAATATGTCAAACGATAATCAGTCCAGCATACCAGAGATATAGCAAGTTTGTTTTCCAAATAAGTAAGATAAATCCGATACTTGAATTTTACCAGGACAGTAACGAATGGAAGATATTGAACATCATGATTCAAAAGGAACCAGTGAATGATACTAGATTCCTAGATGGAACAATATGGACCGGAGATGTCGTTGTGAGTATCGCTTTGAGTCGGCGGTTTGCTTTCCATGTTATTAAAGGTGTCGTCCCACCAGTAAGCCTTTCTACACGCAAAACAAAAAAAAAACAAAAAATCTACAAGATAAACCTGCGGACAAGACAGAAAACAGACATTGCAAAAACTAAACAATTATCAAATCAAGTGAATGGATCCGGGGGCCAGTCGTAGGCGTCCACTGCGCTGTACAGTCCCGGGCCTGTCTTGGGACATCTTCAGTGTCTATTTGACCTGCATGCTGTTGCTGAGTGTAGCGATTATTCTGGCTGCGATTAAGAGCATATCCTTGCACCACAAGACCGACGACAACTTCCTACCGCCCATACTGAAACGACTGAAAGAGTCTGGGAAGATCAACAGCACCAGTGCTGAAACTAAAGATGAAAAATTCGATCCAATCCTAAAAACATCTTCTGCTTTCGACAAGCTGGCATTTCTGATGTTCTTAAGCATAAATTGTCTCGTAACTATTGTCTGTTTCGCGATTATGTTATGTTGAACCGGTAGTATGCTACAGATTATGTTATGTTGAACCGGTAGTATGCTACAACTTCGGTTACAGTTTTAGCTCATATTTCTACACGTGTTTATCCTTTGTTGTCAAAACGGGTGCGTATTTAATTGTATATTCCATTTTTAAATTGATAGAGAAAGAAAAAAACAAATATGTTCAACGTCAACTTAACAGTACACAAACTAGGTCATTTCGGGACTAAAGTATTGTCCTAGTGGTCATTAACAGTCGCGGAGGACCCGGGGAACCCTCACGAGGTTTGATAGTTGGGCATTGTCATTGTCACGTTTAAGCGGAATCGAAACCATGCGATTTGACTAAGTGACAGAGCTTATACTCCACCTTTTGTCTTCATATTCCAGGCGGAGCAAACCAGTAGGATTTTATAATCCACCTAGCACCACTAGTTTAGTGTTAGTTTAATATATCAATATCTGATGTAATCTTTAATGATTTTATTCTAAAGATAAATTGTGTCGGGTTTAGATACCTAGCCGCAAAATTAAATGATGAGAAATATTGAAAATTTCATTCAAATTATTTGAGTTTTGAGGTTTAGATAAAGCGTAGATTGTTTATTATCATTTCAAAGTTACTTGACAAATCTCGGTTATCCATGACATCGTTAAATATTTAAATCTCGTGGGTGTTCTCATCCATCTGTTCTAGATCCAGTGGGCCAGATCCGGCCCGTAAGAGTTTAATTGTGACACGTGCAACATATTTCAACAAACTGACGTGTTGATAATTCTTAGCAACTCGAGGTTGAAATTATTTATTATTGTTTTCCTGTTTCAGTAAAACTCTGACTTCTGTACTGTAGGTCATGGATATCAAAGTTTGTTCATTTGTGTCCATTTTAAAGTAATGTATTTTATTATAATGTGTAACGATTTTAGACAAATAAACCAATAAAATCTCGATTTTTGTATATCTCTTCTGGTCCAATTGATGTAAACTTGTAGCTGATTTGGCTCCTGAATCAAAGTTAAATCCCTAAAGAGTGGTAACGTTTATGAACCGACTAGGCTTATGAATTAAGAAGAGCACACGCCACCCAGTGTGTTGTGAAGGAAATATTGCCATGTACCAGAATCTCTATCAAGAATTATATATTACGCGCTCTGTCTGACCCCCACCCCGATCCAATCCCAGTAGATTTCGTACAATTTAACCCAATGATCTAATTAATCTCAAATGTTGACAACCCACTTAGTCTAATAGTAAGTGCGGGAGGACCACACTAGACGCAAAACCAAAATCTACAAGATAAACATGCGGACTACAAGGAAAATAGACAAATATCAAATTAAGTGAATGGATCGGGGGGGGGGGGGATGGCAGCCATAAGCGTCCACTGCGCTGTACAGTCCAGGGCCTGCTATGGTACAGGCTTCACTTAGATAATTTACAATAAAGACGTAACAACAATAATGCGACCCATCTTGACAGTAAGAGGTCGTCTCTTCAATGGCGATAGTCTGCAAGTAATTGACGTCAGGTGTTCGAACGTCAAAGAATTATAACAATGAGAGACTAGTGTTGTTAAATACCACAATGGGCGTGGCATTATTAACCATGTGTATATAGTTAATTTACCCCTGGCTAAATTGTTTATAATAACAAGATGAATTGATATTACCAAATTTTCCATTTGATCATCAAATGATTTTATCAAACGATAATCAGTCCGGCATATCAGAGATGTTCGCCCTTTGTTTTAATATCGGATAATTATCCGGTGATGACAAACTGCTTGCCTTTTTATGTAAATAAATTGCACACTTCTTGTAGTAAATTAATGTGTTTGCTAAACGTATCATTCCTTTTGTCAATGAGCACAACATATCTGTATTTTCAGGCAGAGCCTTAATCCGGCACTGAGTATAGTTATTTATATATATGCTATACATCGGACAAACAATAGTAACCGTATTATGGAAAATCAGAGAATCCCATTTCATATAGAATAGTTTAACGAAACAAACCGGGCGGACCCGAGCAGTACTTTCTTCTGGTCTCCTGGTAATCTGAAAACAAATTAAACTAAACATAATACTACAATATTGTGACCCACAACGACGTTTTGTATCCAATGAATTTGTAAAACAACCAACATTGAGGGTCTTTTACCTGCATTCCATACTGCCCCGAGCATGTACATTAAATCGTCTGTAATATTTCCATTACACTTGTAATCACCAGGATCTATAACAAGACGCCTAGGTTTGGGATGGGTTCGGGTTGTATTTATAATGACCAGGATGTATAACACGACGCCTAGGTTTGGGTTGGGTTCGGGTCGTACTTGTAATAACCAGGATATATAACAGGATGTTTTACAAATAGGAAGTTCACACAGACAACATTTATTAAAGGAGCTAAATCACTAAATTTTAGCGCCTAGAAATGGAAACGAATTTATATAAACTGATATACATTCAATCGTTTCTCTTTTTACTGTAATTTCTAATCAGTTATGTTCGGCTAATGTTCAATCAAAATTGAAAGGCAGTCTTTGGCGTCTTATTATTCTAGTTTACATCGGTCGCATTCTCTTGTGGGGTATGCTTAGCCCCATTCATCGAGTAGCTTCGTTGCAAATGGTGCTCGAAGGCATTCTGGCACGCGATTCGTATGCCATTGCTTAAATTGTAAAGTTGTAGTAAATATTGGATATCAGACGCAAATCTTTTCACGGTAAGATCACAACATCAATGTTGATTTAAATTGACCAATCAGTCGTGTTTGGAATGTCTTGTTGGGGATATTTGGGTTAAACACTTGCCTACAGTGCGTGGCTTTAAACACCAATCCCGAAACTAATTTGATAACTTGTTGTAAAAACAGGTACCTTTCCGCTCGAGTCATTAATTAAACATCCCAAGCTAAATTCTATTATTTTTTTGTTTTACATATCTTCATACCCATCAATTTTTTTTGTTTAATCCATTAAATCGCTCTGTTCTTTTTTCCCCAACAATAAAACACCAGACAAACAAAATATACAACAATAGATTATCAAACATATTAAACTATGTATTAAAGAGTGTATCAAACATATTAAACTATGTATTAAAGACAATACGTGTATCAAACATATTAAACTATGTATTAAAGAATGTATCAAACATATTAAACTATGTATTAAAGAGTGTATCAAACATATTAAACTATTTATTAAAGAGTGTATCAAACACATTAAACTATGTATTTAAGAGTATCTAGATATTTACCATATTAAAACCGTATTTATGACTCACAATAAGTGAATTATCTGATGCAATATCAAAGAGAAATAGCGATATTATTTACGATACAATAATACAGATTATTTATTCATCCTAATTCACTTTCTGATATTTAACATTTATATTTGTATTCAATATAATAGAAATATACAGACAGTAAACGCGTCTATATCATCAAGGTCCTAATTGTAGAAATTGAAGGAAAACAAATAATGTCCATATTTATTAAACATTAAATACGAATATTCTGATAATCGGTTTACCGCATCTAATATTATACAAGCAATAAAGCAGTGATGTATTTATCTAAATCTGTAAATATCAATTTAGTATGTCAAACAGTGACACGGCAGAGACAAATGGTCAACTACGAATATATTCCAGAAAGTGGTTGGAAACTAAATCACGTTTCCATAAGGAGAATTAACCATGGGCATAATTATAAAGCAGACAACATCACAATTATTGCAAAGTTTACAGCTCGGCAAAACTATGGTAGCTGATGTATCACATCATATAACAATTTGTTACTTATATAATTATAAATATTTATATATTTCTATGACGTTACTATTTTCGTCACCTTTATTTTCAAAACAGGACGTAGCTATGTGACACCGGGCGGTACCTTTACGTCACCCTACACATGCATTGTGCAACTCGTTCTAACAGCACATATTCAACTTGTTCTAACGGCAGATATTCAACTTGTTCTAACGGCAGATATTCAACTTGTTCTAACGGCACACATTCAACTTGTTCTAACAACATACATTCGCATACACCAGTTAGTTAGATCATAAACAGATTTTCATCAGTCTACCTCCATTATGCTGCTGTATTGTTTTATACCTACACAAAATAACCTTAAAGGACAATATTTCTGCTGCTCAACGTCTGTTGATGATTATAGTTAAAAATAAATAATCGAGAGTTCAATTCAACTTTATGATTCTGTTTATCATTTGTAGAATTTTTTGATTGTCATTTATGTCTATAAATATATTTCTAGGCAATTGATCAACGATTTTACCCAAAATAAACATTTAAAAAACTGTATTAATTCACATAAACACAGAGCAATTAGTTGCTCTAATAAAATACATTCCAATTCGCTTTTATCACGTTGATATTTTAAATATTGCGACAAGAACTCATAAAATTAAATAAAAACTTCTGTATCAAAAAAATATTATAATTACCAGTCAGAATGTATTAAGATTTTATAATTCAATCTATAAATGCACTGAGATTCGGCATATTCGCTTTACATCATCTAGTTTTAACTATCGTAGGGAGCACGAACGACCACTTCAGTATGTATTAAGATTATATAATTCAATCTTTATAATTACCAGTCAGAATGTATTAAGATTTTATATTTCAATCTATAAATGCACTGAGATTCGGCATATTCGCTTTACATCATCTAGTTTTAACTATTGTAGGGAGATTCCAATTTCAGCATTTTGAAAGATGCTATAATAATTACATCAAGAACGATATTGGTTCGCTTTGATAAATATGTAAGAATTATCCTACTGTGATCAGCGTATGTTAATAAACTGGTCCGTTTACAATTTTTGATACGTCTAGGCCACGATTGGTTGTATGTTTTTTATTAATAATAGTTTATTTCAATAAGTATACAGGCCATGGGCCCATAGTACACTCACGACATGGTCATAAAATTACAAACATAACAAACCAACAGTATTTACATAGATTCATCATAACCCCACATTTGATCAGGATTTCATTGTTTTAGTTTACTCAGGGAATGTTCTCTTCTTTTTTGGGCGTATGTAACCTACGTATTGGTTCAATCCTAGTATCCAAAACTATAAAATCATAATCTTGTAAACACCCTGACCACGATTGGGCGTATGTACCCTGCGTATTGGTCTAATCCTAGTACCTCAAGTTGTTGATGTTACTGGGTGAAAATTATAAAATAATAATACAATAAAGTGGACTACAGTGCAAAATAATCTTGTTCAACACAAGGACGTGGGTAAAAACTAATACACAAAAGTTTGTGGGTTTTTTTTCAAATGTATTAACACAAACTCACGTTCTTTGTATTGGAGTAATACAAACTTGTCTGAACAAGCCAGTGCTACCTTGAAGAGATCAATCTGTTGCTGGTCTTTTTATTTGGTTTCAAAACTTTTATTGATACATTTATTAACATGACAAGACTATAACCAACTCTCTGGAACAAGGTTGTCAAAACCTTTTCGATTCAGGGGCCACATGGACAAAAATTTTACACCAAGTAGACAGAAGATATACAAAAATATCGAGATGAAGAACATTTTATTGGTTTATTTCATTAAAATCGTTACAGATTATAATAAAGTACATTACTTTAAAATGGATCAAATTATCCAACTTTGATATCTATGATTGTACAGTACAGAAGTCAAGAGTTTTACTGAAACCGGAAAACAATAATAAATGAATTTCATACCTTAGTTTCTAAGATTTATTGTCACGTCGGTTTGTTGAGAATTTGACAATTAAACCCTTGGGGAATAGATCTGACCTACATGCCGCACATTGGACACCCCTACTCCTGACCATCAGATGACCGAGATTCAAATTGATGAAATCACCTCTGTGATTTTAGAAAATTAACGATAGAATGGACAATCAACGCTATATCTTCCTAAACCTTCAAACTCACATAACCCACTCAGTATAAAATAATCTGAATATAAAGTTATTTGAATAAAATTTTCCATATATTCATTATTTACTTTTGGGATTATTCGGGGTTAATCGGTTATCTAAATATAATAAAACCAAGTACGAATAATCTAATCCATTAGACAAAATTCGATGTCCTAAATAAACACGATATATCTGTAAAGTAACATTTAAATATAACATCAAATTGAAACGGGTGGTTAAATAGTTTAACGTACGAGTGCGCGTTGGATAATAAGGTCTTTCATTTAGCCATATGGCGTGGTTTCGATTTCGCGCTTCGACGCGACAATGTAGGGGACCAACTACTTGGAGATTCTCCGGTTCCCCGACTGCTAAAAACTACTAAGTGCAAGCGAATAAATAAACTAAAATTGAACGACGTCAAACACATTTTTCTTCCAAATGAAATACGAATCCATTACAATTAATATTTGTGATTAGTCGGCGTTTTGGCCGCAAAGGATAAATAAAAGCTTACTTGTGGAAATATGGCTTTAGTGGTGAGGGTTAACACTGTAACCGAAGCTGTAGCATACTACCGGTTCAACATAAGATAATCTGTAGCATACTACTGGTTCAACATAACATAATCGCAAAACAGACAATAGATACGACGCAATTTATACTTAAAAACATCAGAAATGCCAGCATGTCGAAAGCAGAAGATGTTTTTGGGACTGGGTCGCATTGTTCATCTTTAGTATCCGCATTCGTGTTGTTGATCTTCCCGGTCAGCCGTTTCAGTCTGGGTGGTAGGAAGTTGTCGTCGGTCTTGTGGTGCAAGGATATGCTTTTAATCGCAGCCAGAATAATCGCCACACTCAGCAACAGCATGCAGTTCAAATAGACACTGAAGATGCAGATATAGTCCGAGTTTGCTGGTAGAGATTCATTAATAAAAGACAGGTATATTGTGTAGGAAAGTAGAACTGATATTGCCATAGTTACACGTTCACCGCTAGCGGCTGGCAGCTGGAACACAAAACAATTCATGATAGAAAGGCTTACTGGTGGGACGACGCCTTTGATCACATGAAAAGCAAACCGCCGACTCAAAGCGATACTCACAACGATATCTCCGGTCCATATGGTTCCATCAGGGAATCTGGTATCATTTACTGGTTCCTTTTGAATCATGATGTTCAATATCTTCCATTCATTACTGTCCTGATAAAATTCAAGTATCTGATGTGTCGTACTTTTTTGGAAAACAAACTTGCTATAATTCCGGTATGCTGGACTGATTATCGTTTTACATATTTGTTGATCAAAGGGAAATTTGGTAATATCAATTTTACACGAAGTTTTAAATAGATTGTGAGTAGTCCAAATAACCTTTCCGTCAGCATTTATAATCACGTTTTCCCCTTTATGAACTGTTCGATCATTATTGAAAGCATTGAAAATAACGACCGAAGGCATCCATATTTCGTCAGGAGAGACAGTGATATAACTTGGTGTATCCACATCGCTTGCGTTCCACCCGAGAAACGTGTCAAACCAGGTGATGATCAGCTTCGTTGATGTTTCCATGTACTGGTTCACTTCACTCACAAAGTTGATACTAATTAATTGGTATACCACTTCTATGTCCACATTCTCTGATACTGTTGTGGTAGGTTGTAACTTCGGCTGGTAATTAGAAAATAGATCTTTGAAGAAACGTTGCCTATCAAAGTCACCTTTTGTGTAATCTATTAAACATACACCAAACAAACACTAAATGCATAATATTCTGAAAATGAAATGGAAATGTTTTCCATGAAATGGATGGAACATAACCTGCATCAACTCCATTAGAATTTACCCTGACTAATGAGCTTGATTGTTCTTCTTTTGGTGTTTAACGTCTGCTTCCACTTAAGTGATATCACAGACAAGACATAGGAGAGCCGAAGCTGCTTCCTGATTTTTAGAATATGATTTAGCAATCTTTCCATTTTGGCCTTAGGCCATGGATTAGGTTTTAGTGGGAAGTTCTTCCCTTTATTTAAAAAAAAACACATCCTTGGTAGACGATCTCTTCTGTTTCTGGATTGGTAGATGTCTTCTTTGTGGGATTTGTGTTTTTAGGTGCCAGACCTGTAATGAGCTTGATCAATAGACTCTGGTATATGTATCAAAATATTACTTGTTGCGAAGCAACTAAACGTTCAGGTAAACAAAAGTATATGTGGTTTCATCTTGTTATCATGAATAATTTAGCCAGGGGTAAATTAACTATGTACACATGGTTATTAATGCCACGCCCATTGTGGTATTTAACAACACTAGTCTCTCATTGTTAAAATTCTTTGACGTTCAAACACCTGACGTCAATTACTTGCAGACTATCGCCATTGAAGAGACGACCTCTGTCAAGATGGGTCGCATTATTTTTGTTACGTCTTTATTGTAAATCATTATAGTGAAGCCTGTACCATAGCAGGACCCGGACTGTACAGCGCAGTGGACGCTTATGGCTGCCCCCCCCCCCCCATCCATTAACTTAATTTGATATTTGTCTATTTTCCTTGTAGTCCGCATGTTTATCTTGTAGATTTTGGTTTTGCGTCTAGTGTGGTCCTCCTACACTTACTATTAGACTAAGTGGGTTGTCAACATTAATTAGATCACTGGGTTAAATTGTACGAAATCTACTGGGATTGGATCGGGGTGGGGGTCAGACAGAGCGCGTAATATTTAATTCTTGATAGAGATTCTCGTACACCGCAGTGCTACTGTCATAGCAATAATTTTCTTCACAACACACTGGGTGGCCGCGGTGGCGTACGCTCTTCTTAATTCATAAGCCTAGTCGGTTCATAAACGTTACCCCTCTTTAGGGATTTAACTTTGATTCAGGAGCCAAATCAGCTACAAGTTTACATCAATTGGACCAGACGAGATATACAAAAATCGAGATTTTATTGGTTTATTTGTCTAAAATCGTTACATATTATATTAAATACATTACTCTAAAATGGACACAAATGAACAAACTTTGATATCTATGATTGTACAGTACAGAAGTCAGAGTTTTACTGAAACAGGAAAACAATAATAAATAATTTCAACCGCGAGTTGCTAAGAAATATCAACACGTCAGTTTGTTGAAATATGTTGCACGTGTCACAATTAAACTCTTACGGGCCGGATCTGGCCCACTGGATCTAGAACAGATTGATGAGAACACCCACGAGATTTAAATATTTAACGATGTCATGGATAACCGAGATTTGTCAAGTAACTTTGAAATGATAATAAACAATCTACGCTAAACCTCAAAACTCAAATAATTTGACTGAAATTTTCAATATTTCTCATCATTTATTTTGGCGGCTAGGTATCTAAACCTGACACAATTTATCTTTAAAATAAAATCTTAAAGATTACATCAGATATTGATATATTAAACTAACACTAAACTAGTGGTGCTAGGTGGATTATAAAATCCTACTGGTTTGCTCCGCCTGGAATATGAAAACAAAAGGTAGAGTATAAGCTCTGTTACTTAGTCAAATCGCATGGTTTCGATTCCGCTTAAACGTGACAATGAAAAGGCCCAACTATCCAACCTCGTGAGGATTCCCCGGGTCCTCCGCGACTGCTAATGACCACTAGGACAATACTTTAGTCCCGAAATGACCTAGTTTGTGTACTGTTAAGTTGGCGTTGAACATATTTGTTTTTTTCTTTCTCTATCAATTGAAAAATGGAATATACAATTAAATACGCACCCGTTTTGACAACAAAGGATAAACACGTGTAGAAATATGAGTTAAACTGTAACCGAAGCTGTAACATACTACAGGTTCAACATAACATAATCTGTAGCATACTACCGGTTCAATATAACATAATCGCGAAACAGACAGTAGTTACGAGACAATTTATGCTTAAGAACATCAGAAATGCCAGCTTGTCGAAAGCAGAAGATGTTTTTAGGATTGGATCGAATTTTTCATCTTTAGTTTCAGCACTGGTGCTGTTGATCTTCCCAGACTCTTTCAGTCGTTTCAGTATGGGCGGTAAGGAGTTATTGTCGGCCTTGTGGTGCAAGGATATGCTTTTAATCGCAGCCAGAATAATCGCCACACTCAGCAACAGCATGCAGGTCAAATAGACACTGAAGATGCAGATAGAGTCCGAGTTTGCTGGTAGAGATTCATTGATAAAGGACAGGTATATTGTGTAGGAAAGTAGAACTGATATTGCCATAGTTACACGTTCACCGCTAGCTGCTGGCAACCGGAACACAAAACAGTTCATGATAGAAAGGCTTACTGGTGGGACGACACCTTTAATAATATGGAAAGCAAACCGCCGACTCAAAGCGATACTCACAACGACATCTCCGGTCCATATTGTTCCATCTAGGAATCTAGTATCATTCACTGGTTCCTTTTGAATCATGATGTTCAATATCTTCCATTCGTTACTGTCCTGGTAAAATTCAAGTATCGGATTTATCTTACTTATTTGGAAAACAAACTTGCTATATCTCTGGTATGCTGGACTGATTATCGTTTGACATATTTGTTGATCAAAGGGAAATTTGGTAATATCAATTTTACACGACGTTTTAAAGAGATTGTGAGTTGTCCAAATAACATGTCCCTCTGCAGTTATTATCACGTTATCGCCTTTTTGAACTGTTCGATCATTATCGAAAGCATTGAAAATAACGACCGAAGGCATCCATATTTCGTCAGGAGAGACAGTAATATAACTTGGTGTATCCACATTGCTTGCGTTCCACCTGAGAAACTTGTCAAACCATGTGATGATTAGCTTTGTTGATGTTTCTATGTACTGATTCACTTCACTCACAAAGTTGATACTAATTAATTGGTATTTAACATTTAGGTCCACATTATCGGATATTCTTTCTGACGGTTGTATCTTTGGTTGGTAATCCGATAAAAGATCGGAGAAAAAAACTTGTTTGTCAAAGTGACCGTTTGCGTATTGTACGAAGCAAATCCCAAACACCAAACACGTGCTGAAAGTAGGCATTGTTGTTGATGGTTTTTTGTCTGAAAATAAAAACAATTTGTTGATGATTTTCTGCGGCATATTGAAACTTGTATTGCTATACCCGGTTGTTTTAGAAATATGAATCTATTTCTTGCACAATGAACTGATATTATGGGGTTTAATTCCCTACTGTTCTGCTCCGAATGGGCTAATGAAGACGGGCATACACCATACAGTGTGTTATAATCATATCGAATTCCAACTGCCAGTGGTTCTTTTACGTACACGCCAATGTGTACACGGGCCTTTGTTTTTTCAAACCATCCAAATGACAAGACGGCTTTCCTTGTCAGACCCTCCTTCCTACACCACTGACAAGGGGAAGCCGCGTTGGAAATTCACGATAAAGGTCCTCTCTCAATGTATCGATCGAACATATGCGACCTCCAGACTAGCGAGCCAGCGTCTTACCCACCTAGTCACAATGACCACATTATTTGCGCAAACACATATGAAAGTACAATCAAAAAACGATGAAGGAGTAACGTATTATACCTAATTTTATATTTTAAAAAATATACTTTAAATAAAGGCATCCTCGATTCACGCCACCGGTGATTGTCTAATAGCTGTTTCCCACTCGAGTGCTATCCCTTTTGCAGTAAACGTGCATTACTGGCAATATGAGTATTCAGCAAATTCGGGTTACACGTCAGACCTCTTTTAGTAATAAAATAAAACCAAGTACAAACAATCCAAACCATAAGACAGAATTCGAAGTTTTAAAAAAACGGTCTAGGCAAAATAGTGTATTCTAGCAAAATAGTGTAATCAGCAAATGAACTGCTCCTCGTGTACATAATACACGACAAGCAGTGGTAACAGGTGTCCGGAAGAGTATGCTTACCCTGCCTGGGAAAATTCCAACATAAACCTTACCTGTATCAAGATATCAGAATCGACTGCTGGTAGTAATTGTTTTACACGGATATTATCTGGTCAGTGTGTTTAGTTTTCGATATAAATATTTATTGTTGCGTGGCAATTAAAAGCCTTGGTAAATAAAGGATAAAATAGATACATAAATATTACTGTTAGACATCCATGGGTTTAGATTTTGCTAAGATACACACGTCAGAAATAACTTATTAAATGCATGGGAGTAGAAAGTGGTATTGACAATTCGAATAATAAGTCGATAAGATGAAAACTGCACTGTCAGAACCTTATTTTTTTACATTAAATATGAACTAAATCAACTCATTGGAGTTATTAAATGCACGAGAGTAGAAAGTGGTATTGACAATTCGAATAACAAGTCAATAAGGTAAAAACTGCACTCTCTGGACCTTATATTTTTACATTAAATATTATGCTTTTTACAAGAACTAATTCAACCCATTTCAGATCCCTATTATCGCTTCAAATGTTATATAAATTATTATTTAGGCACTCATGCACATGACAAGCACACCAAAACTCAATAGATGATCGTGATGTATAATGGATTAAAAAAATCGTCATTTAACGTAAAATTGATAATATCGCTTCAAATGTTATATTAAATATTATTTAGACATGTATGCAAATGACAAGCACAACAAAAACTCGATAGATGGTCGTGATGTATAATGGATTAAAATAAAATAGTCGTTTAACGTTAAATTGATAATATTAGCGTATAAAGGTAAAACTGCATCTGTAAACACTTAGAGGTTGATCAAACACGTTGACAAGACTTCAAATCTTATTCCAATAGAATGCGTCAGCGGAGGATCTCATACCAAAAGAATGCGTCAGCTGAGATAATGTATAAAAATGGCGGCGTTGATGTATTATGTATTTCTTAAAAGATCTCCTCTGCCAAAGTGCACGGGTGATAGTCTATTAATTCCGAAATGTCTAAGTGACCTAGGTAACAAGCTTAGGGTGGCGGTCAATCAAAACCCATTTCAAATCCAAATAACAAGAGTTTTAACTACATTTTCGAAAGTTCAACAACAATATTGGGGGCCTTACTTATCATAGACAAGAGCGTTTGTTTGTCAAAGGCTTCCACAGTTTTGCATACAGCGACTGGGATGGAAAGATATGTTAAAGATTTATACACATTTTTTACACATAATATAGAACATGTAAAAGGTACATACAAAGCTGGCAGTTCTCACTATAATAGTTACAAACAAGATAATGTAAATGGAATTTGCTGAAAATTTCAGTTAAATTCATCCTCTATCATCATTACTAAAGTTAGTGCGATAAAAAGACATAGTCTCGGTTATCCATTTCATGACCAAATCATGAATGACAGTTGAGCAGCAAATCAGATCCTAATCCAGTCAATACCGCAATGACAGATTTAGCTCTTATAAAAAGTATGTTTTATTGGTTTCATAAATACAAAATTACGGATATTAGGACTATTTGATTATTAACAATGCGGTGTAATGTATCCAAAATCCATCACGAAGTAATACAAAATGTATATATAAATAATGGTGTTTATACAATTATACCGATATCACATTAAATATCGACCCATCACTTAAATTAGATTAGATTTATAGTTTCACATACATCCCCATTTCTCGCTCTCTCCATCACGAAGTAATCCAAAATGTATAAATAATAGTGTTTATACAACTATACCGATATTGACCCATCGCTTAAAACAAATTAAATTTATAGTTTCAAAGGGAGGAGGTGTAACGTGTGCGATTTAGTTCACCAGATCTGTTATTAAGTAAAGTGGCCTAGGTTCGATTCCCCGCTTTTACAAAAAGTGTAAAACCATGTAATACCTATACCGAAGGTGTGCACCCTCTCAAGGCACCAATTCATGTTCGGTTTAGATGAAACTAAATATACATGTTTAGAAACGAATGATCTTGCAGGAGTTATCCCCCCTACTTTTACACAAATATGTACAAAGTTTGTAGCTCGTGGGAACCTATAGAGGTCACAATTTTATGCTATTTAAAACAAAAAATTGAAGTATATCACCGTTACACAATAATGGTTGTTGAGTTCGAATTTCATAAAAATCGGACCGGGCCGCCCGGACAAAATGACCGCTCTCGTTCACAAATAGTTTGAAAGTATGCAATACCACGGTTGTGGGCACTAAAGAGATCACAATTAATCCCAAAGGTCCGCGTCCCCTTCAATACTTGCGTGTATGGGACCTCAACGTTTTGATTATTGCCCTAGATTTGATGAAAGTCACCTTATTAAAATAAATTATTGTTTTATCCTTACTTGTAATACTTTGCTCACCCAAGTTATCTGGACTGTCAGAACAATGTTGTGTTTGGATTGGACGAATTTTAAATACGAATAAACAACGGGCCCCCAATATTGTTGTTGAACTTTCGAAAATGTAGTAAAATTCTTGGGTTTTTTTTAAATTTTAAATGGGGTTTGATTGACCGCCACCTTACATAGGTTACTGGGAAATTTCGGGATGAATAGGCTATCTTCCGTGCACTATGGCATGGGAGATCTTTTAGCTCATTAGTTTGAATTGAAACAATACATAATACATCAACGTCATCTCAACTGACGCATTTTTTTGTATGAGATTTTAAGTCTCCTCAGCTGACGCATTCTTTTGGAATTGGCTATTCTCGCTATAATAGGTCACAAATAGTTAAATTAAAATCATTTTCTCAAATTAATTTATTCTGAGCGCAGGTACGGGTGAAGTTTTACCTATATACCATTTCGACGCTAATATTATCAATTGTACGTTAAATGACTATTTTATTTTAATCCATTATACATCACGATCATCTATTGAGTTTTTGTTGTGCTTGTCATTTGCATACATGTCTAAATAATATTTAAAATAATATTTGAAGCGATCGATAACAAGGATCTGCAATGGGTTGAATTAGTTCTTGTAAAAAGCATAATATTTAATGTAAAAAAAATAAGGTCCAGAGAGTGCAGTGTTTGTTTACCTTATTGACTTGTTATTCGAATTGTCAATACCACTTTCTATTCTCATGCATTTATTTAAATAACTGCAATGGGTTGATTTAGATCATATATAATGTAAAAAAATAAGGTTCTGACAGTGCAGTTTTCATCTTATCGACAAATTATTCACTTTCTAGCTACTCCCATGCATTTAAGAAGTTTTGGAGAAATGAAGGGTCTGTTTCCTCTCTTGTGATATGGATAAAACATACTGTTATATATCGCATAATGAAAATGGGCGGTAACCGCCCATTCCATAGGTGGTAACAGTACAATATGTCATACTCACTATCAGAAGAGGCGTTAAGACGACTTGAGTTTTTGAAATCGCTTCAAAAATCTCTTTGTTACTATCCGTCTTAGGGTATTCAAAGAATCAGCCTTGGGTCCGTATTGTCGAAGCGATTTTCAGAAACGCAAGTCAATGCGAAGGACCACCGCGAAAGAAACAACCAGTGAACCATGCTTCTGTAACAGAAAGCGAAAGTGAAGAAAAATAATGAGACTGGATAACAAGTCGAATGACGTGAATCACAATGACTGCTGATGTTGCACTTGCGCATTGCATGATCGCACATTTTACAAGTACACACTCAGATTCACAAAGACATAGACACCTTATTTTCAGAGCACGGATTTTAGATTTTCAAAGCACGGATTTTTCATCCCGAAGCACGTCTGGGGTAGTGATTAACGAAATTCAAACACAAATTACAATTATTTTTTTAATTCCACATCAACACAAAGCAATTAGCTGCTATCAGGGAAGACAAATATTGGCAGGATAAAATAAACACAATCTGTTTACAAATTCCAATTCGCTTTTATCATATTCGTGGTTAATAACTCATAAAATTAATTAAACATGTCTATATCAAAAATAGTATAATTAACAGAAAAAATAAAAGTCAACATTTATTAATTCAATCAATAAAAACAATCTATAAATATCCTAAGATTCCAATATCAGCATTTTGAAAGATGCTATATATCAAGAACGATATTTGTTCGCTTTTGTTTCAGATTAAGAATGAAGATAACGATGTTTACATGGTGCTGTTTGTGGATGTTCGGCACAAAAGATAACACAAAAGGTGACTTTGATATATAAAAGTTCTTCAAAGATCTTTTTTCTAATTACCAGCCGAAGTTACAACCTACCGCGACAGTATCAGAGAATGTGGACATAGAAGTGGTATACCAATTAATTAGTATCAACTTTGTGAGTGCAGTGAACCAGTACATAGAAACATCAACGAAACTGATATTATCTTAGGTGGAGCGCAAGCGATGTGGATACACCAAGTTATATCAATGTCTCTCCTGACGAAATATGGATGCCTTCGGTCGTTTTTTTAATTTAATTATTTAGGTATTTTTGTAACCGGAGTTCAACTTAAAGTAGGTGTTTTGTCACTAAGGTGTTAAAACTGTGTATTGAATGATATATACACCACTATTGGTTAGATTGGTGTATTCAATTGCGATGGGTGTTATAAATAGTCACATTTTATACAGCTAGTTACACACTTTCTAATTAATGACAACTGTATAATTTCTAACCGCTTTCTATACATACTAAACTTTTAGTTTATAATACTAACCACTTATATGATTTAATGACAAATATTGTCATTACTAAAAGGCCTAGCTTCAATAGTCAACAGTATCAATATTAATGTACATGTTATATATATCGGGCTCTTTTGTTGATATTAACCAATTTGATGAGACCAGTCCATTATTTTCATTCATTGCGGCTTTCAATTGCCACGCAACCAGAATATTTATGTATATATTTATATCTGTGTCTGTAGAACACTATACATATTGATCAGAAACCATCGGATTAAACTCTTTGTGTGGACATTTGATTTTGATGATTTCACGTTGGTAAGTTATTAGTTTGAATTATCATACACCACGAAAGGAACCGATTTGGGATTTGTTTCCCCTCTTGGCACTAACGTTAAATTCGCCAACAAAAAGATATAATATTGCCATTCCATGTCCTTTGCCGAGAACGGTGGCTAGAGTTGAAATGAGACAGAATTCTTAGATGATTGTGGACCTCATTTCGGAACTAACATATGGTTTTAATTTTATCGCAATAATTCGCTTGCGCGTAGGGGTCTTTAGCAGAAAAAAACATGGATGAAATAAAATCGGGTTTAATGTACTACTGTTTTGCACCGACAGGGACAACGAAGACGGGCTACGCAATATTTCGATGTCGAACTGTCAATAGTTCTTTTACGTGCATGATTATGTGAGATTGGCGCCCGAACGACCAGACATCATACTTGTCAAGCTCTCCATCCTGTAGTACTGCATCTTCAATAGAAGGTTTGATCTCGCTTTAACTACCTTTATATTATCTAGCTTTTCACGTAATACTATCCATATTTCGGCTAAGTTTGATTGGGTATAAGGCCAGCCTGTGGTCCAATCAGATTCCTTGGTCGTCGCGAATACCAAGTCTCGCGTTTTCAAGCTAAAATGTTCAAGGTTCGTCCAATGTCAAGGTTTCCTTGGGGTTCGCTATGTCACAATCTCTGATCGGATGCTACTGTTGACGTGTCTGCAATAACGGAGCTATAAGTTCGGGAATTGTGAAGTAAACAAGCAACGGCCAGGTGTTGTAAAACTCACAGTCGTTGCTTCAGGAACATGGCACCACTGAACAGAGCAAATCGCCCCAAAAATTCGAGTAAAGTTTTTTAGCAACTCCAGGAACGAATCCGAACAGTGATTTCTTATTTTTATTGCCATAGTATTTCATCTCAATTTAAAATCCTTTCTATTTTCAGAATGCATGTAACGATGTCTACATTATGTATTTGGTTGTTTGTTACCGGCTCGATCATAGAAAACGTGCAGGGCGAATTCGATAGACAAAGTTTCTTCAAAGATCTTTTTTCTAATTACCAGCCGAAGTTACAACCTACCGCAACAGTATCAGAGAATGTGAACTTAGAAGTGGTATACCATTTAATTAGCATCAATTTTGTGAGTGAAGTGAATCAGTACATAGAAACATCAACGAAACTGATTATCACGTGGTATGATACGTTTCTCACGTGGAACACAAGCGATGTGGATACACCAAGTTATATCACTGTCTCTCCTGACGAAATATGGATGCCTTCGGTCGTGATTTTCAATGCATTCGATAATAATCGAAATATTAAAAGAGGGGATAACGTGATTATAAATGCTGACGGGTGGGTTATTTGGACTACTCACAATCTATTTAAAACTTCGTGTAAAATTGATATTACCAAGTTTCCCTTTGATCAACAACTATGTCAAATTATAATCAGTCCAGCGTACAATAGATATAGTCCGTTTGTGTTTCAATACTTTACAGATAGTCAGGTACTGGAGTTGTACCAGGACAGTAACGAATGGAAGATATTGGATATCGGGATTCAAAAGGAACCTGTGAATGATACTAGATTCCTGAATGGAACAATATGGACTGGAGATGTCGTTGTGAGTATCGCTATGAGTCGGCGGTTTGCTTTCCATATTATCAAAGGTGTCGTCCCACCAGTAAGCCTTTCTATCATGAACTGTTTTGTGTTCCGGCTACCAGCAGCTAGTGGCGAAAGGCTGACTATGGCTATATCAGTTCTACTTTCCTACACAGTATACCTGTCCTTTATCAATGAATCTCTACCAGCAAATTCGGACTCTATCTGCTTCTTCAGTGTCTATTTGACCTGCATGCTGTTGCTGAGTGTGGCGATTATTCTGGCTGCGATTAAGAGCATATCCTTGCACCACGAGACCAAACAACATCGTATATTGGCACGGTTTGTGATAGATCCAACGACAGACTCTTCTATCAGTACCGATACTAAAGATGAAGACACTGCCCTAGTTCCACAAGCTTCTCTTGTATTTGACAAGGTTGTGTTTATCATGTTCTTGAGTATAAATGGTCTTATAACTATTGTTTGTTTCTCAATTATGCTGTCTTGAAACAGCTTGCTAGTAACTATATCGACTGTTATGTTGAAACATTCTGTTAGTAACTTTATCGCCTTTGGTGAAACCCTAGTTTAAATATCGTCTTGTTTTGTGATATACTATGATGTTAAAACCTCCCGCTAGTAACTATACTATGAAATGCATGTTTATAACCCAACGACCTTGATTCCTGTCGATATTTGCGCATATTAAACTGTAACTTAATGAATTACGGCCTTAGGTTGCAGGAAAAGTCACTTTCGGTATTGCTTGTTATCTATCCATCTCTCGAAAATGTAGGCGTATTCTGTCTAGCAGTGCCAGCCTATCTTTTGTTTTGCTGTAATTTCTACAAACATATAAAGATTTAAAGGAGGTAATCCATAAGGGATCGCGATATTTGTACTTTGTATGTCTTACAGGCTAGAATATTAAGAGGTAACCTACACCTAACCTCGACTGTATGACAGTAAGTGTTATGTACCTGCGGCCATACATTTGCGATGCGGCTATCGGCTTAGTCCCGATTTGAACAGCGTCTCAAAAAAGTTCGAGTAGGTATGAAATTTAAACGCCAAAATATAGAAGAATGCTCTATTTACCCTGGCTCAAAATTTCAGCTAAAAATATTAACTCGTTTGGACGTGAACGTTGAAACAGCTTATCCGGACACGTAACCCTTTTAAGACTTCGGGTCAATTCTTTCGTTGCTTTAGAGGTCTATACAAAGAATGGCCCATTTGCTTTACTTGATAACAAAAGGTAACTTTCACCCACACATTATTTTTATAAAATAAAAGTGTGGTTTTATCAAATCACCACGTAATACAGCTTTGGACACCGGTCTCCATTTTCAGATGATGACTAGTGGGTTTAAGTTGTTTGAAAGCGTAACACATATATTGAGTTAGTTGCTCGACCTTAAGGTCAGGGATTTTAAAGGATTTTAACACAAAACCAAGCAGTTTCATTCTCCAAAATATTACTGGGATTGGCCCTTTAAAGCCCAAAAATATACCTTAATCAGCAGAGATATTGTCTCAAGGCTGCTGGTTTGATAAAATTCCCTGGTTATTCCCCAAACCAAAAGCCAAACTTGATATTTGTTGATATAATAGAATCTCCAAAGAAATCTCCATGGGCGCAACCATTTTTCATCAAGGACCTTCAAAATAGTTCTTATTCATCATACATCCGAGGATAAGGATATTAACACAGTCAACAATTTGTTCCTATCAAATTTACAACCCATTTCGCAATCCCGCACGGGAAAGGAAATACATGATATGATGTATTTTGTATATTAGTGTTTTGTTATTGACTTATTTCGTAGACCACATTTTATTTAATTATGTTTTTATTTACCTGAAGTCCTCTATACGCAGACAGTGAAATTTATAGACAAATAGACAGTGTTTGCTGTGTATGGGAGTTATCTCCCTTCTGGCAATTAACCTTCCCGACCCTTTTCACAAAACAAAGAACATGAGAGGGTTATAATCGTATATACCGCACGTATTAATGGTTCAATAATAATAATACATTTACTTTAAAACTGAGGTTAAATGATCCTGTTCCATTAGCATCCATGTATCAATATTTGTCATGTTACTAAGTATTGTATTTGTATAAAATTTTAGATTCTAATTCGATGTATCTGGACCTCATGTTGTCAATATACAAAAAATTAAAATAAACATGATTTTTTTATCTTTATTTATCTTAATACCCCAAATTCAGGGGAACAGATTAGGGCTTGCTATTCGGGTCTGTCTTCCTCTCATGGTACCTGAAATTGAACACACAGAGAATGATGGCTGGAGTTCAAATAAGACAGGCTATGGATAATTGTGAACTTCGCCAACAACAATTTAAAATATCTGTTTTCCATGAACTCTGTAGGATATAGATGGATTGAAATTGGGTTAACCGTCCTACTGTTCTGTATCGTCTGGCTGGATGCTATGAGGGAAATTCGTTCTGTATCGTCTGGCTGGATGCTATGAGGGCAATTTGTCACGGGAAGCGGCGCTACTGCTCTCTTTTATTTCCATTTACGTGCACGTCAACGTGTACACGAGATCGCGGTGTTTCGTCCCATCAGGGCGTTGAATCGTTTGTTGCCGAGTCCCGAATAACGTGCTGGCTCGATATTAGTGACCGACCCATCTTCCATTCGACCATTTCTGCGAATCCTGCGACCGTAGGAGTAAGTGAACGCTGGGTGTTGAATCTGGATTTTTTCGGGTTGGTTTCCCCTTGTAAGAAGTGAAGGACGGAGGTTCTGGCAAGGAGAGTTGTGTAGTCGTTCGAGTAGGAGGAAAAACCGAGATCCAGTGAACATAATGGCATGTTCGTAAAACATGCCTTGGCAGTTGGAATTTGATATAAAGGTAGACCGTAGCGCCGCTGTACCTTAAAACACACTGTTTGGCGTATGTCCATCTTTACCAGCCCAATTGGAACAGAACAATAGGAGGTTAAAACCCATTTCATTTTATTTCCTTTGATGTGTAGACAAAAGCTTTTTATTGTATTAGCTATTTGCCTTACATTAATGTGAAACTAATGCATATTTTTTAAACTCATCGACATTATTTTTATTATATCAACCAATTAATGTACGCGTATATATGAAATTAATATAAATGTTCTATGATATTGACATCTTCCCTTTTAACACGTCAGTTAATCACCGTATGTTGATTTGAAATTAAAACCAATGTTTAATATCCATCTGTTTTAGTTATTAGATCAACAAATTACTCTTTATGGTGTTGTTTTAATACATAGTTTTCGCGTCATTTGCAAAATTTGCAAAATTTCGTTTTGTCTGTTATATTTATATAAATGCCGTTTATAAAAATCTCGATATACTTTTTTAAACAATGTTTATTTTAAGTAAATGCAACAATAGACAATCTGATTCAAATATATATATAATCACGGTGTTTGCATTCTTTGATGGTTCCGACTACATGGAGATCTGACCGGTTGCCGTGGAAGGTCTCGTCAGGAGTCTTAGGAGCATGGCGTTAAACATTGATAAACCAATCCGTGTTGATGTTTCTAGTCAAAAACTCGCCGTTACAGACCGTTTCATTGGCTTATCCCTTACATCAACCAGAACGTGAGTTATATAACAACACTTCCTGATTCTAGTGTAGTAAAGACAAGTAAAACGAAATTGTGAACTATAAAAACGAAACGAAATAGGATCTGCGTTTTTTTCCGATTGAAACAATATATAAACCTGATGATAAAATATTTGCTGGATCGGATTTGTAGGTCTTCAGTGACAGAGTCTGAAAAGCTTAGATCTATTGTATTTTCTACGAAGCCAAACATTTGCGTGTTTCTCCACTCATACACGTTAAATATTGACAAACCTCTTACAGTAAAATCCGTTACATCAATTAAAATAAGTATAATATTAACACGCCCTTAATTATAGTTTGAGTAAATAACGACCATTGTTGACAGTCATGTAATGATGAATTCTATAGTAATAAGAGTAGAGGACAGAGAGCCTGGTAATAAGAGTAGAGGACAGAGAGAGTCTGGTAAGAGTAGAGGAAGGAGAGAGTCTGGTAAGAGTAGAGGACGGAGAGAGTCTGGTAAGAGTATAGGACGGAGAGAGCCTAGTAAGAGTAGAGGACGGAGAGAGTCTGGTAAGAGTAGAGGAAGGAGGGAGTCTGGTAAGAGTAGAGGACGGAGAGAGTCTGGTAAGGGACAGCATATTTCAGATGTGACTAAAAACACCGCGATCTCGTGTACACGTTGACGCATTCGGCAAACCTCGACAGATTCCGGTCCCCACCGTAACCCTACATCTAGACATTTACGATGCGGCTAGTCGATTCCCTTTTTACTTTAACAGAGGAAAACGTGTCGCTTTTACAAAAAGTCCCAAAATGGCAGCCATTTTTTTTTAGTTGGTTGATATAATCTCCATGGGCGCAGCCATTTTTTTATCCGGCTCCTTTAAAATAGTTCCAAAATGGCGGAATTCGTCATACATCCGATTGTAGGTGTAGGGTGCCAGAATCATTCACTGAGTTTTCAATTGGGTATTAAAAGGTTAATATATAGAGATAATAATCACCTTCTAATACCCCCGTCAGACCGGAATGGCGACTTTACTCCGTTGCTACTGCGATGCAAAATGAGTTAAGAGCGCATTGACATCGCCATAAGCGTGGTGAAAACGCCAGCTATCGTAGTGTGGTCACCGTGGTCGCCAATGATCGCCGAGTCACGGCGTTTATTGTGAGCATGTTCAAAACAAACGCCAAGGTTCTGCAATCTAATACCGCCGCCAGACTGTGGTGGCGTCCTTACTGCGACGCCACGGCGACGAAAAACAACCGTAGAGCCCGTCAAGATCGCCATAAGCACGGTAAAATCTTGCTGGAAACGGCAGATACCGTGATGTGGTCTCCATGATCGTGTAGTCACCGGCAGATCGACTGGCGTCCTTACTGCGCTGCAGCGACTGTACGGCGATCAGAAAATGCACAAACGTGAACACAACGTACGAAAATGTCCCAAAATATCACAAAATTGAAAAAAAAACAATTGTGTTTTCACATCTTTTCAGTGCAGATCGCAGAACCTTGGCGTTTGTTTTGGACATGCTCAAAACAATCGCTGTGACTCGGCGACCATCTAGACCACAGCGCGATATCTAGCGTTTCCATCACGCTTTACCACGCTTATGGAGACCTTGACGGACTGTAGGGCCAATTTCCGTCGCTGTAGCAGCGCAGTAAAGTCGCCACCCGGTCTGACGGGGAAAAGAATGCGACTTCTTTCAATTTTGTAAATTTTTTGGACATTTCTCGCGTTGTGTTTACGTTTACCGGCGACCTTGTAAATTTTCTAGTCGCAGCAGCGCAGTAAGGACGCCATTCGGTCTGACGGGGGCATTACTCTCTGGTTATATCTCATTTTGTGTACATTGACAACATGAGATCCAGATACATCAAATTTCATACAAATACAATACTAAGCAACATGACAATTATTGGCACATTGACGCTAATTCCACAGACGTATGTAATATGTTAGTAGGATCATTTAACCTCTGTTTTAAAGAACATGTATAATTGTTATTGAACCTTAATACGTGCGCTATTCACAGGATATTAACCCTCTCATGTTCTTTGTTTTGTGAAAAGGGTCGAGAAGGTAAATTGGCAGAAGGGAGATAACTACCATACACAGCAAACACTGTTTTTTGTCTGTAAATTTCACTGTCTGCGTTTAGAGGACTTCAGGGAAATAAAAACATAATTAAACAAAATGTGGTCTACGAAATAAGTCAATAACAAAACACTAATATACATATCATGTATTTCCTTTCCCGTGCGGGATGGGTTGTAAATTTGCTAGGAACAAATTGTTTACTGTGTTATTATCCTTTTGTTAATGTGTGTTAATGTAATGCCCTGTAATTTAATTCAACATACAAATATTATAAAATAATCATAAATATTTATAGCTGTATATTAATTAAGACATTTTAACTAATGACATCTAATAATTATATCCGATAACGGTATTATTATGACTGTCTGTTCAAAGAACTTAATTTCGGAAAACCGATTGACAGTGCTACATATAAACGCTCTACGCTAAGTAAGGATTAAATTATATCCAATCACAGATCTGTACTCACTTCATTTGGTACGCCATGTGGTGATACCTATACAGCTCTGCCGCTGATATATTGGATACCTAAACTATATAAACATCCCTACAAGCATCGTTTTAAAGCAGGTTCATCCCGTTGTTCCACAAAGCCACTTTCAAAAGTATTGACATCTATACTAACGGCTGTGAAAGAGGGTATTCAAAATACTGCGACAAAATATACTCTCGTAGTGGTATCAATCAAATGTGGATATTAACAAATCCAAAGAATTACTTGATGGTTTGAAATCTAGATCACTTCCTTCAGTCTCATCTCTACAAACTTTTGACTTTTCTACTACACTAAAATTCCCCATAGTAAATTAAAAACCCGGTTAAAAACACAGCGTCTTTTCAACTAAATTGGGACATGTTAGATATCAATATTTAGTTGTTAATTACAATTCCACATATTTTGTTAAGAACCATAGTGATTCCAAAAATAAGTTCACGGCCATCAAGATAATTCAGATGATGGATTTTTTAATAGATAATATCTTTCTTGAATTTGGTGGGGAAATTTATCAGCAAGTGGTAGGTATCCCCTATGGGTACCAACTGTGCACCTTTGCTTGCTGATTTGTTTTTCTATTCATACGAAGCCGAGTACATGCAGGCACTCGTAAAATCCTATAAACGATTAGCTAGACATTTTAATTTCACTTATCAATATATCGATGATGTTCTATTACTGATTAATTCAAAATTCAGTGATTATATAGAATGAATGAAATGGGGTTTAACGTCCTACGCTTAAGCACCCGTGATTATATAGAATTTATATATACTGATGAGCTCTAAATTAAAAACACTACTGACAGTGACAATTACGCTTCCTACTTGGATCTGCGTCTCGATTTTGACAATTACTATAAACTAAGTGTTAAACTGTACGATAAACGTGATGACTTTGACTTTCCTATTGTTGACTTTCCATTTATTAGTAGTAACATTCCAATATCACCAGCTTATGGAGTGTTTGTGTCTCAGCTAATTCGTTACGCGAGAGCTTGTTCAGTCTATTCTGATTTTTTAAGTAGATCGAGACATTTCCCATCTAAGCTTCAACTACAGGGATACTTGCGAACTAAAATTATTAAAACCTTTAAAAAGTGTTATGGCCGTCATATTGATTTGATTGGTAAATATGGCGTGTCTCTCTCGACTGTTATTTTTGACATATTTAATTGACGGGTATACTATATCCCTGATAATATAGGTCTACTACGTTTATAACACTGTTCATCACGTGTATTTTGCATACCGATAGTTCATTTGCCAATCACGCTATTTTACTGAGATTTCGCTTAATAGATTGGATGCAGTCATGGCGGGTGTGGCATGCCAGCAGGGTAAGCTTACTTACTCGGGCACCTGTTACCACTGTTTGTCGTGTATTTTGTGCACGGTGAACAGTCCATATGCTGATTACACTATTTTGCCAGATTACACTTTTTTGCCTATACTGTTTGTTTAGGACTTCGAATTTTGTCTGATGGTTTGTTCTTACTTGTTTTTTTTTTATAGATTACCTCCTACAAATCTCTATATTTATGTAGAAATTACAGCAAAACAATACGCCTACATTTTCGAGAGATGGACAGAGAACAAGCAATACCCAAAGTGACTTTTCCTACAATCAAAGGCCATAATTCATTAAGTTTCAATTAAATATGCACAAATAACGACAGGAATCAAGGTCGTTGGGTTATAATCTTTCATTTCAAGTTTCATCAAAATCGAATTAAAATTGTGACCTCTACAGGGTCCACAACAGTGATATACCTTTACAAACGGTGGCCATTTTGTCTGGCAATTATGGCCAGTTTTTCTGGAAACTCGAACTAAACTTTACTTAGGGTGTAACGGGGATATAATCAAACGGTTTTTTAATCGGATAATAATAGTGACCTCCGGGGGGGGGGGGCATAGGCGATTTTTCGGACAATAAGGGGTCATAATTACGATGGGCGCAAATATCGAAAAGAACCAAGATCGTTGGGTTATAAACATGCATGTCAAGTTTCATCAAACTAGGCTCAAAATTGTGACCTCTATAGGTTCCACAAGCTTAAAAACGTGATTTTTTCGTACAATAAGGGGTCATAATCCAAGAAGTTTCGATCCGATACATGTCAATATCGAAAACAGCTATGATATGTTTGGGATAAACCTATTTTTCAAATTTCGGCAAAATTGTATAAGAATTGTGACCTCCAGAGAATCCACAACCTTGATATACAATAGTTTTACACTATTCGCGTACAAACTGTGGCCTTACGGTGTAAGGGTGATATAATCATACGTTTTTTCAAATCAGATAATAATTGTGACCTCAAGGGGGACCACAACCAATAGCTAAAAAATGCGATTTTTCGGACACTCACGGGCCATAATTCAGGAAGCTACGTTCCACGATGGGCGCAATATCGTTTCAAAATTGTGACCTCTATAGGGTCCACAAGCTAAAAACGTCATTTTTCGTACAATCAGGGGCCATTATCCATGAAGTTTCAATCCAATACATGCCAATATCGAAAGCAGCTGCGATCGTTTGTGGATAAACTTATATTTCAAGTTTCGTCAAAATCGAATAAGAATTGTGACCGGTAGATAGTCCACAGACAGGGGTGACGGCATAATACGTCCACATGAAAATGTTGGCATATAAAATGTCCATATTTATCTATTATACAAACGTCATTGTATGAAATTTGAATTTAAATCTTATTAATAATAGATAAATATGGACATTTTTTTGTTTTGCTGTAATTTCTACCAAAAAAAAAAAATAATGTTGAGAGAGAGAGAGAGGTTTTTACTTTAAAATGAAATGAGTTAACAGTAGGTGTTAATGTATCGCTAATTCATCGCCACTTTCCTTAAAATTATACCATATAATTAATCTATTTTTGTGGTGATATTAGGCCTATTTGAATAGTGTTGCCTTTGTTATATCACCGTCGTCATTAGCCCAGCCTTAACCACAGTAGTACGTCAAAGCCCATTTCATTTAACCAACTAATTACCCAATGTTCATGGGATATCAATACATATTTTTTTAATTCAAAACCTTTGTTCGATTTGCGTAATTTCGCATTTTTGTTTAGGAAAAAAGTCTGTTACATAAAACACAAAACAAAGGAATTAATGGCTTCAACAATATTTAATTACCATGGTGATGCAGATTTAGCAGGTCGTCCAGGCAGTTTAATAGTACCACAATATTTAGCTTGACGGGACGATAACAAATTTTCGACCATAATATCAATCTCTATCAGTAAGTGCAGGAGGGCCGCACTGCACGCAAAACAAACATCTACAAGATAAACCTGCGGACAAGACAGAAAATAGACATGGCAAAAAATAAACAAATATCAAATTAAGTGAATGGATCCGGGTCCAGTCGTAAGCGTCCACTGTGCTGTACAGTCCCGGGCCTGTTATGGTAAAGGCTTCACTAAAAATGATTTACAAAAAAGACGTAACAGAAATAATGCGACCAATCTTGACAGTCTGCCAGTTGACGTCATGTGTTAAAACGTTAAACAATTTCAACAAAGTGAAAGCTACTCCCTAAATTCAGTTAAATAAAATAAATTTGTCTTGTATATTACCCTTATCCAATTGACACAGGCGTCTCAGAACAAAAGTGTTGAAAAGGAAAACGGTTGGTGTCTATTTTCGAGAGCTTTAAAGAGTGTTAACAATTACTGGAATATCCGTGTACTACTGTATCACCCTTCTTTGCTCGAGACCCTCTGGTCAAACGCCAGGATTTCAGATTATAAAGTCTTTTATTGCTTCATTATTGATGATTCCACAAATGATTCACAAATCGTTCAAAATGGTATTTCCATTCATAACCTGCATTTGGAGATATCTCAGAAATGTTAACCCTTGACAGTAAGTGCATAAGGGGCCGCACTGTACGCAAAACAAACATCTACAAGATAAACCTGCGGACAAGACAGAAAATAGACATTGCAAAAAGTAATTAAATATCAAATTAAGTAAATGGATCCGGGGGCCAGTCGTAAGCGTCCACTGTGCTGTACAGTCCATGGCCTGTTATGGTACAGGCTTCACTAAAAATGGTTTACAAAAAAGACGTAACAGAAATAATGCGACCAATCTTGACAGTCTGCCAGTTGACGTCAGGTGTTAAAACGTTAAACAATTTCAACAAAGGGAAAGCTACTCCCTAAATTCAGTTAAATAAAATAAATTTGTCTTGTATATTACCGTTATCCAATTGACACGGGCGTCTAAGAACAAAAGGGTTGAAAAGGAAAACGGTTGGTGTCTATTTTCGAGAGCTTTAAAGATTGTTAACAATAACTGGAATATCCGTGTACTATTGTATCACCCTTCTTTGCTCGGGACCTTCTGGTCTAACGCCAGGATTTCAGATTATAAAGTCTTTCATTGCTTCATTATTGATGATTCCGCAAATGATTCACAAATCGTTCAAAATGGTATTTCCATTCATAACCTGCATTTGGAGATATCTCAGAAATTTTAACCCTTTACATAATAAACATAATACACCGGTTTAACAAATGAACAACGATTGGTGTAAACTGTTTTCTAGTATAGTCAGATAAAGGATGAAGATCATACATCACACAGATTTCATTCTGTTGTAAGTAATTCTAATTATGAACCTCCTCTTCGTGTTTCAACAACCGCTTCCATTATAGCTACTAGAGGGAAGTTTTAACACCATAGTTACTAGTAGGTTGTTTCTAAATCAAAAAACAAGACGATATTTAAATAAACAGGGCGTTTCGACAGAGGCGATAAAGTAACTTACAGAATGTTTCAACATAATAGCAGATCTATTAACTAGCAAGGCGTTTCACCATAGCATGAATGAGAAACAAACAATAGTTACAAGACCATTTATACTCAAGAACACGATAAACACAACCTTGTCAAATACAAGAGAAGCTTGTGGAACTAGGACAGTGTCTTCATCTTTAGTAGAAGTATTGGTGGAGGAGGTGGAGTCCGTGCTTTGTTTCATCACCAATTCATGGTGCAAGGATATGCTTTTAATCGTAGCTAGAATAATCGCTACGCTCAGCAGCAGCATGCAGGTCAAATAGACACTGAAGATGCAGATAGAGTCAGAGTTTGCTGGTAGAGATTCATTGATAAAGGACAAATAAATCGTGTAGGAAAGTAGAACTGATATTGCTATAGTTACACGTTCACCGCTAGCGGCTGGCAGCTGGAACACAAAACAATTCATGATAGAAAGGCTGACTGGTGGGACGACGCTTTTGATCACGTGAAAAGCAAACCGCCGACTCAAAGCGATACTCACAACGACATCTCCAGTCCATATTGTTCCATCTACGAATCTGGTATCATTTACTGGTTCCTTTTGTATCCCGATGTTCAATATCTTCCATTCGTTACTGTCCTGGTAGAATTCAAGTATCGGATTTATCTTACTTATTTGGAAAACAAACTTGCTATATCTCTGGTATGCTGGACTGATTATCGTTTGACATATTTGTTGATCAAAGGGAAATTTGGTGATATCAATTTTACACGAAGTTTTAAAGAGATTGTGAGTTGTCCAAGTAACCCGTCCGTCAGCATCTATAATTACGTTATCGCCTTTTTGAACTGTTCGATCATTATCGAAAACATTGGCGTGCACGTATACGAACGACTGGCAGATGGAATTCGATATGAGTATAGCACACTGTATGGTGTATGCCCGTCTTCATTAGCCCATTCGGAGCAGAACAGTAAACCCCATAAAATCAGTTCATTGTGAAAGAAATAAATTCATATTTAGAGAACTACCATGTAAAGCAATACAAGTTTCAGCATGCCGAAGAAAATCATCAACAAATTGTTTGTATTTTCAGAAAAAAAACATCAACAACAATGCCTACTTTCAGCACGTGTTTGGTGTTTTGGATTTGCTTCGTACAATACGCAAACGGTCACTTTGACAAACAAGTTTTTTTCTCCGATCTTTTATCGGGTTACCAACCAAAGATACAACCGACAGAAAGAATATCCGATAATGTGGACGTAACTGTTAAATACCAATTAATTAGTATCAATTTTGTGAGTGAAGTGAACCAGTACATAGAAACATCAACGAAGCTGATCATTACCTGGTTTGATAAGTTTCTCAGGTGGAACGCAAGCGATGTGGATACACCAAGTTATATCACTGTCTCTCCTGACGAAATATGGATGCCTTCGGTCGTTATTTTCAATGCTTTCGATAATGATCGAACAGTTCAAAAAGGCGATAACGTGATTATAAATGCTGACGGGTGGGTTATTTGGACAACTCACAATCTCTTTAAAACTTCGTGTAAAATTGATATTACCAAATTTCCCTTTGATCAACAAATATGTCAAACGATAATTAGTCCAGCATACCAGAGATATAGCAAGTTTGTTTTCCAAATAAGTACGACAAATCCAATACTTGAATTTTATCAGGACAGTAATGAATGGAAGATATTGGACATCATGATTCAAAAGGAACCAGTGAATGATACTAGACTCCTAGATGGAACAATATGGACCGGAGATGTCGTTGTGAGTATCGCTTTGAGTCGGCGGTTTGCTTTTCACGTGATCAAAGGCGTCGTCCCACCAGTAAGCCTTTCTATCATGAATTGTTTTGTGTTCCAGCTGCCAGCCGCTAGCGGTGAACGTGTAACTATGGCAATATCAGTTCTACTTTCCTACACGATTTATTTGTCCTTTATCAATGAATCTCTACCAGCAAACTCGGACTCTATCTGTATCTTCAGTGTCTATTTGACCTGCATGCTGCTGCTGAGCGTAGCAATTATTCTGACTACGATTAAAAGCATATCCTTGCACCATGAATTGATGATGAAACAAAGCACGGACTCCACCTCCTCCACCAACACTTCTACTAAAGATAAAGTCATTGCCCTAGTTCCACAAGCTTCTCTTGTATTTGACAAGGTTGTGTTTATCGTGTCCTTGAGTATAAATGGTCTTGTAACTATTGTTTGTTTCTCAATCATGCTATGGTGAAACGCCTTGCTAGTAACTATATCGACTGAAACCTTCTGTTAGTAACTTTAACGCCCTGTTAATTTAAATATCGTCTTGTTTTTTGATTTAGAAACAACCTACTAGTAACTATGGTGTTAAAACTTCCCGCGGTTGTTGAAACACGAAGAGGAGGTTCATAATTAGAATTACTTACAACAGAATGAAATCGGGGTGATGGTTGATCTTTATCCTTTATCTGACTTTACTAGAAAACAGTTTACACCAACCGTTGTTCAATTGTTAAACCAGTGTATTATGTTTCTTATGTCAAGGGTTAAAATTTCTGAGATATCTTCAAATGCAGGCTATGAATGGAAATACCATTTTGAACGATTTGTGAATTATTTGTGGAATCATCAATAATGAAGCAATTAAAGACTTTATAATCTGAAATCCTGGCAATAGACCAGAAGGTCTCGAGCAAAGAAGGGTGATACAGTAGTACACGGATATTCCAGTAATTGTTAACAATCTTTAAAGCTCTCGAAAATAGACACCAATCGTTTTCCTTTTCAACCCTTTTGTTCTGAGACGCCTGTGTCAATTGGATAAGGGTAATATACAAGACAAATTTATTTTATTTAACTGAATTTAGGGAGTAGCTTTCCCTTTATTGAAATTGTTTAACGTTTTAACACCTGGCGTCAACTGGCAGACTGTCAAGATTGGTCGCATTATTTCTGTTACGTCTTTTTTGTTAATCATTTTTAGTGAAGCCTGTACCATAACAGGCCCGGGACTGTACAGCACAGTGGCGCTTACGACTGGCCCCCGGATCCATTCACTTAATTTGATATTTGTATATTTTTTGCAATGTCTATTTTTTGTCTTGTCCGCAGGTTTATCTTGTAGATGTTTGTTTTGCGTGCATAGCGACCCTCCTGCACTTACTGATAGAGATTGATATTATGGTCGAAAATTTGTTATCGTCCCGTCAAGCTAAATATTGTGGTACTATTAAACTGCCTGGATCTGTTAAATCTGCATCACCATGGTAATTAAATATTGTTGAAGCCATTAATTCCATTGTTTTGTGCTTTATGTAACAAACTATTTTCCTAACATACCCGGCAAACAAAAAGTCGAAATTACGAAAATCGAACAGAGATTTTTATTTTAAAAATATGTATTGATATCTCATCAACATTGGATAATTAGTTGGTTAAATAAAATGGGGTTTGACGTTCTACTGTGGTTAAGGCTGGGCTAATGACGACAGTGATATAACGAAGTCAACACTATTCAAATAGGCCTAATATCACCACAAAAATAGATTAATTATATGGTATAATTTTAAGGAAAGTGGCGATGAATTAGCGATACATTAACACCTACTGTTAACTCATTTCATTTTAAAGTAAAAACCTCTCTCTCTCTCTCTCAACATTATTTTTTTTTGTAGAAATTACAGCAAACCCAAAAAATGTCCATATTTATCTATTATTAATAAGATTTAAATTCAAATTTCATACAATGACGTATGTATAATAGATAAATATGTACATTTTATACGCCCACATTTTCATGTGGACGTATTATGCCGTCACCCCTGTCTGTGGACTATCTACAGGTCACAATTCTTATCCGATTTTGACGAAACTTGAAATATAAGTTTATCCACAAACGATCGCAGCTGCGTTCGATATTGGCATGTATTGGATTGAAACTTCATGGATTATGTCCCCTGATTGTACGAAAAATCACGTTTTTAGCTTGTGGACCCGATAGAGGTCACAATTTTGAAACGTAACTTTCTGAATTATGGCCCGTGAGTGTCCGAAAAATCGCATTTTTTAGCTTTTGGTTGTGGTCCCCCTTGAGGCCACATTTATTATCTGATTTGAAAAAACGTATGATTATTTCACCGTTACACTGTAAGGCCACAGTTTGTACGCGAATAGTGTAAAACTATTGTATATCAAGGTTGTGGATTCTCTAGAGGTCACAATTCTACTCCAATTTTGACGAAATTTGAAAAATAGGTTTATCTCAAACTGATCTTAGCTGTTTTCGATATTGACATGTATCGAATCGAAACTTCTTGGATTATGACCCCTTATTGTACGAAAATATCACGTTTTTAGCTTGTGGAACCTATAGAGGTCACAATTTTGAGCCTAGTTTGATGAAACTTGACATGCATGTTTATAACCCAACGATCTTGGTTCCTTTCGATATTTGCGCCCATCGTAATTATAGCCCCTTATTGTCCGAAAAATCGCCTATGCCCCCCCCCCCCCTATTGATATCTAACATGTCCCAATTTAGTTGAAAAGACACTGTGAATAATGTCTTTTAACCGGGTTTTTAATTTACTATGGGGAATTTTAGTGTACAAGGTAGAAAAGTCAAAAGTTTGTATAGATGAGACTGAAGCAAGTGATCTAGATTGCAAGCCATCAAGTAGTTCTTTGGAATTTTTTAATATCAACATTTGATTAATACCACTACGAGAGTATATTTTGTCACAGTATTTTTGAATACCCTCTTTCACAGCCGTTAGTATAGATGTCAATACTTTTGAAAGTGGCTTTATGGAACAACAGGATGAACCTTCTATAAAACGATGCTTGTAGGGATATTTATGTAGTTTAGGTATCCAATATAGCAGCGGCAGTTCTGTATAGGTATCACCACATGACGTACAAAATGAAGTGAGTACAGATCTGTGATTGGATAAAATTTCATCCTTACTTAGCGTAGAGCGTTTATACGTAGCACTGTCAATAGGTTTCCCGAAAATAAGTTCTTTGAACAGTCAGTCATAATAATACCGTTTACATATAAACACTAGGTTATTGGACGCGTTGTCAACTGGCACAATGACATACTTGTCATGTAAGGCGTTGAGATTTTCAACAATGATAACATCAAGAAAATGGATTTAGGCCTAGTGTCAACTAACAAACGTTGCATATAAATTCTTCGTTTAAGTAATATTTGCAAAATTTGTACTTTGTATGTCTAACAGCCTAGAGTATTAAGTGGTACCCTACAACTAACCTCGGCTGTATGACAGTAAGTGTTATGTACCTGCGCATATACATTTGCGATGCGGCTACCGGTTTACTTTAAAGTCCCAAAATATACCTAAATCAGCAGAGATATTGCTGGTTTGATAAAATTCTCTTATAATTCCCCCAACCCAAACGTGACATTTGTTGATATAGTAGACTCTCCAAAGAAATCTCCATGGGCGCAGCCATTTTTCATCCAGGACCTTTAAAATAGTTTTAATATGGCGGAATTCGTCATACATCCGAGATTAGATGCGTGGAATCTGTCGAGGTTTGCCGAATGGAGTAAGAGGCACACTGCTGCGACTTGTCCGTCTCTGTCTAGAAATTGTTATTCGGGTGTAAATCCAAAGGGTATCGGATATAATTTTTAGATGTCATTAATTAAAATGTCTTAATTAATATACAGCTATAAATATTTATGATTATTTTATAATATGTGTATGTGGAATTAAATTACAGGGTATTACATTTACATTGAGACATTGGACACCACACACATTAACAAAAGGATAATAACACAGTCAACAATTTGTTCCTAGCAAATTTACAACTCATTTCGCAATCCCGCACGGGAAAGGAAATACATGATATGAGGTATTTCGTATATAAGTGTTTTGTTATTGACTTATTTCGTAGACCACATTTTATTTAATTATGTTTTTATTTCCCTGAAGTCCTCTATACGCAGACAGTGAAATTTATAGACAAATAGACAGTGTTTGCTGTGCATGGGAGTTATCTCCCTTCCGGCAATTTACCTTCCCGATCATTTTAACAAAACAAAGAACATGAGAGGGTAAATATCCTATACATAGCGCACGTATTAAGGTTCAATAATAATACATGTATTTTAAAACCGAGGTTAAATTATCCTACTAACATTACATACGTCTGTGGAATTGGCGTCAATGTGCTAATAACTGTCATGTTCCCAAGTATTGTCGATGTGACAATAATTGTCATGTTACCAAGTATTGTTTTGTATGAAATTTGATGTATCTGGATCTCATGTTGTCAATGTACCAAAAAATGAGAAATAACCAGAGAGTAAGAACGTGATTATTATCTCTATATTAATCTTTTAATACCCAATCACCACTGGTTACCAAATGACGTGCAGCAAGTGTGCCTTCTTTAATGATGCCACTCGATTATAAAACTCTTCCCTGAACACTTCCCTGAACTCCTTAAAAAACGCATCAAGCCACATCTCTTCTGACAGCACTTCACTGAGTGATTCACGTACACTGGTATTGCCTTTATTTTAACATTGTTTTTATTCCATATTCGTTGTTTGTATGATATAATGCGGTTAACAGCCAACCCCGTCGCTTTATCTTTAAATGCGTAAAAGGCTAAAAATGTAACTTGCATTAAATGACCCTTAGTTAGGGGATCGTTCGGTTTGACTCATTAGTGAATTTCTGGTCAGTCTAGATATTATGTGTTCAGACATAAAAATTTCAAGTTTTCGATGATTACAATGACAAGGTGGGGTCTGCGGGATTAACGGGACAATCCCGAATTAAACAGAGGCTCAAAAATAAAAGTCTGAGAATGCATGAAAATAAAACGCCAAAATATTGGGGAATGGTATATTTACCTTGTCTCAAAATTTCAACTCAAAATATTGAGTGGTTTGGACGTGAACGCCAAAGCTGCTTATCCGGACACGTAACCCTTTTAGGATTTCGGGTCAATTGTTTCGTTGGGTGACCTTATAACACATTACGGTTACGTGAGGGGGTTATGCAGTGAATAACCCATGTAGCTGTACTTGATAATAAAAGGCAAATTTCAACTACACATTATTATTATAAAAAAAATGTTTGGTTTTATCCAGATACCACAAAATACACCTTGGGGCACCGGTGTAACAAAGTGATATCATTTATAATTTAGGTGCATTGAACTCTGCTAGTTTTGACAATAGATGATTTTGACTTTCACCTGTATATATAAACTCTTGGCATGGCTATTTCTTATTAAATCTAATTAATTCAATATGTCCATTACAAGCTATACATGATCTGTGTACAAGATCTACACGACTTCAAATGTTTATGCACATGCCGTGACGAGATAAAAGAAACAATTGCAGATAATGACCATATGTGCAACTCGTATATATTGAGGCGATCACTGACAGTTAAAAGCGAAGAGCCGAGAGAGCAGGGAGGCTTGTACGAACGAGTGTAGATACTCAGCCGAGTCCAACCGCTGCCTTGGCAGAGGGGCAGAATTGTAGATGAAATGTTATATTGTTAGATGTGTTCCTGTAGAAGACTAGTAGATTTTATGTTATGTAGATGTGCTCCTGATGTAAATAAATCCTTTAACTACAAAACTCTTATCTGTTATCACTACGATTGTGTTACACCGGTCTCAAATTTCAGATGAAGACTGACGGATTTCAGTCGTTTGAAAACGTATCATAAATGCTGAAGTAGTCGCCCGGCCCTTGACTCGAATATTTTAAGGGATTTTAACACAAAATTAAGCAGTTTTATTCCCAAAACAAATATCGGGATAAGCCCTTTAACAGAGAATAATATGAACTGAGAAGTTCCCAGTTTCTTATTTAGGTTGACACATTTGTATGATAAGAGTCAAGTCAGTTAAAAAACGGCGGCGATGGTTCGCAGGTTTGTTTATTCGGCATTGTTTTTATAATTGATGGAGAAAGATCAAAAGGCTCTACACGAGGTCCTAAACCTCCCTCTACGAACAATCCAAACCAAGTACGAACAATCCAAACCATATGACAGAATTCGAAGTCCTAAAAACGTTATAGGCAAAATAGTGTATTCAAGCCAAATAGTGTAATCAGCCAATTGACTGTTTCCCGTGTACAAAATACACGACAAGCAGTTGTAACAGGTGTCCGAAAGAGTAAGCTTACCCTGCCTGGCGCCCCACCCGCCATAGCTGCATCCAATCTATTAGGCGAAATGTCGGTCAAATAGCGTGATTGGCCAGTGAACTATAGTATGCAAAATGCACGTGATGAACTGTCTTAACGATGTAGTAGACATTATCAGGGTGATAGTAACGGTATACGTGTCAATTAAAAATATCTAGAATAAAAGCCGAGGGAGACACGTTATATTTACCAATCAAATCAATATGACGGCCATAAAACTTTTTAAGGGTTTTAATAAGTTTAGTGTGCAAGTATCCTTGTAGTTGAAGCTTAGATGACAAATGCCTCGATCTACTTAAAAAATCAGAATGAAAGGAACAAGCTCTCGTGTAACGAATTAGTTGAGACACAAACACTCCATAAGCTGGTGAAATTTGAATGTTACTACTAATAAATGGAAAGTTAACAATCGGAAAGTCAAAGTCATCCCGTTTATCGTACAATTTAACACTCAGTTTATGTTGTCCCTTACCAGGCTCTCTCCTTCCTCTACTCTTACTAGACTCTCTCCTTCCTCTACTTTTACCAGACTCTCTCCTTCCTCTACTCTTACCAGACTATCTACTTCCTCTACTCTTACCAGGCTCTCTCCTTCCTCTACTCTTACCAGACTCTCTCCTTCCTCTACTCTTACCAGACTCTCTCCGTAACTACTCTTATTACCAGACTCTCTGTCCTCTACTCTTACCAGACTCTCTCCTTCCTCTACTCTTACCAGGCTCTCTCCTTCCTCTACTCTTACCAGACTCTCTCCTTCCTCTACTCTTACCAGACTCTCTCCGTAACTACTCTTATTACCAGACTCTCTGTCCTCTACTCTTACCAGACTCTCTCCTTCCTCTACTCTTGCCAGGCTCTCTCCGTAACTACTCTTATTACCAGGCTCTCTCCCTTCCCTACTCTTACCAGACTCTCTCTGTCCTCTACCCTTACCAGGCTCTCTCTGTCCTCTACTCTTACCAGACTCTCTCCTTCCTCTACTCTTACCAAGCTCTCTCCTTCCTCTACTCTTACCAGGCTATCTACTTCCTCTACTCTTACCAGGCTCTCTCCTTCCTCTACTCTTACCAGGCTCTCTCCTTCCTTTACTCTTACCAGACTCTCTCCTTCCTCTACTCTTACCAGGCTCTCTCCTTCCCCTACTCTTACCAGACTCTCTCCTTCCTTCCTCTACTCTTACTAGACTCTCTCCGTAACTACTCTTATTACCAGACTCTCTCTGTCCTCTACTCTTATTACCAGGCTCTCTCTGTCCTCTACTCTTACCAGGCTCTCTCCTTCCCCTACTCTTACCAGACTCTCTCCTTCCTTCCTCTACTCTTACTAGACTCTCTCCGTAACTACTCTTATTACCAGACTCTCTCCTTCCTCTACTCTTACCAGACTCTCTCTGTCCTCTACTCTTATTACCAGGCTCTCTCTGTCCTCTACTCTTATTACTTTTAGAATTCATCATTACATGACTGTCAACAATGGTCGTTATTTACTCAAACTATAATTAAGGGCGTGTTAATATTATACTTAGTTTAATTGATGTAACGGATTTTACTGTAAGAGGTGTGTCAATATTTAACGTGCACGATTGTAGAAACACGCAAATGTTTGGCTTCGTAGAAAATACAATGGATCTAAGCTTTTCAGACTCTGTCATTGAAGACCTACAAATCCGATCCAGCAAATATTTTATCATATGGTTTATTTATTGTTGCAATCGGAATAAAACGCAGATCCTATTTCGTTTCGTTTTTATAGTTGACAATTTTGTTTTACTTGTCTCTACTATACTAGGATCAGGAAGTGCTGTTATATAACTCGCGTTCTCGTTGATGCAAGGGATTAGCCAATGAAACGGTCTGTAACGGCGAGTTTTTGACTAGAAAAATCAACATAGCAGCTCGTAGGACACCTGACAACCGGTCAGATCTCCATGTTGTTGAAGCCATCAAAGGATGCAAATACCGTAATTAAATATATATTTGAATCAGATTGTCTATTGTTGCATTTACTTAAAATAAACATTGTTTAAATAGGTATATCGAGCTTTTTATAAACGGCATTTATATAAATATGCCAGACAAAACGAAATTTGCAAATGACACGAAAACTATGTACTAACACCCTAAAGAGTAGTTTGTTGATCTAATAACTAATACAGATGGATATTAAACATTGGTTTTTATTTCAAACCAACATATGAAAAGGAAAGATGTCAATATTATAAAACATTTACATTAATTGGTTGATATAATAAAAATAATGTCGATGAGTTTAAAAATATGTATTAGTTTCACATTAATGTAAGGCAAATAGCTATCATAATAAAAAGCTTTTGTCTACACATCAAAGGAAATGAAATAAAATGGGTTTTGACGTCCTATTGTTCTGTTCCGATTGGCCTGGTGAAGATGGACATACGCCATACAGTGTGTTATAAGGTACAGCGGCGCTACGGCCCACTCCTATATCAAATTCCAAATGCCAAGGCATATTTTACGAGCATGCCATTATGTTCACGGGATCTCGTTTTTTCCTCCCACTTGAATGACTACACAACTCTCCTTGCCAGACCCTTCGTCCTCCACTACTTTCAAGGGGAAACCACTCCGAAAATATCCAGATTCAACACCCAGCGTTCTCTTACTCCTACGGTCGGTAGAATCGCAGAAATGGTCGAATGGAAGGTAGGTCGGTCATTAATATGGAGCCAGAACATTATTCGGGATTCAGCAGTAAAACGATTCCAACGCCCTGATGTGACGAAACACCGCGATCTCGTGTACACGTTGACGTGCACGTAAATGGAAATAAGAGCGAGCAGTAGCGCCGCTTCCCGTGACAAATTTCCCTCATAGCATCCAGCCAGATGGTACAGAACAGTAGGACGTTTAACCCTATTTCAATCCATCTATATCCTACAGAGTTCATGGAAAACATATATTTTAAATTGTTGTTGGCGAAATTCACAATTATCTAATAGCCCTGTCTTATTCGAGCTCCAGCCATCATTCTCTGTGTGTTCAATTTCAGGTGCCATGAGAGGAAGACAGACCCGAATAGCAAGGCCTAATTGTTTGGTACATTAACAACATGAGGTCAAGTTACATCGAATTTCATACAAAAACAATACTAAGTAACATGACAAATATTGATACATCGACGCTAATGGAACAGGATCATTTAACCTCGGTTTTTAAGTACATGTATTATTATTATTGAGCCATTAATACATGCGGTATATACGATTATAGCCCTCTCATGTTCTTTGTTTTGTGAAAATGATCGGGAAGGTAAATTGCCGGAAGGGAGATAACTCCCATGCACAGCAAACACTGTTTATTTGTCTATAAATTTCACTGTTTGCGTTTAGACGACTTCAGGGAAATAAAAACATAATTAAATAAAGTTTGGTCTACGAAATAAGTCAATGATAATATACTAATATACAAAATACATCATATAATGTATTTCCTTTCCCGTGCGGGATTGCGAAATGGGTTGTTATCCTTTTGTTTATGTGTGTTGTGTCCAATGTCTTAATGCAAATGTAATACCTTGTTGTTTTTATTCCACATACAAATACAAATATTATAAATTGTAACATGCTAAGAGTGAGCCTCGCATTTTGATTGGTCAATTAGACACCATCTATTGGACAATAACACCCCTCTGTTTTAGTATTTTCTTTTAAAATCGTAAATAGCATGTTTACATTAGAACGCGTCTTGGGTCCTAATGATCTCAGGACATGTCTATTGGACAATAACACCCCTCTAAATGCAAAACATGAAGTGTTTATCTCCTAAATGAATGAATGAAATGGGGTTTAACGTCCTACGCTTAAGCACCTAACCTGGGCCAATTGAAGACGGGCAGCGGCGCTACGGCCTACTCTTATATCGAATTCCAACTGCCAAGGGATCTTTTACGTGCACTCCAATTTGTACACGGGACCTCGGTTTTTCGTCCCATCCGAACGACTAGGCAGCTGTCCTTGTCAGGCCCTCCTTCTGCATCACTGACAAGGGGAAATCACGCCGGAAAATCAAGATGAACTTTCTCGGCCAATGCAGGGATCGAACACTCAACCTCCAGGCTAGCGAACCAGCGCCTTATCCACTTAGCCACCGTGATTCCGAAATATTATAAAATAATCATAAATATTAATTAAGACATTTTAATTAATGACATCTAATAATTATATCCGAATAACAAATTCTAGACAGAGACGGACAAGGGAAAAGTAACTGCATGGGGATGCAGATTAAACAGATCCAGGCAGTTCAATAGTACCACATTATTCATCTTGACGGGACAATACAAAAACATCAAATTCGAATAATCGACCATAATATCAATCTCTAAAAAACCTCACCCCGTGTATTTTGTACACAGTGAACAGTCCTTATGCTGATTACACTTTTTTGCCTAATTACACTATTTTACTTATACCGTTTTTTAGGTCTTTGAATTTTGTCGAATGGTTTGGATTGCTCGTGCTATGTTTCATTTTATCTCGAAATTCAGTTAGATAAAATAAAGTTACTAACAGGATATTGCAGTCGATATAGTTACTAACAAGGCGTTTTACCATAGCATGATTGAGAAACAAACAATAGTTACAAGACCATTTATACTCAAGAACACGATAAACGCAGCCTTGTCAAATACAAGAGAAGCTTGTGGAACTACGGCAGTGTCTTCATCTTTAGTATCAGTACTGGTAGAGCAGTCTGTCACAAACCGTGCCAATATACGATGTTGGATGGTCTCTTGGTGCAGTGATATGCTCTTAATCGCAGCCAGAATAATCGCCACACTCAGCAACAGCATGCAGGTCAAATAGACACTGAAGATGCAGATAGAGTCCGAGTTTGCTGGTGGAGATTCATTGATAAAGGACAGGTATATTGTGTAGGAAAGTAGAACTGATATTGCCATCGTCAGCCTTTCACCGCTAGCGGCTGGCAGCTGGAACACAAAACAATTCATGATAGAAAGGCTTACTGGTGGGACGACACCTTTGATAATATGGAAAGCAAACCGCCGACTCACAGCGATACTCACAACGACATCTCCAGTCCATATTGTTCCATTCAGGAATCTAGTATCATTCACTGGTTCCTTTTGAATCCCGATATCCAATATCTTCCATTCGTTACTCACCTGGTACAAATCCAGTACCTGACTATCTGTCAAGTATTGAAACACAAACGGACTATATCTCTGGTATGCTGGACTGATTATCGTTTGACATATTTGTTGATCAAAGGGAAATTTGGTAATATCAATTTTACACGAAGTTTTAAATAGATTGTGAGTAGTCCAAATAACCCACCCGTCAGCATTTATAATCACGTTATCCCCTCTTTTAATATTTCGATCATTATCGAATGCATTGAAAATAACGACCGAAGGCATCCATATGTCGTCAGGAGAGACGGTGATATAACTTGGTGTATCCACATCGCTTGCGTTCCACCCGAGAAACGTGTCAAACCACGTGATAATCAGTTTTGTTGATGTTTCTATGTACTGATTCACTTCACTCACAAAATTGATACTAATTAAATGGTATACAACTTCTAAGTCCACATTCTCTGATACTGTTGCGGTAGGTTGTAACTTCGGCTGGTAATTAGAAAAAAGATCTTTGAAGAAACTTTGTCTATCGAATTCGCCCTGCACGTTTTCTATGATCGAGCCGGTGACAAACAACCAAATACATAACATAGACATCGTTACAGGCATTCTGAAAATATAAAGGATTTTCAATTGAGATGAAATACTATGGCAAAAAAAATAAGAAATCACTGTTCGGATTCGTTCCTGGAGTTGCTAAAAAACTTTACTCGAATTTTGAGGGCGATTTGCTCTGTTCAGTGGTGCCATGTTCCTGAAGCAACGACTGCGAGTTTTACAACACTCGGCCGTTGCTTGTTTACTTCACAATTCCCGAACTTATAGCTACGTTATCTGCAGACACGTCAACAGTAGCATCCGATCAGAGATTGTGACATAGCGAACCCCAAGGAAACCTTGACATTGGACGAACCTTGAACATTTTAGCTTGAAAACGCGAGACTTGGTATTCACTCACAAAGTTGATACTAATTAATTGGTATACCACTTCTATGTCCACATACATTCTCTGATACTGTCGCGGTAGGTTGTAGCTTCGGCTGGTAATTATAAAAAAGATCTTTGAAGAACTTTTATATATCAAAGTCACCTTTTGTGTTATCTTTTGTGCCGAACATCCACAAACAGCACCATGTAAACATCGTTATCTTCATTCTTAATCTGAAACAAAAGCGAACAAATATCGTTCTTGATATATAGCATCTTTCAAAATGCTGATATTGGAATCTTAGGATATTTATAGATTGTTTTTATTGATTGAATTAATAAATGTTGACTTTTATTTTTTCTGTTAATTATACTATTTTTGATATAGACATGTTTAATTAATTTTATGACTTATTAACCACGAATATGATAAAAGCGAATTGGAATTTGTAAACAGATTGTGTTTATTTTATCCTGCCAATATTTGTCTTCCATGATAGCAGCTAATTGCTTTGTGTTGATGTGGAATTAAAAAAATAATTGTAATTTGTGTTTGAATTTCGTTAATCACTACCCCAGACGTGCTTCGGGATGAAAAATCCGTGCTTTGAAAATCTAAAATCCGTGCTCTGAAAATAAGGTGTCTATGTCTTTGTGAATCTGAGTGTGTACTTGTAAAATGTGCGATCATGCAATGCGCAAGTGCAACATCAGCAGTCATTGTGATTCACGTCATTCGACTTGTTATCCAGTCTCATTATTTTTCTTCACTTTCGCTTTCTGTTACAGAAGCATGGTTCACTGGTTGTTTCTTTCGCGGTGGTCCTTCGCATTGACTTGCGTTTTTGAAAATCGCTTCGACAATACGGACCCAAGGCTGATTCTTTGAATACCCTAAGACGGATAGTAACAAAGAGATTTTTGAAGCGATTTCAAAAACTCAAGTCGTCTTAACGCCTCTTCTGATAGTGAGTATGACATATTGTACTGTTACCACCTATGGAATGGGCGGTTACCGCCCATTTTCATTATGCGATATATAACAGTATGTTTTATCCATATCACAAGAGAGGAAACAGACCCTTCATTTCTCCAAAACTTCTTAAATGCATGGGAGTAGAAAGTGAATAATTTGTCGATAAGATGAAAACTGCACTGTCAGAACCTTATTTTTTTACATTATATATGATCTAAATCAACCCATTGCAGTTATTTAAATAAATGCATGAGAATAGAAAGTGGTATTGACAATTCGAATAACAAGTCAATAAGGTAAACAAACACTGCACTCTCTGGACCTTATTTTTTTTACATTAAATATTATGCTTTTTACAAGAACTAATTCAACCCATTGCAGATCCTTGTTATCGATCGCTTCAAATATTATATTAAATATTATTTAGACATGTATGCAAATGACAAGCACAACAAAAACTCAATAGATGATCGTGATGTATAATGGATTAAAATAAAATAGTCATTTAACGTACAATTGATAATATTAGCGTCGAAATGGTATATAGGTAAAACTTCACCCGTACCTGCGCTCAGAATAAATTAATTTGAGAAAATGATTTTAATTTAACTATTTGTGACCTATTATAGCGAGAATAGCCAATTCCAAAAGAATGCATCCGCTGAGGAGACTTAAAATCTCATACAAAAAAATGCGTCAGTTGAGATGACGTTGATGTATTATGTATTGTTTCAATTCAAACTAATGAGCTAAAAGATCTCCCATGCCATAGTGCACGGAAGATAGCCTATTCATCCCGAAATTTCCCAGTTACCTATGTAAGGTGGCGGTCAATCAAACCCCATTTAAAATTTAAAAAAAAACAAGAATTTTACTACATTTTCGAAAGTTCAACAACAATATTGGGGGCCCGTTGTTTATTCGTATTTAAAATTCGTCCAATCCAAACACAACATTGTTCTGACAGTCCAGATAACTTGGGTAAGCATAGTATTACAAGTAAGGATAAAACAAGCGGATGTCATGCTAGATACACCATCATTTTGTAAGAGATGGTCATACAACAAGCTAAGAAAGGTGTTTTTTTTTTTATCAAATCTGGGGCAATAATCAAAACGTTGAGGTCCCATACACGCAAGTATTGAAGGGAACGCAGACCTTTGGGATTAATTGTGATCTCTTGAGTGCCCACAACCGTGGTATTGCATACTTTCAAACTATTGGTGTAAGGGAGCGGTTAGTTTGTTTGGGAGCCCCGGACCGATTTTTATAAAATTCGAACTCAACAACCATTATTGTGTAACGGTGATATACTTTAACTTTTGTTTTAAATATCATAAAATTGTGACCTCTATAGGTTCCCACAAGCTACAAACTTTGTACATATTTGTGTAAAAGTAGGGGGGATAACTCCTGCAAGATCATTTGTTTCTAAACATGTATATTTAGTTTCATCTAAACCGAACCTAAATTGGTGTCTTGAGAGGGTGCACATCGTCGGTATACGTATTACATAGTTTTACACTAATTGTAAAAGCGGGGAATCGAACCTAGGCCACTTTACTTAATAACAGATCTGGTGAACTAAATCGCACACGTTACACCTCCTCCCTTTGAAACTATAAATTTAATTTGTTTTAAGCGATGGGTCAATATCGGTTTAGTTGTATAAACACTATTATTTATACATTTTGGATTACTTCGTGGTGGAGAGAGCGAGAAATGGGGTTGTATGTGAAACTATAAATCTAATCTAATTTAAGTGATGGGTCGATATTTAATGTGATATCGGTATAATTGTATAAACACCATTATTTATATATACATTTTGTATTACTTCGTGATGGATTTTGGATACATTACACCGCATTGTTAATAATCAAATAGTCCTAATATCCATAATGTTGTATTTATGAAATCAATAAAACATACTTTTTATAAGAGCTAAATCTGTCATTGCGGTATTGACTGGATTAGGATCTGATTTGCTGCTCAACTGTCATTCATGATTTGGTCATGAAATGGATAACCGAGACTATGTCTTTTTATCACACTAACTTTAGTAATGATGATAGAGGATGAATTTAACTGAAATTTTCAGCAAATTCCATTTACATTATCTGGTTTGTAACTATTATAGTGAGAACTGCCAGCTTTGTATGTACCTTTTACATGTTCTATATTATGTGTAAAAAATGTGTATAAATCTTTAACATATCTTTCCATCCCAGTCGCTGTATGCAAAACTGTGGAAGCCTTTGATAAGTAAGGCCCCCAATATTGTTGTTGAACTTTCGAAAATGTAGTTAAAACTCTTGTTATTTGGATTTTAAATGGGGTTTGATTGACCGCCACCTTAAGCTTGTTACCTAGGTCACTTAGACATTTCGGAATTAATAGACTATCGTCCGTGCACTATGGCAGGCGAGATCTTTTAGCTCATATATTTGAATTGAAAGAAATACATAATACCTCAACGCCGCTATTTTTATACATTATCTCAGCTGACGCATTCTGTCGGAATGAAATTTGAAGTCTCCTCAGCTGACGCATTCTTTTGGTATGAGATTCCCAGTTAACGCATTCTATTGGAATAAGATTTGAAGTCTTGTCAACGTGTTTGATCAGCCTCTAAGTGTTTACAGATGCAGTTTTACCTTTATACGCTAATATTATCAATTTAACGTTAAACGACTATTTTATTTTAATCCATTATACATCACGACCATCTATTGAGTTTTGGTGTGCTTGTCATGTGCATACATGTCTAAATGATAATTTATATAACATTTGAAGCGATATTATCAATTTTACGTTAAATGACGATTTTATTTTAATCCATTATACATCACGACAATCTATTGAGTTTTGGTGTGCTTCTCATGTGCATAAATGCCTAAATAATAATGTATATAACATTTTAAGCGATCGATAATAAGGATCTGCAATGGGTTGAATTAGTTCTTGTAAAAAGCATAATATTTAATGTGACATTTGAAGCGATATTATCATTCTTGTAAAACGCATAATATTTAATGTAAAAATATAAGGTCCAGAGAGTGCAGTTTTTACCTTATCGACTTGTTATTCGAATTGTCAATACCACTTTCTACTCTCGTGCATTTAATAACTGCAATGGGTTGATTTAGTTCATATTTAATGTAAAAAAATAAGGTCCGGAGAGTGCAGTTTTCATCTAATCGACTTATTATTCGAATTGCCAATACCACTTTCTACTCCCATAGTTCTGACGTGTGTATCTTAGCAAAATCTAAACTATACCATGGATGTCTAACAGTAATATTTATGTATCTATTTTATCCTTTATTTACCAAGGCTTTTAATTGCCACGCAACAATAAATATTTATAACGAAGACTAAACACACTGACCAGATAGTATCCGTGTAAAACAATTACTACCAGCAGTCGATTCTGATATCTTGATACAGGTAAGGTTTATGTTGAAATTTTCCCAGGCAGGGTAAGCTTACTCTTCCGGACACCTGTAACTACTGTTATGTACACGAGAAGCAGACCATTTGCTGATTACACTATTTTGCTTGATAACATTATTTTGCCTATACCGTTTTTTAGAACTTCGAATTCTGTCTTATGGTTTGGATTGTTCGTACTTGGTTTATTTTATTAGGAAGAAAGTCCTGGCAAGGACAGATGTCTAGTCGTTCGGAAAACCGAAGGCCCGTGTACACATTGACGTGCACGTAAAAGAACCACTGGCAGTTGGAATTCGATATGAGTATAGCACACTGTATGGTGTATGCCCGTCTTCATTAGCCCATCCGGAGCAGAACAGTAGGGCGTTAAACCCCATAATATCAGTTCATTGTGCAAGAAATAAATTCATATTTCGAGAACAACCATGTATAGCAATACAAGTTTCAGCATGCCGAAGAAAATCATCAACAAATTGTTTGTATTTTCAGAAAAAAAAACATCAACAACAATGCCTACTTTCAGCACGTGTTTGGTGTTTTGGATTTGCTTCGTACAATACGCAAACGGTCACTTTGACAAACAAGTTTTTTTCTCCGATCTTTTATCGGATTACCAACCAAAGGTACAACCGACAGAAAGAATATCCGATAATGTGGACGTAACTGTTAAATACCAATTAATTAGTATCAACTTTGTGAGTGAAGTGAATCAGTACATAGAAACATCAACCAAGCTGATCATCGTCTGGCATGACAATTTTCTCAGGTGGAATGCAAGTGATGTGGATACACCAAATTATATCACTGTCTCTCCTGACGAAATATGGATGCCTTCGGTCGTTATTTTCAATGCTTTCGATAATGATCGAACAGTTCATAAAGGGGAAAACGTGATTATAAATGCTGACGGAAAGGTTATTTGGACAACTCATAATCTCTTTAAAACTTCGTGTAAAATTGATATTACCAAATTTCCCTTTGATCAACAAATATGTCAAACGATAATCAGTCCAGCATACCAGAGATATAGCAAGTTTGTTTTCCAAATAAGTAAGATAAATCCGATACTTGAATTTTACCAGGACAGTAACGAATGGAAGATATTGAACATCATGATTCAAAAGGAACCAGTGAATGATACTAGATTCCTAGATGGAACAATATGGACCGGAGATGTCGTTGTGAGTATCGCTTTGAGTCGGCGGTTTGCTTTCCATGTTATTAAAGGTGTCGTCCCACCAGTAAGCCTTTATATCATGAACTGTTTTGTGTTCCGGTTGCCAGCAGCTAGCGGTGAACGTGTAACTATGGCAATATCAGTTCTACTTTCCTACACAATATACCTGTCCTTTATCAATGAATCTCTACCAGCAAACTCAGACTCTATCTGCATCTTCAGTGTCTATTTGACCTGCATGCTGTTGCTGAGTGTAGCGATTATTCTGGCTGCGATTAAGAGCATATCCTTGCACCACAAGACCAACTTCCTACCGCCCATACTGAAACGACTGAAAGAGTCTGGGAAGATCAACAGCACCAGTGCTGAAACTAAAGATGAAAAATTCGATCCAATCCTAAAAACATCTTCTGCTTTCGACAAGTTGGCATTTCTGATGTTCTTAAGCATAAATTGTCTCGTAACTACTGTCTGTTTCGCGATTATGTTATGTTGAACCGGTAGTATGCTACAGATTATGTTATGTTGAACCGGTAGTATGCTACAGATTATGTTATGTTGAACCGGTAGTATGCTACAGATTATCTTATGTTGAACCTGTAGTAGGCTACAGCTTCGGTTACAGTTTTAGCTCATATTTCTACACGTGTTTATCCTTTGTTGTCAAAACGGGTGCGTATTTAATTGTATATTCCATTTTTAAATTGATAGAGAAAGAAAAAAACAAATATGTTCAACGTCAACTTAAAAGTACACAAACTAGGTCATTTCGGGACTAAAGTATTGTCCTAGTGGTCATTAGCAGTCGAAGGACCCGCGGAACCCTCACGAGGTTGGATAGTTGGGCCTTTTCATTGTCATGTTTAAGCGGAATCAAGACCATGCAATTTGACTAAGTGACAGAGCTTATACTCCACCTTTTGTCTTCATATTCCAGGCGGAGCAAACCAGTAGGATTTTATAATCCACCTAGCACCACTAGTTTAGTGTTAGTTTAATATATCAATATCTGATGTAATCTTTAAAGATTTTATTTTAAAGATAAATTGTGTCAGGTTTAGATACCTAGCCGCCAAATTAAATGATGAGAAATATTGAAAATTTCAGTCAAATTATTTGAGTTTTGAGGTTTAGATAAAGCGTAGATTGTTTATTATCATTTCAAAGTTACTTGACATATCTCGGTTATCCATGACATCGTTAAATATTTAAATCTCGTGGGTGTTCTCATCCATCTGTTCTAGATCCGGTGGGCCAGATCCGGCCCGTAAGCGTTTAATTGTGACACGTGCAACATATTTCAACAAACTGACGTGTTGATTATTCTTAGCAACTCGAGGTTGAAATTATTTATTTTTGTTTTCCGGTTTCAGTAAAACTCTGACTTCTGTACTGTACAGTCATAAATATCAAAGATGGTTAATTTCGTCCATTTTAAAGTAATGTATTTTATTATAATATGTAACGATTTTAGACAAATAGACCAATAAAATCTCGATTTTTGTATATTTCTTCTGGTCCAATTGATGTAAACTTGTAGCGGATTTGGCTCCTGAATCAAAGTTAAATCCCTAAAGAGTGGTAACGTTTATGAACCGACTAGGCTTATGAATCAAGAAGAGCATACGCCACCCAATGTGTTGTGAAGGAAATATTGCCATGTACCAGGATCTCTATCAAGAATTATATATTACGCGCTCTGTCTGACCCCCACCCCGATCCAATCCCAGTAGATTTCGTACAATTTAACCCAATGATCTAATTAATCTCAGATGTTGACAACCCACTTAGTCTAAAATAGTAAGTGCGGGAGGACCACACTAGACGCAAAACCAAAATCTACAAGATAAACATGCGGACTACAAGGAAAATAGACAAATATCAAATTAAGTGAATGGATCGGGGGGGGGGGGGGCAGCCATAAGCGTCCACTGCGCTATACAGTCCGGTGCCAGCTATGGCACAGGCTTCTCTAAAATGTTTTACAATAAAGACGTAACAAAAATAATGCGACCCATCTTGACAGAGGTCGTCTCTTCAATGGCGATAGTCTGCAAGTAATTGACGTCAGGTGTTAGAACGTCAAAGAATTTTAACAATAAGAGACTAGTGTTTTTAAATACCACAATGGGCGTGGCATAAATAACCATGTGTATCTAGTTAATTTACCCCTGGCTAAATTATTTACAATAACAAGATGAAACCACATTTATACTTGTGTTTACCTGAACGTTTAATTGCTACGCAACAAGTAATATTTTGATACATATACCAGAGTCTATTGATCAAGCTCATTAGTCAGGGTAAATTCTAATGGAATTGATGCAGGTTATGTTCCATCCATTTCATGGAAAACATTTTCATTTCATTTTCAGAATATTATGCATTTAGTGTTTGTTTGGTGTATGTTTAATAGATTACACAAATGGTGACTTTGATAGGCAAAGTTTCTCCAAAGATCTATTTTCTAATTACCAGCCGAAGTTACAACCTACCGCAACAGTATCAGAGAATGTGGACATAGAAGTTGTATACCAATTAATTAGTATCAACTTTGTGAGTGATGTGAACCAGTAGATAGAAACATCAACGAAGCTGATCATCACCTGGTTTGACACGTTTCTCAGGTGGAACGCAAGCGATGTGGATACACCAAGTTATATCACTGTCTCTTCTGACGAAATATGGATGCCTTCGGTCGTTATTTTCAATGCTTTCGATAACAATCGAAATATTAAAAGAGGGGATAACGTGATTATAAATGCTGACGGATGTTGTTTTTTTTTTTGACTAATCACAATCTATTTAAAACTTCCTGAAAAATTGATATTACCAAATTTTCCATTTGATCATCAAATATATCAAACGATAATCAGTCCGTCATACCAGAGATGTTCGCCCTTTGTTTTAATAGCGGATAATTATCCGGTGGTGACAAAATGCTTGCCTTTTTATGTAAATAAATTGCACACTTCTTGTAGTAAATTAATGTGTTTGCTAAACGTATTATTCCTTTTGTCAATGAGCCCAACATATCTGTATTTTCAAGCAGAGCCTTAATCCGACACTGAGTATAGTTATTTATATATTTGCTATACATCGGACAAACAATAGTAACCGTATTATGGAATATCAGAGAATCCTATTTCATATAGAAAGTTTAACGAAACAAACCGGGCGGACTCGAGCGGTACTTTCTTCTGGTCTCCTGGTAATCTGAAAACAAATTAAACTAAACATAATACTACAATATTGTGACCCACAACGACGTAATGTATCCAATGAATTTGTAGAACAACCAACATTGAGGGTATTTTAACTGCATTCCATACCGCCCCGAGCATGTAAATTAAATCGTCTGTAATATTTCCATTACACTTGTAATCACCCGGATATATAACAAGACGCCTAGGTTTGGGTTGGGTTCGGGTTGTATTTATAATGACCAGGATGTATAACACGACGCCTAGGTTTGGGTTGCGTTCGGGTCGTACTTGTAATAACCAGGATATATAACAAGACGCCTAGGTTTGGGTTGGGTTCGGGTTGTATTTATAATGACCAGGATATATAACAGAATGTTATATACAAATAGGACGTTCACACAGACAACATTTATTAAAGGAGCTAAATCACTAAATTTTAGCGCCTAGAAATGGAAACGAATTTATATAAACTGATATACATTCAATCGTTTCTCTTTTTACTGTAATTTCTAATCAGTTATGTTCGGCTAATGTTCAATCAAAATTGAAAGGCAGTCTGTGGCGTCTTATTATTCTAGTTTACACCGGTCGCATTCTCTTGTGGGATATGCTTAGCCCCATTCATCGAGTAGCTTCGTTGCAAATGGTTTGGGATGTCTTGTTGGGGATATTTGGGTCAAACACTTGCCTACAGTGTGTGGCTTTAAACACCAACTGTGTTAATCCCGAAACTAATTCGATAACTTGTTGTAAAAACATGTACCTTTCCGCTCGAGTCATTAATTAAACATCCCAAGCTAAATTCTATTATTTTTTTGTTTTACATATCTTCATACCCATTAATCCATTTAATCGCTCTGTTCCTTTTTTCCCCAACAATAAAACACCAGACAAACAAAATATACAACAATACGATTATCAAACATATTAAACAATGTATATACGAGTGTATCAAACACATTTAACGATGTATGTACGAGTGTATAAAACACATTAATATCATCAAGGTCCTAATTGTAGAATTTGAAGGAAAACAAATAATGTCCATATTTATTAAACATTAAATACGAATATTCTGGTAATCGGTGTACCGTATCTAATATTATAAAGCAATCAAGCAGTGACGTATTTATCTAACAAAGGGCATATTTATATACCAGACAACATCACAATTATTGAAAAGTTTACAGCTCGGCTAAACTATGGTAGCTGATGTATCACATCATATAACAATTTGTTACTTATATAATTATAAATATTTATATATTTCTATGACGTTACTATTTTCGTCACCTTTATTTTCAAAACAGGACGTAGCTTATGTGACACCGGGCGGTACCTTTACGTCACCCTACACATGCATTGTGCAACTCGTTCTAACGGCACACATACAACTTGTTCTAACGGCACATATTCAACTTGTTCTTACGGCACATATTCAACTTGTTCTTACGGCACATATTCAACTTGTTATAACGGCACACATTCAACTTGTTCTAACAGCAAACATTCAACTTGTTCTAACAGCACACATTCGCATTAACCAGTTAGTTAGATCATAAACAGATTTTCATCAGTCTACCTCCATTATGCTGCTGTATTGTTTTATACCTACACAAAATAACCTTAAAGGACAATATTTCAGCTGCTCAACGTCTGTTGATGATTATAGTTAAAAATAAATAATCGAGACTTGGTGTAATACCGTGACAGCGGTAATAATGACAATCGAGGCTACAGATTTTAAAATAAGGTTTTCCCGGCTTAGAGTGAAGGCATTTGATTGAAATTTTCGGCATATTCGCTTCACATCAACGACCACTTCTTTATCAAATCTCTAATAATGTATTTTTTAATTAACAGATATAAAATTTATTATGTTTTGACTCTCATAGAACATAACAGACAACTTTATAATTCTGTTTATCATTTCTATAATTTTCATTGCCATTTATGTCTATAAATATATTTCTAGGCAATTGATCAACGATTTTACCCCAAATAAACATTAAAAAAACTGTATTAATTCACATAAACACAGAGCAATTAGTTGCTCTAATAAAATACATTCCAATTCGCTTTTATCACGTTGATATTTTAAATATTGCGACAAGAACTCATAAAATTAAATAAAAACTTCTGTATCAAAAAATATTATAATTAACAGTCAAAATGTATTAAGATTTTATAATTCAATCTATAAATGCACTGAGATTCGGCATATTCGCTTTACATCATCTAGTTTTAACTATTGTATGGAGAACGAACGACCACTTCAGTATGTATTAAGATTATATAATTCAATCTTTAAATGCCACTGAGATTCCAATTTCAGCATTTTGAAAGATGCTATAATAATTAACATCAAGAACGACATTGGTTCGCTTTGATAAATATGTAAGAATTATCCTACTGTGATCAGCGTATGTTAATAAACTGGTCCGTTTACAATTTTGGATACGTCTAGGCCACGATTGGTTGTATGTTTTTTATTGATAATAGTTTATTTCAATAAGTATACAGGCCATTGAACCATAGTACACTCAAGACAAGATCATAAAATTACAAACATAACAAACCAACAATATTTACATAGATTCATCATAACCTCACATTTGATCAGGATTTCATTGTTTTAGTTTACTCAGGGAATGTTCTCTTCTTTCTTGGGCGTATGTAACCTGCGTATTGGTTCAATCCTAGTATCCAAGGTGTAGATGTTAAAACTATAAGATCATAATCTTGTAAACACCATGATCACGATTGGGCGTATGTAACCTGCGTATTGGTCTCATCCTAGTAACTCAAGTTGTTGATGTTACTCGGTGAAAATTATAAAATAATAATACAATAAAGTGGACTACAGTGCAAAATAATCTTGTTCAACACAAGGACGTGGGTAAAAACTAATACACAAAAGTTTGTGGTTTTTTTCAAATGTATTAACACAAACTCACGTTCTTTGTATTGGAGTAATACAAACTTGTCTGAACAAGCCAGTGCTACCTTGAAGAGATCAATCTGTTGCTGGTCTTTTTATTTGGTTTCAAATGTTACAAAACTTTTATTGATACATTTATTAACATGACAAGACTATAACCAACTCTCTGGAACAAGGTTGTCAAACCCTTTTCGATTCAGGGGCCACATGGACAAAAATTTTACACCAAGTAGACAGAAGATATACAAAAATATCGAGATGAAGAACATTTTATTGGTTTATTTCATTAAAATCGTTACAGATTATACTAAAATACATTACTTTAATATGGATCATATTATCCAACTTTGATATCTATGACTGTACAGTACAGAAGTCAGAGTTTTACTGAAACCGGAAAACAATAATAAATGAATTTCATACCTTAGTTTTTAGGATTTATTGTCACGTCGGTTTGTTGAGAATTTGACAATTAAACCCTTGTGGAATAGATCTGACCTACATGCCGCACATTGGACACCCCTACTCCAGACCATCGGATGACCGAGATTCAAATTGATGAAATCACCCTTGAGATTTTAGAAAATTAACGATAGAATGGACAATCAACGCTATATCTTCCTAAACCTTCAAACTCACATAACCCGCTCAGTAGAAAATAATCTGAATATAAAGTTATTTGAATAAAATTTTCCATATATTCATTATTTACTTTTGGGATTATTCGGGGTTAATCGGTTATCTAAATATAATAAAACCAAGTACGAATAATCTAATCCATTAGACAAAATTCGATGTCCTAAATAAACACGATAGATCTGTAAAGTAGCATTCAAATATAACATCAAATTAAAACGGGTGGTTAAACAGTTTAACGTACGAGTTCGCGTTGGATAATAAGGTCTTTCATTTAGCCAAATGGCGTGGTTTCCATTTCGCGCTTCTACGCGACAATGTAGGGGACCAACTACTTGGAGATTCTCCGGTTCCCCGACTGCTAAAAACTACTACGTGCAAGCGAATTAATAAACTAAAATTGAACGACGTCAAACACATTTTTCTTTCAAATGAAATACGAATCCATTACAATTAATATTTGTGATTAGTCGGCGTTTTGGCCGCAAAGGATAAATAAAGGCTTACTTGTGGAAATATGGCCTTAGTGGTGAGGGTTAAAACTGTAACCGAAGCTGTAGCATACTACTGGTTCAACATAAGATAATCTGTAGCATATTACCGGCTCAACATAACATAATCGTAAAACAGACAATAGATACGACGCAATTTATACTTAAGAACATCAGAAATGCCAGCATGTCGAAAGCAGAAGATGTTTTTGGGACTGGGTCGCATTGTTCATCTTTAGTATCCGCATTCGTGTCGTTAATCTTCCCAGTCAGCCGTTTCAGTCTGGGTGGTAGGAAGTTGTCGTCGGTCTTGTGGTGCAAGGATATGCTTTTAATCGCAGCCAGAATAATCGCCACACTCAGCAACAGCATGCAGGTCAAATAGACACTGAAGATGCAGATATAGTCCGAGTTTGCTGGTAGAGATTCATTGATAAAAGACAGGTATATTGTGTAGGAAAGTAGAACTGATATTGCCATAGTTACACGTTCACCGCTAGCAGCTGGCAGCTTGAACACAAAACAATTCATGATAGAAAGGCTTACTGGTGGGACGACGCCTTTGATCACATGAAAAGCAAACCGCCGACTCAAAGCGATACTCACAACGATATCTCCGGTCCAAATGGTTCCATCAGGGAATCTGGTATCATTTACTGGTTCCTTTTGAATCATGATGTCCAATATCTTCCATTCATTACTGTCCTGATAAAATTCAAGTATCTGATGTGTCGTACTTTTTTGGAAAACAAACTTGCTATAATTCCGGTATGCTGGACTGATTATCGTTTGACATATTTGTTGATCAAAGGGAAATTTGGTAATATCAATTTTACACGAAGTTTTAAAGAGATTATGAGTTGTCCAAATAACCCGTCCGTCAGCATTTATAATCACGTTTTCCCCTTTATGAACTGTTCGATCATTATCAAAAGCATTGAAAATAACGACCGAAGGCATCCATATGTCGCCAGGAGAGACAGTGATATAACTTGGTGTATCCAAATCGCTTGCGTTCCACCCGAGAAACGTGTCAAACCAGGTGATGATCAGCTTCGTTGATGTTTCCATGTACTGGTTCACTTCACTCACAAAGTTGATACTAATTAATTGGTATACCACTTCTATGTCCACATTCTCTGATACTGTTGTGGTAGGTTGTAACTTCGGCTGGTAATTATAAAAAAGATCTTTAAAGAAACGTTGTCTATCAAAGTCACCCTTTGTGTTATCTATAAAACAGATGCCGAACATCCACAAACAGCACCATGTAAACATCGTGATCTTCATTCTTATTCTGAAACAATATATATAGAAATAAATATATAAAGATAAAATAAAAATTATTGAGTCATGGAAATATGACAAATCTATTTTCCAGCAAATAATACGACCCAAATATAAAAGAATATAACTTTTATTGTCCTACGGTTGTGCTACTACTGGCCTAATGAAGGCGGGGAAAGAATATGAAATTATAAAGCAGACGATGAGTAGACGATAATTTGATTCCGCTGTTCGGAAACAATATCACTTATATGACAGAGTATCCCCGTCTTCAATGTCCAGGCATGAAAAACAGGACATTGAATCTCATTTTATTTCAATGCATGTATCTAATAGCTTTTATCTCACCTGCTCACAAACACTTGTTCACCGTAAATACAATAAGTTGATACCCTTATCCAACACACGCTGTTATATAACCATAAGCCTCTTGATTATATCGTTTCTGTCAGGGATATCAGCCCACACAATTGTACGTCTACCTGTGGCGGTATAATATATATCGATATGTCTTATTGCGTAGCAATTAAAAGCTGTGATTATTTTTTTTAATACAAACACATTAACTCTGTTATCGAATGCATGCACAAAGTCACCTACTTACGTAATAATGTGTGGTATAAATATTTTTTTATGAGACAAAACATTTTGACTAATGGTTTGGATTGTTCGTAGTTTGTTTTATTTTATCCACATATTTACATTAAATCCCTTGTGTTTTAAATCGATTTACCGTTTCTTAACAGTCCATATATAATATGCTGATTACATTATTTTGCCTGGTTACACTAGCTTAACTATTCCGTTTTTTGGGACTTCGAATTTTGTCTAATGGTTTGGATTGTTCTAACTTGTTTTATTTTATTTACTCCCGAAATAACAATTTTATAAGGAGAAATGTTTGGGGCCCCACTGTCAAATACTGCCTAGGAAGTCGACAGCAAGCTCTGATCTCATAGATCTGGATACCATGTACAATGTCTAGAAATAAAGGGACATAATTTCAAAGAGGAAGGAGTTAGATACCCCACAGCATTGTTTTCCTGTACATTCAATACCAACTGATGTGTTGATAAACGTTAGTTTCTGTCGTTTACCATCAATAAGGTCACGTGGAACCGCCTATTTTACTGACGACGCCTTGTGGAAATTATTTCAGCGAGGACGCCCATTAAGAACTTCGACTCAGTTTTGGAGTATCATTCTGCCCATCTCAAGAGAACTGTTTAAATGTTAGGGAGGATAAGATCTGACTACACGACAGGAGTGAACTTCAGTATGCTATTCCATTGCTGGGTTTTCGGAATCAATCACTTAGACCGGTATCAATAGTTCACCATGTTTATCTTCCAAATATTGATTTTAATCTAACAAAATACAAAAACAACGATATTTGCTCTAAAATGTAGATCTGTGGTATTGTTTAACGAAATTGCGTAATTCAAACACAAATTACAATATTTTATTATTTCACATCAACATAGAGCAATTAGCTGATATAATGAAAGGCAAATGTTGGCAGGATAAAGTAAACAGATTCCAATTCGCTTTTATCATATTCGTGTTTAATAAATCATAAAATTAATTAAACATGTCTATATCAAAAATAGTATAATTAACAGAAGAATTAAAAGTCAACATTTATTAATATTTTATAATTCAATCTATATAAACAATCTATAAATATCCTATGATTCCAATATCAGCATTTTGAAAGATGCTATACCAAGAACGATATTTGTTCGCTTTTGGCATGTTTGTGTTATTTAAAACATTTATATATGATAAAGCATATTCCAATTGTGTCTTTGAATTGAATAATATTTATATAATAAAGGCAATGTCAATTGTGCTATTGGGATTTAAAACATTTTATATATAATATGATGCTCTTTTTTGATATAAAAAAGCTGAGTAGGAGATTTTATTTAGCACACATTCCTTTCTTATATGCACAAATAAATAAATATAATTCTTTGCAAAAGATTTCATTTTTACTAAACCTGATTACATTACGGCGTATTTATAAATCATTTTTTGACAGCAATTCAACCATTGCAAATTCCTTTATATTTACCCATCAAGGTCACTTAAATGAAATGAGTTCCTTTTGTACTGCTAATACAAAACGAACTGTTCTTTGGAAATAAAAAAGTAGTTCCTTTTTAACAGTCCAATCAAATTCATCGCAGTAAATAATGAAATTTATCACACAAGCGATATCTACTGTAGAATGTTTAATTAGCTGATAGATTAACTAATCAGTTGTAAATTATATGTTTATGTGCCCAAAAAGGTCAAGCAAAGTTAGTATATAAAAGTACGTCATATGTTTTTATATAAACTACCAGACAAGCAGAGCTATGAGAAACAAATTTCTTAAAACAGCAGTTACATTTTAATATTTCGAATGATTGATTCACACCGCTAGCCGTTGTTTATTCACCCAATCCTAACAAAACACCCTTCTGACAGTCCAGATTACTTGGGTAAGCATAGTATTACAAATAAGGATAAACAAGCTGTTGCCATCCATGTGGTGAGATCGCCGTAGGGTCCATGAAAAGTCGGTGAGACGAGTTCAATTTCCTGTTATACTACGTCCCAAATGATGTAAAAAAACACCAAAATTAAAATCATCTATAGACGCCATTTTGAATAATTAGCAATTTCCATTTTTGGACCGAAATTGACAAGGGAACTGGCCGAAATCAGGTTCTGTGCGTATTGCTCCCATAGACTAAAAATACGACCATGCGTAAATCGGGTACGAATACGCTGGTATCTTTTTAATTTTCCTTCTGACACTAGCTTGATTTGTAATGGCAATATCGTCGCTTCTTTATGTAGCAATCTACATAGCAAGTAAAATGGAGGATTGGCAATAACTGCTTGGGTGTTGAGATCGTTGTGCCAATCCTCCACGTCGTTGTTGGTTCTTATGGACTGCATAAACACGAACCAGCTTGCGATGGGCCATGTCCTGTTGTTGAACCAATTCTTTTCTACATAGCATATTATTGTTTGTAGTCGACCTGGCGCGCTCTCTTTTAATTTATTATATGCTGGTTGAATATGTTCTAACGGTAGGAATGGTAGTGACATAAGTTTGCGTAAAAATTTGTATGTGCTCCCCTTAGAATTGTAGGCTACAACTAAACCGGACCTTTGAATTTTTCTATAGATGGCTTGACTCCAGTGGAAGGCACATCCTTGTATGTGAACTTGTGGGAAAAGTTTCTGTAGAGCTTTCCATAAGCCTTTTTCAAAATCTACAACAAACTTCTGGACTGATGGGCGTGGCAGGAGTTTAAGAATAGCTTGGAGAACCGCAATATAGTCTTTTGTGCGGCGGCATGACATGTTAACAAACAGGAGTGGCACCTGCTTTGTTTCTACTCCACTGGTGATGAAACAGTTCATTGTAAAAAGTTGCTGGAACGGTGCTTTCGTAACTTTAAATGTGCCGTCCATATACCAACACTTCGACTTCGAAAGCAACTGCAGTTGTTGGTTAGTAGCCAAGATTATGTGTCTTTGACCATGTTTATTTATATCAGCTTGAAGGAAGTCTTGGGGTAAATAATAATCTGCTAACTGGAATTCGAGGTCTTTAGGTTCTGCTGGGCGATCTTTCTGGCACTATGGCAGGGGAGATCTTTTAGCTCATATATTTGAATTGAAACAATACATAATACATCAACGCCGCCATTTTCACACATTATCTCAGCTGACGCATTCTTTTGAAATTTAGCCAAATGGCGTGGTTTCGATTTCGCGATAAGAGTAGGCCGTAGCGCCGCTGTACCTTAAAACACAGTGTATGGCGTATGCCCATCTTCACCAGCCCAATTGGAACAGAACAATAGGAGGTTAAAACCCATTTCATTTCATTTCCTTTGATGTATAGACAAAAGCTTTTTATTATGATAACTATTTGCCTTACATTAATGTGAAATTAATACATATTTTTAAACTCATCGACTTTGTTTTTATTATATCAACCAATTCATGAATGCGTATTTATGAAATTAATATAAATGTTTTATGATACTGACATCTTCCCTTTTCACACATCAGTTAATCACCGTATGTTGGTTTGAAATTAAAACCAATGTTTAATATCCATCTATTCTAGTTATTATATCAACAAATTACTCTTTAGGGTGTTGTGTTAATACATAGATTTCGTGTCATTTGCAAAATTTCGTTTTATCTGGTATATTTATATAAATGGAGTTTATAAAAAGCTCGAAACAGACCGATATTTGCAAAGTTTCGTTTTATCTGGTATATTTATATAAATGCCGTTTATAAAAACCTCGAAACAGACCGATATTTGCAAAGTTTCGTTTTGTCTGAAATATTTATATAAATGCCGTTTATAAAAAGCTCGTTATACTTATTTAAACAATGTTTATTTCAAGTAAATGCAACAACAGACAATCTGATTCAAATATATATTTAATTACGGTGTTTGCATCCTTTGATGGCTTCCACTACATGGTGATCTGACCGGTTGTCAGGAGTCTTACTAGCTGCTATTAATCTCATGACGTCAGGCATTGATTAACCAATCCGCGTTGATTTTTCTAGTGAAAAACTCGCCGTTACAGACCGTTTCATTGGCTTATCCCTTATATCAACCGGAACGTGAGTTATATAACAACACTTCCTGATCCTAGTGTAGTAAAGACAAATAAAACGTGCTTAATAACGATAAGAGGATACTTGTCGAAACGTTGTGCTTTGAGAATAACCCAGTGATTGATTCCCATAAAAAACTGTGTTATGCTAAGTAAAACGAAATTGTGAACTATAAAAAAGGAAACGAAATAGGATCTGTGTTTTAATCAGATTTCATCAATAGATATACCTGATGATAAATATTTGCTGGATCGGATTTGTAGGTTTATAGTGACCGAGTCTGAAAAGCTTAGATCCATTGTATTTTCTACGAAGCCAAACATTTGCGTGTTTCTCCACTCATACACGTTAAATATTGACAAACCTCTTACAGTAAAATCCGTTACATCAATTAAAATAAGATTGTAATATCCCACACGCCCTTAATTATAGTTTGAGTAAATAACGACCATTGTTGACAGTCATGTAATGATGAATTCTATAGTAATAAGAGTAGAGGACAGAGAGAGCCCGGTAATAAGAGTAGTTACGGAGAGTCTGGTAAGAGTAGAGGAAGGAAGGAGAGAGTCTGGTAAGAGTAGAGGAAGGAGGGGGTCTGGTAAGAGTAGAGGAAGGAGAGAGCCTGGTAAGAGTAGAGGAAGGGGAGAGTCTGGTAAGAGTAGAGGAGGGAGAGAGTCTGGTAAGAGTAGAGGAGGGAGAGAGTCTGGTAAGAGTAGCGGACAGAGAGAGTCTGGTAAGAGTAGTGGAAGGAGAGAGTCTGGTAAGAGTAGAGGAGGGAGAGAGTCTGGTAAGAGTAGCGGACAGAGAGAGTCTGGTAAGAGTAGTGGAAGGAGAGAATGTGGTAAGAGTAGAGGAAGGAGAGAGCCTAGTAAGAGTAGAAGGAAGGAGAGAGTCTGGTAAGAGTAGCGGACGGGGAGAGTCCGGTAAGAGTAGAGGACAGAGAGAGCCCGGTAATAAGAGTAGTGACGGAAAGAGTCTGGTAAGAGTAGAGGAAGGACGGAGAGAGTCTGGTAAGAGTAGAGGAAGGAGAGAGTCTGGTAAGAGTAGTGACGGAAAGAGTCTGGTAAGAGTAGAGGAAGGACGGAGAGAGTCTGGTAAGAGTAGAGGACAGAGAGAGCCTGGTAAGGGACAACATAAACTGAGTGTTAAATTGTACGATAAACGGGATGGCTTTGACTTTCCGATTGTTAACTTTCCATTTATTAGTAGTAACATTCAAATTTCACCAGCTTATGGAGTGTTTGTGTCTCAACTAATTCGTTACACGAGAGCTTGTTCCTTTTATTCTGATTTTTTAAGTAGATCTAGGCATTTGTCATCTAAGCTTCAACTACAAGGATACTTGCGCACTAAACTTTTTAAAACCTTTAAAAAGTTTTATGGCCGTCATATTGATTTGATTGGTAAATATAACGTGTCTCCCTCGGCTATTATTCTAGATATTTTTAATTGACACGTATACCCTGATAATGTCTACTACATCGTTAAGACAGTTCATCACGTGCATTTTGCATACTATAGTTCATTGGCCAATCACGCTATTTGACCGACATTTCGCCTAATAGATTGGATGCAGCTATGGCAGGTGTGGCGCCAGGCAGGGTAAGCTTACTCTTTCGGACACCTGTTACAACTGCTTGTCGTGTATTTTATACACGGGGAACAGTCAATTGGCTGATTACACTATTTTGCTTGAATACACTATTTTGCCTATAACGTTTTTAGGACTTCGAATTCTGTCTTATGGTTTGGATTGTTCGTACTTGGTTTTTATTTTATGTAGATATTGTTATAAATTCGACATTCATTCAGACGCGTGTCCAGAAGGAGGTTTAGGACCTCGTGAAGAGCCTTTTGATCTTTCTCCATCAATTATAAAAATAATGCCGAATAAACAAACCTTCGAACCATCGCCGCCGTTTTTTTAACTGACTTGACTCTTATCATACAAATGTATCAACCTAAATAAGAAACTGGGAACTTCTCAGTTCATATAATTCTCTGTTAAAGGGCTTATCCCGATATTTGTTTTGGGAATAAAACTGCTTAATTTTGTGTTAAAATCCCTTAAAATATTCGAGTCAAGGGCCGAGCGACTACTTCAGCATTTATGATACGTTTTCAAACGACTGAAATCCGTCAGTCTTCATCTGAAATTTGAGACCGGGATAACACAATCGTAGTGATAACAGATAAGAGTTTTGTAGTTAAAGGATTTATATACATCAGGAGCACATCTACATAACATAAAATCTACTAGTCTTCTACAGGAACACATCTAACAATATAACATTTCATCTACAATTCTGCCCCTCTGCCAAGGCAGCGGTTGGACTGTGGTGAGTCCCTACACTCGTTCGTACAAGCCTCCCTGCTCTCTCGGCTCTTCGCTTTTAACTGTCAGTGATCGCCTCAATATATACGAGTTGCACATATGGTCATTATCTGCCATTGCTTCTTTTATCTCGTCACGGCATGTGCATAAACATTTGAAGTCGTGTAGATCTTGTACACAGATCATGTATAGCTTGTAATGGACATATTGAATTAATTAGATTTAATAAGAAATAGCCATGCCAAGAGTTTATATATACAGGTGAAAGTCAAAATCATCTATTGTCAAAACTAGCAGAGTTCAATGCACCTAAATTATAAATGTATTTTGTGGTATCTGGATAAAACCAAACATTTTTTTATAATAATAATGTGTAGTTGAAATTTGCCTTTTATTATCAAGTACAGCTATATGGATTATTCACTGCATAACCCCCTCACGTAACCGTAATGTGTTATAAGGTCACCCAACGAAACAATTGACCCGAAATCCTAAAAGGGTTACGTGTCCGGATAAGCAGCTTTGGCGTTCACGTCCAAACCACTCAATATTTTGAGTTGAAATTTTGAGACAAGGTAAATATACCATTCCCCTATATTTTGGCGTTTTATTTTCATGCATTCTCAGATTTTTTTTTGAGCCTCTGTTTAATTCGGGATTGTCCCTGTAATCTCGCAGACCCCACCTTGTCAATGTAATCATCGAAAACTTGAAATTTTTATGTTTGAACACATAATATCTAGACTGACCAGATATTCATTAATGTGTCAAACAGGGCGCTCCCCTAACTAAGGGTCATTTAATGCAAGTTACATTTTGAGCCTTTTACGCATTTAAAGATAAAGCGACGGGGTTGGCTGTTAACCGCATTATATCATACAAACAACCTGAATATGGAATAAAAACAATGTTAAAATAAAGGCAATACCAGTGTACGTAAATCACTCAGTGAAGTGCTGTCACAAAAGATGTGGCTTGATGTGTTTTTGAAGGAGTTCAGGGAAGAGTTCAGGGAAGAGTTTTATAATCGAGTGGCATTCATTAGATAAGGCACACTTGCTGCACCTCACTTGGTAACCAGTGGAGATTTGGTATTAAAAGGTTAATATAAGGATAATAATCACGTGTACTCTCTGGTTATTTCTCATTTTTTGTACATTGACAACATGAGAACCAGATACATCAAATTTCATACAAATACAATACTTAGTAACAAGACAAATATTGATACATTGACGCTAATTCAACAGACGTATTTAATGTTAGTAGGATAATTTAACCTCGGTTTTAAAATACATGTATAATTGTTATTAAACCTTATACGATAACCCTCTCATGTTCTTTGTTTTGTGAAAAGGGTCGGGAAGGTGTATTGCCAGAAGGGAGATAACTACCATACACAGCAAACACTGTCTATTTGTCTATAAATTTCACTGTCTGCGTATAGAGGACTTCAGGGAAATAAAAACATAATTAAATAAAATGTGGTCTACGAAATAAGTCAATAACAAAACACTAATATACAAAATACCTCATATCATGTATTTCTTTTCCCGTGCGGGATTGCGAAATGGGTTGTAAATTTGCTAGGAACAATTTGTTGACCGTGTTATTATCCTTTTGTTAATGTGTGTGGTGTCCAATGTCGATATGTAAATGTAATACTCTGTAGTTTAATTCCACATACACATATTATAAAATAATCATAAATATTTATAGCTGTATATTAATTAAGACATTTTTATTAATGACATCTAAAAATTATACCCGATACCCTTTGGATTTACACCCGAATAACAATTTCTAGACAGAGACGGACAAGTCGCAGCAGTGTGCCTCTTACTCCATTCGGCAAACCTCGACAGATTCCACGCATCTAATCTCGGATGTATGACGAATTCCGCCATATTAAAACTATTTTAAAGGTCCCGGGTGAAAAATGGCTGCGCCCATGGATATTTCTTTGAAGAGTCTACTATATCAATTAATGTCAAGTTTGGGTTGGGGGAATTACCAGAGAATTTTATCAAACCAGCAATATCTCTGCTGATTTAGGTATATTTAAGAACTTTATAGTAAACCGGTAGCCGCATCGCAAATGTACCTCTTAATACTCTAGGCTGTTAGACATACAAAGTACAAATATTACAAATATTACTTAAACTCAGAATTTATATGCAACGTTTGTTAGTTGACACTAGGCCTAAATCCATTTTCTTGATGTTAGCATTGTTGAAGATCTCAACGCCTTACATGACAAGTATGTCATTGTGCCAGTTGACAACGCGTCCAATAACCTAGTGTTTATATGTAAACGGTATTATTATGACTGACTGTTCAAAGAACTTATTTTCGGGAAACCTATTGACAGTGCTACGTATACACGCTCTACGCTAAGTAAGGATGAAATTATATCCAATCACAGATCTGTACTCACTTCATTTGGTACGCCATGTGGTGATACCTATACAGATCTGCCGCTGCTATATTGGACACCTAAACTACATAAAAATCCGTACAAGCAACGTTTTATAGCAGGTTCATCCTGTTGTTCCACAACGCCACTTTCTAAAGTATTGACATCTATACTAACGGCTGTGAAAGAGGATATTCACAAATACTGCGACAAAATATACTCTCACAGTGGTATCAATCAAATGTGGATATTTAACAATTCCAAAGAACTACTTGATGGTTTGCAATTTAGATCACTTGCTTCAGTCTCATCTATACAAACTTTTGACTTTTCTACCTTGTACACTAAAATTAAAAACCCGGTTAAAAGACATTATTCACAGTGTCTTTTCAACTAAATTGGGACATGTTAGATATCAATATAGTGACCTCCAGGGGGACCATAGGCGATTTTTCGGACAATAAGGGGCTATAATTACGATAGGCGCAAATATCGAAAGGAACCAAGATCGTTGGGTTATAAACATGCATGTCAAGTTTCATCAAACTAGGCTCAAAATTGTGACCTCTATAGGTTCCACAAGCTAAAAACGTGATTTTTTCGTACAATAAGGGGTCATAATCCAAGAAGTTTCGATCCGCTACATGTCAATATCGAAAACAGCTAAGATCTGTTTGGGATAAACCTATTTTTCAAATTTCGTCAAACGTGGAGTAGAATTGTGACCATTAGAGAATCCACAACCTTGATATACAATAGTTTTACACTATTCGCGTACAAACTGTGGCCTTACGGTGTAACGTTGATATAATCATACGTTTTTTCAAATCAGATAATAATTGTGACCTCAAGGGGGACCACAACCAATAGCTAAAAAATGCGATTTTTCGGACACTCACGAGCCATAATTCAGGAAGTTACGTTGCACGATGGGCGCATTTATCGTTTCAACTTTGTGACCTCTATAGGGTCCACAAGCTAAAAACGTGATTTTTCGTACAATCAGGGGCAATAATCCATGAAGTTTCAATCCAATACATGCCAATATCGAAAGCACCTGCGATCTTTTGTGAATAAACTTATATTTCAAGTTTCGTCAAAATCGGATAAGAATTGTGACCTGTAGATAGTCCACAGACAGGGGTGACGGCATAATACGTCCACATGAAAATGTGGGCATATAAAATATCCTTATTTATCTATTATACATACGTCAATGTATGAAATTCGTATTTACTTCGTATTAATAATAGATACATATGGACATTTTTTTTGTGGTGCTGTAATTTATACAAAAATATAATAAAAATGTTGAGAGAGAGAGGTTTTTACTTTGAATTGAAATGAGTAAACAATAGCTGTTAATGTATCGCTAATTCATCGCCACTTTCCTTAAGATTATACCATATAATTAATCTATTTTTGTGGTGATATTAGGCCTATTTGAATAGTGTTGCCTTTGTTATATCACCGTCGTCATTAGCCCAGACTTAACATCAGTAGAACGTAAAACCCCATTACATTTAACCAACTAATTATCCAATGTTCATGGGATATCAATACATATTTTTTAAATAAAAATCTCTGTTTGATTTTCGTAATTTCGCATTTTTGTTTGCCGGGTATGTTAGGAAAATAGTTTGTTACATAAAACACAAGGAATAAATGGCATCAACAATATTTAATTACCATGGTGATGCAGATTTAACAGATCCAGGCAGTTCAATAGTACCACATTATTTAGCTTGACGGGACGATAACAAATTTTCGACCATAATATCAATCTCTATCAGTAAGTGCAGGAGGGCCGCACTGCACGCAAAACAAACATCTACAAGATAAACCTGCGGACAAGACAGAAAATAGACATTGCAAAAAATAAACAAATATCAAATTAAGTGAATGGATCCGGGGGCCAGCCGTAAGCGTCCACTGTGCTATACGGTCCCGGGCCTGTTATGGTACAGGCTTCACTAAAAATGATTTACAAAAAAGACGCAACAGAAATAATGCGACCAATCTTGACAGTCTGCCAGTTGACGTCAGGTGTTAGAACGTTAAACAATTTTAACAGAGGGTAAGCTACTTCCTAAATTCAGTTAAATAAAATAAATTTGTCTTGTATATTACCCTTATCCAATTGACACATGCGTCTCAGAACAAAAGGGTTGAAAAGGAAAACGGTTGGTGTCTATTTTCGAGAGCTTTAAAGATTGTTAACAATTACTGGAATATCCGTGTACTACTGTATCACCCTTCTTTGCTCGAGACCTTCTGGTCTAAAGCCAGGATTTCAGATTATAAAGTCTGTCATTGCTTCATTATTGATGATTCCACAAATGATTCACAAAAGTTCAAAATGGTATTTCCATTCATTACCTGCATTTGGAGATATCTCTGAAATTTTAACCCTTGACATAATAAACATAATACACTGGTTTAACAAATTAACAACGATTGGTGTAAACTGTTTTCTAGTATAGTCACCCCGATTCCATTCTGTTGTAAGTAATTCTAATTATGAACCTCCTCTTCGTGTTTCAACAACCGCGGGAAGTTTTAACACCATAGTTACTAGTAGGTTGTTTCTAAATCAAAAAACAAGACGATATTTAAATTAACAGGGCGTTAAAGTTACTAACAGAATGTTTCAGTCGATATATTTACTAGCAAGGCGTTTCACCATAGCATGATTGAGAAACAAACAATAGTCACAAGACCATTTATACTCAAGAACACGATAAGCTTGTGGAACTAGGGCAGTGTCTTTATCTTTAGTAGAAGTATTGGTGGAGGAGGTGGAGTCTGTGCTTTGTTTCATCATCAATTCATGGTGCAAGGATATGCTTTTAATCGTAGTCAGAATAATCGCTACGCTCAGCAGCAGCATGCAGGTCAAATAGACACTGAAGATGCAGATAGAGTCCGAGTTTGCTGGTAGAGATTCATTGATAAAGGACAAATAAATCGTGTAGGAAAGTAGAACTGATATTGCCATAGTTACACGTTCACCGCTAGCTGCTGGCAGCTGGAACACAAAACAATTCATGATAGAAAGGCTTACTGGTGGGACGACGCCTTTGATCACATGAAAAGCAAACCGCCGACTCAAAGCGATACTCACAACGACATCTCCGGTCCATACTGTTCCATCTACGAATCTAGTATCATTCACTGGTTCCTTTTGAATCATGATGTCCAATATCTTCCATTCATTACTGTCTTGGAAAAATTCAAGTATCGGAGTTGTCGTACTTATTTGGAAAACAAACTTGCTATATCTCTGGTATGCTGGACTGATTATCGTTTGACATATTTGTTGATCAAAGGGAAATTTGGTAATATCAATTTTACACGAAGTTTTAAATAGATTGTGAGTTGTCCAAATAACCCGTCCGTCAGCATCTATAATCACGTTATCGCCTCTTTGAACTGTTCGATCATTATCGAAAGCATTGAAAATAACGACCGAAGGCATCCATATGTCGTCAGGAGAGACGGTGATATAACTTGGTGTATCCACATCGCTTGCGTTCCATCCGAGAAACGTGTCAAACCAGGTGATGATCAGCTTCGTTGATGTTTCTATGTACTGGTTCACTTCACTCACAAAATTGATACTAATTAAATGGTATACAACTTCTATGTCCACATTCTCTGATACTGTCACGGTAGGTTGTAACTTCGGCTGGTAATTAGAAAAAAGATCTTTAAAGAAAAGTTGTCTATCAAAGTCACCTTTTGTGTTATCTATTACACAAATGCCGAACATCCACAAACAGCACCATGTAAACATCGTGATCTTCATTCTTATTCTGAAACAATAAATATAGAAATAAATATATAAAGATAAAATAATAACTATTGAGTCATGGAAATATGACAAATCTATTTTGCAGCAAATAATACGACCTAAATATAAAAGAATATAACTTTTATTGTCCTACGATTGTGCTCCGACTGGCCTAATGAAGGCGGGGAGAGAATATGAAATTATAAAGCAGACGATAATTTGATTCCGCTCTTCGGAAAAAATATCACTTATATGACAGTGTATCCCCGTCTTCAATGTCCAGCCATGAAAAACAGGACATTGAATCTCATTTTATTTCAATGCATTTATCTAATAACTTTTATCTCACCTGCTCACAAACACTTGTTCACCGTAAATACAATAAGTTGTTACCCTTATCCAACAAACGCTGTTATATAACCATAAGCCTCTTGATTATATCGTTTCTGTCGGGGATTTCAGCCCACACAATTGTACGTCTACAGGCGGCGGTATCATATCTATCGATATGTCTGGTTGCATAGCAATTAAAAGCTGTGATTATTTTTTTTAATACAAACACATTAACTCTGTTATCGAATGCGTGAACAAAGTCACCTACTTACGTAATAATGTGTGGTATACTACAGTACAATACAAATATTTTTTATTATGAAACATTAGCATATTTACTTGGACAAAACATTTTTAGGACTTCGAATTGTGTCTAATGGTTTGGATTGTTCGTACTTGGTTTTATTTTATCAACATATTTACATTAAACCCCTTGTGTTTTAAATCGATTTACCGTTTCTTAACTGGCCATATGCTGATTACATTATTTTGCCTGATTACACTAGTTTAACTATTCCGTTTTTTGGGACTACGAATTTTGTCTAATGGTTTTGGTTGTTCTAACTTGTTTTATTTTATTTAATCCCGAAATAACAAATCTCAAGGAGAAATGTTTTGGGCTCCTCTGTCAAATACTGCCTAGGAAGCCGACAGCATTCTCAGATCTCATATAGAGTTGGATACCATGCACAATGGCCACCCTTAGAAATAAAGGGACATAATTTCATAGAGGAAGGAGCTATATACCCCACAGCATTGTTTTCCTGTACATTCAACACGAACTAATGTGTTGTTAAACGTTAGTTAATGTAGTTAATATGGAATTTAATCCCAATAGGTCGAAACACGGACCTTTTACCATCGATAAGGTCACGTGGAACCGCCTTTTTTACTGGCGACGCCAGGTTGAAATTATTTCAGCGGGGACGCCAATTTAAAACTTAGACTTAGTTTAGGAGGATCATTCTGCACATCTCAAGAGAACTGTTTAAACGTCAGGGCAGATAAGATCTGATTACACGACAGGAGTGAACTTCAGGATATGTTGTTCCATTGCTGGGTTTTCGGAATCAATCACTTAGACCGGTATCAATAGTTCACCATGTTTATCTTCCAAATATTGATTTTAAACAATTATTGATTAACGAAAATTGTGCAATTCAAACACAAATTACTTTTTTTTTATTTCACATCAACACAAAGCAATTAGCTGCTATCATGAAAGACAAATATTGGCAGGATAAAAAAAACAAAATCTGTTTACAAATTCCAGTTCGCTTTTATCGTATTCGTGGCTAATAACTCATAAAAATAATTAAACATGTCTATATCAAAAATAGTATAATTAACAGAAAAAATAAAAGTCAACATTTATTAATATTTTATAATTTAATCAATAAAAATAATCTATAAATATCCCTAAGATTCCAATATCAACAACGATATTTGTTTGTGTGAATTAAAAGATTTATATAAGATAAAGTATTTCCAATTGTGCCTTTGCGATTGAATAACATTAATATAATAAAGGCAATGCCAATTGTGCTATGGGGATAAATAACATTTTATATATTTTTATTTATTTAGCACCCATTCCTTTCTTATGCGCACAGATAAATAAATATAATTCTTTGCTATTGATTTAATTTTTACTAAACCTGATTACATTACGCCGTATTGATACATCTTTTTTTTTTTACAGCAATTCAACAATAAAAAAGAAATTACTGTTAATACAAAATGAACTGTTCTTTGAAAATAAAAAAGTAGTTCCTTTTAACAGTCCAATCAAATTCATCGCAGTAGATAATGAAATTTATCACACAAGCGATAACTAAATCGCACACGTTACACCTCCTCCCTTTGAAACTATAAATTTAATTTGTTTTAAGCGATGGGTCAACATTAATTATTATTATTATTATTATACATGAATTTATATAGCGCTGCTTTCACTAGAAGTGTTCAGTAGCGCTTTACAATAATTGCAATAAGTCAAATAAAACATAAAATGATAATATGAAATATAAGTGAAATATAAACTGACTGACAAATAAAATATAAAGATAAATAGAATGTAAAGACATATAAAATATAAAGACAAATAAAATAAAAAGACAGATAAAATATAAAGACAAATAAAATATAATGACAAATAAAATAATAATAATAAAAAAATGAGCATGTAAATATATCACAGGCTTATATATCTAACTAAAAGCTCTTTTAAAAAGATGGGTCTTAAGCAGACATTTAAACTGGGATAGGGACTGACAACTGCGCATAGTGTATGAGAGTTTATTCCAGAGTTTCGGAGAGGCGACTGAAAAGGCTTTAGATATTCATCAGAAGCAGAACGTAAACACCGACTTGGTTTATAAAATTGTAAAATATCTGGCAAATAAGAAGGGCCTATATTATTTAAACATTTAAAAGTTAAAAGTAAAATCTTATATTCTATTCTATATACAACCGGTAACCAATCTAAGTTGTAGAGGACAGGTGTAATGTGGTCTCGATAGGAAGTACCTGATATTAGTCTAGCAGCAGAGTTCTGAAGTTTTTGAAGCTTGTCAAGATGTTTGTCAGGAGTACCGTACAGTAAGGAGTTAAAACAATCAATGCGAGATGTAACAAGAGAATTAATTAAGGTTTTGGTAGCTTCAGGAGACATATATTTCTTAATTTAAGATATATTACGTAAATTAAAATAACCCGTTTTACATATATTATTAATTTGAGATTCGATAGATAATTGACAATCAAAAATAACACCAATATTTCTAGCAGATCTAGATGGATTAATGTTAGAATTACCAACTTGAACAGACACATCATTTAATTTATTTATGTTAATATTTGATCCAAGCAACAAGTATTCCGTTTTATCGTCATTAAGCTTTAAAAATGGTCATCTGTTGGCTTAAAAGAAATATACAATTGCGTGTCATCAGCATAGAGATGAAAACAAAGCCCATGATGTCTAACAATATCACCAAGTGGTTTGGTATAAAGGCTAAACAGAATGGGACCAAGGACTGACCCTTGGGGTACCCCAGATGATATGTTCTGTAGAGACGAATACACTCCATTTACATTCACTTTCTGTGATCTATCGGTGATGTAAGTTTTCAGGTGTGCTAAGGCGTCACCAGAGATTCCAAATACAGATTCTAAACGGTTTAAAAGGATATTATGGTCAACAGTGTCAAATGCTGCTGATAAATCCAACAAAATTAGCAAGGCACATTCTCGGTTGTCCAGACACAGTTGAATATCGTTGTGCACGTGAACCAAAGCAGTTTCTGTACTGTGGAACTTTCTGTAGGCACCCTGAAATTTGTCCAATGTGTTATTATCATAGATATGATCTGTGAGTTGAGTGGCAATTACTCTCTCCAAGGTTTTGGACAGGAAACTTAGATTGGATACTGGACGATAGTTTATTTCGAGGTTGGGATCTAAATTTGATTTATAAAGAAGGGGAAATAAAATTGCAGATTTGAATGTGTTTGGGACTGTATTTTCCTCAATGACACTGTTAATTATGTTTGTCATAGCTGGTAGAATCGTCTTTAAACATTTCTTAAGAAAAGTGGTTGGAATTGGATCCAAACTACACGATTTAGAAGTTGATTGGTTCACAATTTTTGATAGTTCTGATTCAGAAACAAACGAAAATTTAGTTAGAATTACTGGTGTTGACAAAAGAAGGTGGTCATAAGTTAAACAAGTGTTTAGGTTATCGCTTTCAGCTAACAATCCATTTCTAATCTTATCAATTTTATGTGTAAAGTATTGCGAGAAAAGATCTGGAAGCTGCTCAGAAGAAGATGTGGTTGGGAACTTATTTTGGTCATGGTCAGGATTTAACAATGTTTTTGTTATTTGAAATAATTCCTTTTGTTTATTTTGACACTCTTCTATTTTATTTGAATAATATGTTTTTTTTTGGCTTTACAGATGATTTTATTCACTGTAGTTTTGTTGCATTGATATATTTGTTTGTGCACTGTTAGTTTTGATTTTCTCCAAATACGTTCAGATGTGTTTCTTACTCGTTTGGCTTCCAGGATCTCATTATTAAACCATGCAGAGTTCGATCTTAGTTTAAATACCTTTGTCTTTTCGGGTGCAAGTGTATTTAGGGTTGTGTTTAAAATAGAGAAATATTGCTCAGCTTTCAAATTAACATTATATAAGTAATTAATATCAGAAAATCCGTTTCGTTCTAATTTCTGACAGAAACTGTCTTCTTGTAAACTGTTCAATTTTCGATATGTTACAGATTTTGTTGCACATTTTGGTTTTGGAATAGATAACTGGAAGTGAACAGGAAAATGATCAGATATTAAATAATCTTCAATTTTGATATTATCCAATTGTATGGAACTATCATCCCTTGTGATAACCAAATTAAATATATGGCCTTTTCTATGGGTTGATGTAGTAATATGTTGTAAAAGGGAATGACTGTTTAATAAGTCTGTAAATCGACGAGTCGATGCGTTGGAGTTCTGATCAATGTGAAAATTAAAGTCGCCGAGTATCACTATCTCGATTTTGGTTATTGATAACTGGCTTAAAAAATTAGAAAATTCTTCAAAGAAATTTGGGACGGACTTAGTTGGAGAGCGATAAAGGGCTAAACAACGGATTGTTTTACTTGAGAAGGATAGATTTACATCTAGTAATTCGAAACTGTCAAACTTCGCACTTTTCGGATTTGATATTTTAATAGTAGATTTACAGATTATAGCTACACCCCGCCTCTCCCTTTCCTCGTCACATGGTTGATTGTATAGCCTTGTGGAACAAGTTCACCTATAGTTGCTTGATCAGAATCACCCGATAACCAGGTTTCAGTTAAGACTAAAACATCCAAATCATGGTCACAGATAAAACTATGGATCTCATGGGATTTATTCCGAACGGATCTACAGTTTAACAAACAAAAGTTTGATTTCACATTTCAACTAAATAATGTCTCCCCCTGTGTTGGTTTTATTTGAATGAGATTTCTGGGATTAGATCCAGATGATGTAATTAATTTAGTTTTGCCAGTTTTAATTTCCGTTTTCCTCCTTGTTGGCTTGTACTTTAAAATTGTTTTTGTTGAATGCTTGATATTATAATACAGTTTATTAGAGTCAGTTGAATTTACTGTATGTTTAAGTTTGAGTAGCTCACTTCTACTATACTTGATAACAGAGCACCTCTTACCTGAGTTCAACACACACATGATTAATGCTGTAGCTAAAATCACACTGGTATCTATAAACAAACTGGCTAACATGCTTCATTGATTCTTATTGGTTTTAAACTAAAATATTTCCTTCCAAAATATTCAAAAACTAAGTCAATTTTCACTAAAATACTTATCTACAAGTGTTCTCTGCGTGTTGATATATCACTATGCTAAGTTGCAACTTTGATTAAACTTTAATAACAGAAAAATTACAGAAAAACTGCAGAGCTATTGAGGAGCAGCCAGTCACGCTCACTCTCACTCTCATTAAATTTAGTGTGATATCGGTATAATTGTATAAACACCATTGTTTGGTTCAATGATATATACATTTTGTATTAATTCTTGATGGATTTTGGATACATTACACCGCATTGTTAATAATCAATTATTCCTAATATCCGTCATTTTGTATTTATGAAATCAATAAAACATACATTTTTAAGAGCTAAATCTGTCATTGCGGGTCTTTCTTTAGGCACGGAAATGTTATCTAAATTATTAAATGAACATTAATTAACTTATCCAAACCATGGTCAACTCTTTATGTCATTGCTAGCCTGCGATATTGACTGGATTAGGATCTGATTTGCTGCTCAACTTTTATTCATGATTTGGTCATGAAATGGATAACCCAGACTATGTCTTTTTATCTCACTAACTTTAGTAATGATGGTAGAGGATGAATTTGACTTAAATTTTCAGCAAATTTCTTTTACATTATCTGGTTTGTAACTATTATAGTGAGAACTGCCAGCTTTGTATGTAACCTATCATGATGTATCTGTAAATGTTCTATATGATGTGTAGAAAATGTGTATAAATCTTTAATATATCTTTCCATCCCAGTCGCTGTTTGCAAAACTGTGGAAGCCTTTGACAAACAAACGCTCTTGCCTATGATAAGTAAGGTCCCCAATATTGTTGTTGAACTTTCGAAAATGTAGTTAAAACTCTTGTTATTTGGATTTTAAATGGGGTTTGATTGACCGCCACCTTAAGCTTGTTACCTAGGTAACTCGGACATTTCGGGATGAATAGGCTCTTGTCCGTGTACTATGGCAGGGGAGATCTAATAATTTATATAACATTTGAAGCGATCGATAACAAGGATCTGCAATGGGTTGAATTAGTTCTTGTAAAAAGCATAATATTTAATGTAAAAATATAAGGTGCAAAGAGTGCAGTCTTTACCTTATTGACTTGTTATTCGAATTGTCAATACCACTTTCTACTCTCGTGCATTTAATAACTGCAATGGGTTGATTTAGTTCATATTTAATGTATAAAAATAAGGTTCTGACAGTGCAGTTTTCATCTTATCGACAAATTATTCACTTTCTACTCCCATGCATTTAATAAGTTTGTTCTGACGTGTGTATCTTAGCAAAATCTAAACTATATCATGGATGTCTAACAGTAATATTTATGTATCTATTTTATCCTTTATTTGCCAAGGCTTTTAATTGCCACGCAACAATAAATATTTATATCAAAGACTAAACACACTGACCAGATAGTATCCGTGTAAAACAATTTCTACCAGCAGTCGATTCTGATATCTTGAAACAGGTAAGGTTTATGTTGGAATTTTCCCAGGCAGGGTAAGCTTACATTTCCGGACACCTGTTACCACTGTTTGTCGTGTATTTCGACACGGTGAACAATCAATGTGCTGATTACACTATTTTGTCAGATTACACTATTCTGCCTATACTGTTTTTTAGAACTTCGAACTTTGTCTTACGGTTTGGATTGTTCGTACTTGGTTTTATTTTATAACTAAAAGAGGTCTGACTTGTAGCCTGAATGTGCTAAATACTCATATTGCCAGTAATGCAGTGCACTGCAAAAAGGCTAGGGTTCGAGTTGGAACAGCTATTAGATAAGCTCAGGTGACGTGAATCGAGAATGCCTTTATCGGTTAAGATAAAGTATATTTTTTTAATATATAAAATTTGGTATAATACGTTACTCCTTCATCGTTTGTTGATTGTACTGTCATATTCTGTTTGCGCAAGAAGTGTGGCCATGGTGACTAGGTGGATAAGACGCTGGCTCGCTATTCTTGAGGTCGCATATGTTCGATCCCTGCATTGGGCGAGGACCTTTATCGGAATTTTCCGACCTGGCTTCCCTTGTCAGTGGTGTAGGAAGGAGGGTCTGACAAGGATAACTGTCTAGTCGTTAGGATGGTACGAAAACCTGAAGGCCCGTGTACACATTGGCGTGCACGTAAAAGAACCACTGGCAGTTGGAATTCGATACGAGTATAGCACACTGCATGGTGTATGACCGTCTTCATTAGCCCATTCGGAGAATAACAGTAGGACGTTAAACTCCATAATATTAGCTCATTGTGCAAGAAATATAATCATATTTCTAGAACCAACATGTATAACAATGCCGAAGAAAATCATCAACAAATTGTTTTATTTTCAGAAAAACTATCAATAACGATGCCAACATTCAGCACGTGGTTGGTGTTTGGGGTTTGCTTCGTACAATACGCAAACTGTGACTTTGACAAACAAGTTTTTTTCTCCGATCTTTTATCGGATTACCAACCAAAGATACAACCGGCAGAAAGAATATCCGATAATGTGGACGTAACTGTCAATTACCAATTAATTAGTATCAACTTTGTGAGTGAAGTGAACCAGTACATAGAAACATCAACCAAGCTGATCATCGTCTGGCATGACAATTTTCTCAGGTGGAATGCAAGTGATGTGGATACACCAAATTATATCACTGTCTCTCCTGACGAAATATGGATGCCTTCGGTCGTTATTTTCAATGCTTTCGATAATGATCGAACAGTTCAAAAAGGCGACAACGTGATTATAAATGCTGACGGACGGGTTATTTGGACAACTCACAATCTCTTTAAAACTTCGTGTAAAATTGATATTACCAAATTTCCCTTTGATCAACAAATATGTCAAACGATAATCAGTCAAGCATACCAGAGATATAGCAAGTTTGTTTTCCAAATAAGTAAGATAAATCCGATACTTGAATTCTACCAGGACAGTAACGAATGGAAGATATTGAACATCGGGATACAAAAGGAACCAGTAAATGATACCAGATTCGTAGATGGAACAATATGGACCGGAGATGTCGTTGTGAGTATCGCTTTGAGTCGGCGGTTTGCTTTCCATGTTATTAAAGGCGTCGTCCCACCAGTAAGCCTTTCTATCATGAACTGTTTTGTGTTCCGGTTGCCAGCAGCTAGCGGTGAACGTGTAACTATGGCAATATCAGTTCTACTTTCCTACACAATATACCTGTCCTTTATCAATGAATCTCTATCTGCATCTTCAGTGTCTATTTGACCTGCATGCTGTTGCTGAGTGTAGCGATTATTCTGGCTGCGATTAAGAGCATATCCTTGCACCACAAAACCGACGACAACTTCCTACCGCCCATACTGAAACGACTGAAAGAGTCTGGGAAGATCAACAGCACCAGTGCTAAAACTAAAGATGAAATATTCGATCCAATCCTAAAAACATCTTCTGCTTTCGACAAGCTGGCATTTCTGATGTTTTTAAGCATAAATTGTCTAGTAACTATTGTCTGTTTTACGATTATGTTATGTTGAACCGGTAGTATGCTACAGATTATGTTATGTTGAACCGGTAGTATGCTACAGATTATGTTATGTTGAACCGGTAGTATGCTACAGCTTCGGTTACAGTTTTAGCTCATATTTCTACACGTGTTTACCCTTTGTTGTAAAACGGGTGCGTATTTAATTTTATATTCCATTTTTAAACTGATAGAGAAAGAAAAAACAAATGAGTTCAACGTCAACTTAACAGTACACATATTAGGTCACTTCGGGACTAACGTATTGTCCTATAGCAGTTGCGGAGGACCCGGGGAGCCCTCACTAGGTTGGATAGTTGGGCCTTTTCATTGTCATGTTTAAGCGGAATCGAAACCATGCGATTTGACTAAGTGACAGAGCTTACACTCCACCTTTTGTCTTCATATTCCAGGCGGAGCAAAGCAGAAGGATTTTATAATCCACCTAGCACCACTAGTTTAATGTTAGTTTAATATATCAATATCTGATGTAATCTTTAAAGATTTTATTTTTAAGATAAATTGTGTCAGGTTTAGATACCTAGCCGCAAAATTAAATGATGAGAAATATTGAAAATTTCATTCAAATTATTTGAGTTTTGAGGTTTAGATAAAGCGTAGATTGTTTATTATCATTTCAAAGTTACTTGACAAATCTCGGTTATCCATGACATCATTAAATATTTAAATCTCGTGGGTGTTCTCATCCATCTGTTCTAGATCCAGTGGGTGTTCTCATCCATCTGTTCTAGATCCAGTGGGTGTTCTCATCCATCTGTTCTAGATCCGGCGGGCCAGATCCGGCCCGTAAGAGTTTAATTGTGACACGTGCAACATATTTCAATAAATTGACGTGTTGATATTTCTTAGCAACTCGAGGTTGAAATTATTTATTATTGTTTTCCTGTTTAAGTAAAACTCTGATTTCTGTACTGTAGGTCATAGATATCAAAGTTTGTTTATTTGTGTCCATTTTAAAGTAATGTATTTTATTATAATATGTAACGATTTTAGACAAATAAACCAATAAAATCTCGATTTTTGTATATCTCTTCTGGTCCAATTGATGTAAACTTGTAGCTGATTTGGCTCCTGAATCAAAGTTAAATCCCTAAAGAGTGGTAACGTTTATGAACCGACTAGGCTTATGAATTAAGAAGAGCATACGCCACCCAGTGTGTTGTGAAGGAAATATTGCTATGTACCAGAATCTCTATCAAGAATTATATATTACACGCTCTGTCTGCCCCCCCCCCCCCCGATCCAATCCCAGTAGATTTCGTAGAATTTAACCCAATGATCTAATTTATCTCAAATGTTAACAACCCACTTAGTCTAATAGTAAGTGCGGGAGGACCACACTAGACGCAAAACCAAAATCTACAAGATAAACATGCGGACTACAAGGAAAATAGACAAATATCAAATTAAGTGAATGGATCGGGGTGGGGGGGGGCAGCCATAAGCGTCTTCTGCGCTGTACAGTCCGGGGCCTGCTATGGTACAGGCTTCACTAAAATGATTTACAATAAAGACGTAACAAAAATAATGCGACCCATCTTGACAGAGGTCGTTTCTTCAATGGCGATAGTCTGCAAGTAATTGACGTCAGGTGTTAGAACGTCAAAGAATTTTAACAATGAGAGACTAGTGTTGTTAAATGCCACAATGGGCGTGGCATTAATAACCATGTGTATATAGTTAATTTACCCCTGGCTAAATTATTTATAATAACAAGATGAAACCTGAACGTTTGTTTGTTTACGCAACAAGTAATATTTTGATACATATACCAGAGTCTATTGATCAAGCTCATTACAGGTCTGGCACCTAAAAACACAAATCCCACAAAGAAGACATCTACCAATCCAGAAACAGAAGAGATCATCTACCAACGATGTGGGTTTTTTTAAATAAAGGGAAGAACTTCCCACTAAAACCTAACCCATGGCCTAAGGCCAAAATGGAAAGATTGCAAAATCATATTCTTAAAATCAGGAAGCAGCTTCGGCTCTCCTATGTCTTGTCTGTGATATCACTTAAGTGGAAGCAGACGTTAAACACCAAAAGAAGAAGAAGAATCAAGCTCATTAGTCAGGGTAAATTCTAGTGGAGTTGATGCAGGTTATGTTCCATCCATTTCATGGAAAACATTTTCATTTCATTTTCAGCATATTATGCATTTACTGTCTGTTCCAAACGACACTACGACTCGAAATTTGCTTACTATTTCTTCACTTTTTAATTAAAATGGTTAAAACTTAACGACCTACCTGGAATTGCCATCCCTTAACTTTCTACCTCACGTTAACTAATTTCAGATCAAGCTATATATCATTTCTCTCGTGAAAAATTGTGTTTTGTTTACTTCGCGGTGTTGAAGACAGACATGCTTGACCTAGTTATTTAGAATATACCAAATCTAACAGGGGCGATAATTTAACTTGGGGTCGTTTCGTCCTTATTGCATGTTTAAATAGTTGTTTCGACACAAACAGACACGCACGTACAAACAGACATATACAGACGCACGCACGGCCACAAATCAAACAGGCGAATCCTCCCGCACAAAGCAGTATTAACCGAATGCATCCGATTTGTGGAATACCCTTATACCCCTATATGATATAGAGTGACCCAACTTGCACCGGCGCAGTGGAATTGTTGATGTTCTGTGTAACTGGCCGGTGTCGAAAAATTTGAAATTTACAAGAGGATAAGGGCTTTTATCAAACTAATAGGCGTCAATGCTAGACGCAGAAAGTAATGGGGTGACAATTCCAGGTAGGTCGTTAAGTTTTAACCATTTTAATTAAAAATTGAAGAAATAGTAAGCAAATTTCGAGTCGTAGTGTCGTTTGGAACAGACAGGTGTTTGTTTGGTGTATGTTAAATAGATTACACAAAAGGTGACTTTGATAGGCAAAGTTTCTTCAAAGATCTATTTTCTAATTACCAGCCGAAGTTACAACATACCGCAACACTATCAGAGAATGTGGACATAGAAGTTGTATACCAATTAATTAGTATCAACTTTGTGAGTGAAGTGAACCAGTACATAGAAACATCAACGTAGCTGATCATCACCTGGTTTGACACGTTTCTCAGGTGGAACGCAAGCGATGTGGATACACTAGGTAGGTAAGACGCTGGCTCGCTAGTCTGGAGGTCGATCGATACATTGAGAGAGGACCTTTATCGTGAATTTCCGACGCGGCTTCCCCTTGTTAGTGGTGTAGTAAGGAGGGCCTGACAAGGAAAGCCGTCTTGTCATTTGGATGGTTTGAAAAACCAAAGGCCCATGTACACATTGGCGTGTACGTAAAAGAACCACTGGCAGTTGGAATTCGATATGAGTATAACACACTGTATGGTGTATGCCCATCTTCATTAGCCCATTCGGAGCAGAACAGTAGGGCATTAAACCCATAATGTCAGTTCATTGTGCAAGAAATAGATTCATATTTCTAGAACAACCGGGTATAGCAATACAAGTTTCAACATGCCGCAGAAAATCATCAACAAATTGTTTTTATTTTCAGACAAAAAACCATCAACAACAATGCCTACTTTCAGCACGTGTTTGGTGTTTGGGATTTGCTTCGTACAATACGCAAACGGTCACTTTGACAAACAAGTTTTTTTCTCAGATCTTTTATCAGGTTACCAACCAAAGATACAACCGACAGAAAAAATATCCGATAATGTGGACGTAACTGTTAGATACCAATTAATTAGTATCAACTACGTAAGTGAAGTGAGCCAGTACATAGAAACATCAACGAAGCTGATCATCACCTGGTTTGACACGTTTCTCACGTGGAACGCTAGTGATTTGGATACACCAAGTTATATCACTGTCTCTTCTGACGTAATATGGATGCCTTCTGTCGTTATTTTCAATGCTTTCGATAATGATCGAACAGTTCAAAAAGGCGATAACGTGATTATAAATGCTGACGGACGGGTTATTTGGACAACTCATAATCTCTTTAAAACTTCGTGTAAAATTGATATTACCAAATTTCCCTTTGATCAACAAATATGTCAAACGATAATCAGTCCAGCGTACCAGAGATATAGCAAGTTTGTTTTCCAAATAAGTAAGATAAATCCGATACTTGAATTTTACCAGGACAGTAACGAATGGAAAATATTGAACATCATGATTCAAAAGGAACCAGTGAATGATACTAGATTCCTAGATGGAACAATATGGACCGGAGATGTCGTTGTGAGTATCGCTTTGAGTCGGCGGTTTGCTTTCCATGTTATTAAAGGCGTCGTCCCACCAGTAAGCCTTTCTATCATGAACTGTTTTGTGTTCCGGTTGCCAGCAGCTAGCGGTGAACGTGTAACTATGGCAATATCAGTTCTACTTTCCTACACAATATACCTGTCCTTTATCAATGAATCTCTATCTGCATCTTCAGTGTCTATTTGACCTGCATGCTGTTGCTGAGTGTAGCGATTATTCTGGCTGCGATTAAGAGCATATCCTTGCACCACAAAACCGACGACAACTTCCTACCGCCCATACTGAAACGACTGAAAGAGTCTGGGAAGATCAACAGCACCAGTGCTAAAACTAAAGATGAAATATTCGATCCAATCCTAAAAACATCTTCTGCTTTCGACAAGCTGGCATTTCTGATGTTTTTAAGCATAAATTGTCTAGTAACTATTGTCTGTTTTGCGATTATGTTATGTTGAACCGGTAGTATGCTACAGATTATGTTATGTTGAACCGGTAGTATGCTACAGCTTCGGTTACAGTTTTAGCTCATATTTCTACACGTGTTTATCCTTTGTTGTAAAACGGGTGCGTATTTAATTTTATATTCCATTTTTAAACTGATAGAGAAAGAAAAAAACAAATGAGTTCAACGTCAACTTAACAGTACACATATTAGGTCACTTCGGGACTAACGTATTGTCCTATAGCAGTTGCGGAGGACCCGGGGAGCCCTCACTAGGTTGGATAGTTGGGCCTTTTCATTGTCATGTTTAAGCGGAATCGAAACCATGCGATTTGACTAAGTGACAGAGCTTATACTCCACCTTTTGTCTTCATATTCCAGGCGGAGCAAAGCAGAAGGATTTTATAATCCACCTAGCTCCACTAGTTTAATGTTAGTTTAATATATCAATATCTGATGTAATCTTTAAAGATTTTATTTTAAAGATAAATTGTGTCAGGTTTAGATACCTAGCCGCAAAATTAAATGATGAGAAATATTGAAAATTTCATTCAAATTATTTGAGTTTTGAGGTTTAGCGTAGATTGTTTATTATCATTTCAAAGTTACTTGACAAATCTCGGTTATCCATGACATCATTAAATATTTAAATCTCGTGGGTGTTCTCATCCATCTGTTCTAGATCCAGTGGGTGTTCTCATCCATCTGTTCTAGATCCAGTGGGTGTTCTCATCCATCTGTTCTAGATCCGGCGGGCCAGATCCGGCCCGTAAGAGTTTAATTGTGACACGTGCAACATATTTCAATAAATTGACGTGTTGATATTTCTTAGCAACTCGAGGTTGAAATTATTTATTATTGTTTTCCTGTTTAAGTAAAACTCTGATTTCTGTACTGTAGGTCATAGATATCAAAGTTTGTTCATTTGTGTCCATTTTAAAGTAATGTATTTTATTATAATATGTAACGATTTTAGACAAATAAACCAATAAAATCTCGATTTTTGTATATCTCTTCTGGTCCAATTGATGTAAACTTGTAGCTGATTTGGCTCCTGAATCAAAGTTAAATCCCTAAAGAGTGGTAACGTTTATGAACCGACTAGGCTTATGAATTAAGAAGAGCATACGCCACCCAGTGTGTTGTGAAGGAAATATTGCTATGTACCAGAATCTCTATCAAGAATTATATATTACACGCTCTGTCTGACCCCCCCCCCCCGATCCAATCCCAGTAGATTTCGTAGAATTTAACCCAATGATCTAATTTATCTCAAATGTTAACAACCCACTTAGTCTAATAGTAAGTGCGGGAGGACCACACTAGACGCAAAACCAAAATCTACAAGATAAACATGCGGACTACAAGGAAAATAGACAAATATCAAATTAAGTGAATGGATCGGGGTGGGGGGGGGCAGCCATAAGCGTCTTCTGCGCTGTACAGTCCGGGGCCTGCTATGGTACAGGCTTCACTAAAATGATTTACAATAAAGACGTAACAAAAATAATGCGACCCATCTTGACAGAGGTCGTTTCTTCAATGGCGATAGTCTGCAAGTAATTGACGTCAGGTGTTAGAACGTCAAAGAATTTGAACAATAATAGACTAGTGTTGTTAAATACCACAATGGGCGTGGCATTAATAACCATGTGTATATAGTTAATTTACCCCTGGCTAAATTATTTATAATAACAAGATGAAACCTGAACGTTTGTTTGTTTACGCAACAAGTAATATTTTGATACATATACCAGAGTCTATTGATCAAGCTCATTACAGGTCTGGCACCTAAAAACACAAATCCCACAAAGAAGACATCTACCAATCCAGAAACAGAAGAGATCATCTACCAACGATGTGGGTTTTTTTAAATAAAGGGAAGAACTTCCCACTAAAACCTAACCCATGGCCTAAGGCCAAAATGGAAAGATTGCAAAATCATATTCTTAAAATCAGGAAGCAGCTTCGGCTCTCCTATGTCTTGTCTGTGATATCACTTAAGTGGAAGCAGACGTTAAACACCAAAAGAAGAAGAAGAATCAAGCTCATTAGTCAGGGTAAATTCTAGTGGAGTTGATGCAGGTTATGTTCCATCCATTTCATGGAAAACATTTTCATTTCATTTTCAGCATATTATGCATTTACTGTCTGTTCCAAACGACACTACGACTCGAAATTTGCTTACTATTTCTTCACTTTTTAATTAAAATGGTTAAAACTTAACGACCTACCTGGAATTGCCATCCCTTAACTTTCTACCTCACGTTAACTAATTTCAGATCAAGCTATATATCATTTCTCTCGTGAAAAATTGTGTTTTGTTTACTTCGCGGTGTTGAAGACAGACATGCTTGACCTAGTTATTTAGAATATACCAAATCTAACAGGGGCGATAATTTGACTTGGGGTCGTTTCGTCCTTATTGCATGTTTAAATAGTTGTTTCGACACAAACAGACACGCACGTACAAACAGACATATACAGACGCACGCACGGCCACAAATCAAACAGGCGAATCCTCCCGCACAAAGCAGTATTAACCGAATGCATCCGATTTGTGGAATACCCTTATACCCCTATATGATATAGAGTGACCCAACTTGCACCGGCGCAGTGGAATTGTTGATGTTCTGTGTAACTGGCCGGTGTCGAAAAATTTGAAATTTACAAGAGGATAAGGGCTTTTATCAAACTAATAGGCGTCAATGCTAGACGCAGAAAGTAATGGGGTGACAATTCCAGGTAGGTCGTTAAGTTTTAACCATTTTAATTAAAAATTGAAGAAATAGTAAGCAAATTTCGAGTCGTAGTGTCGTTTGGAACAGACAGGTGTTTGTTTGGTGTATGTTAAATAGATTACACAAAAGGTGACTTTGATAGGCAAAGTTTCTTCAAAGATCTATTTTCTAATTACCAGCCGAAGTTACAACCTACCGCAACACTATCAGAGAATGTGGACATAGAAGTTGTATACCAATTAATTAGTATCAACTTTGTGAGTGAAGTGAACCAGTACATAGAAACATCAACGTAGCTGATCATCACCTGGTTTGACACGTTTCTCAGGTGGAACGCAAGCGATGTGGATACACCAAGTTATATCACTGTCTCTTCTGACGTAATATGGATGCCTTCGGTCGTTTTTTTCAATGCTTTCGATAACAATCGAAATATTAATTGAGGGGATAACGTGATTATAAATGCTGACGGATGTTGGTTTTTTTTTTTTTGACTAATCACAATCTATTTAAAACTTCCTGAAAAATTGATATTACCAAATTTTCCATTTGATCATCAAATATATCAAACGATAATCAGTCCGTCATACCAGAGATGTTCGCCCTTTGTTTTAATAGCGGATAATTATCCGGTGGTGACAAACTGCTTGCCTTTTTTTATGTAAATAAATTGCACACTTCTTGTAGTAAATTAATGTGTTTGCTAAAGTATCATTCCTTTTGTCTATGAACACAACATATCTGTATTTTCAGGCAGAGCCTTAATCCGGCACTGAGTATGGTTATTTATATATTTGCTATACATCGGACAAACAATAGTAACCGTATTATAGAAAATCAGAGAATCCCATTTCATATAGAATAGTTTAACGAAACAAACCGGGCGGACTCGAGCAGTACTTTCTTTGGTCTCCTGGTAATCTGAAAACAAATTAAACTAAACATATAATACTACAATATTGTAGAACATCCTAGATTGATGGTATTTTACCTGTATTCCATACTGCCCGAGCATGTAAATTAAATCGTCTGTAATATTTCCATTACACTTGTAATCACCCGGATATATAACAAGACGCCTAGGGTTGGGTTGGGTTCGGGTTGTATTTATAATGACCAGGATGTAAAACACGACGCCTAGGTTTGGGTTGGGTTCGGGTTGTACTTGTAATGACCAGGATGTATAACAGAATGTTTTACAAATAGGACGTTCACACAGACAACATTTATTAAAGGAGCTAAATCACTAAATTTTAGCGCCTAGAAATGGAAACGAATTTATATAAACTGATATACATTCAATCGTTTCTCTTTTTACTGTAATTTCTAATCAGTTATGTTCGGCTAATGTTCAATCAAAATTGAAAGGCAGTCTTTGGCGTCTTATTATTCTAGTTTACACCGGTCGCATTCTCTTGTGGGATATGCTTTTTATGGTTTCTATTATTCAAAATGGCGGACACGGTGACCAATACTCGCTTGATTCGTTTGGATTATTAGATTATGACTGCTGTTTGATATATTTCTCACTAAAGTTGCCGGTATCGTTAATAAATGAAACCAGATATGCTGTTACAGTTTATAAATGCGTATATAATCTTGAGGTTGTCGAAAGTCAGGTATTATCAAATCATATGCCATGGGTCGTAAACGAAAGATTGAACTTCAATTTCAACGTCCGTTAGAAGATTGTCAGATTTTTTAGTATTTCATCACCAACATGTTGATGGCATATTGTCGGATTTATTATCATATTTTGAATGGGGTTTATGTTTTTACGTAAATAAATCAAAACGCTTAGAAATGTTGACGTATATTTCGATTGGAATGACCGATAGCACGTGCTACATTCGAGTGCAATTATTTAGCAGTTGGTGTCAATCGCTCGTTGTATTAGAGCGACGTTAACTAGTAAACTACGTAAAAATCTTAAGGGCATTTAGAAAAGGTAGATATTGTGAGAGATGAATGGAAAAGCAGAGAAGAATATTGTAAATTGTAAAATGTGTATGTATTGTTGTAAAAAAAAGTAATAAAAATTACTGAATTTTTTTTTTAAAATTTGGCTGAAGAAATATATAGCTAAAAAATTAAAAAGAGAATTTGGCGGGAAAAAAATGGAACTCAGAGTGAGCACTGCCCCCATTCATCGAGTAGCTTCGTTGCAAATTGTGCTCGAAGGCATTCTGGCACGCGATTCGTATGCCATTGCTAAAATTGTAAAGTTGTGGTAAATATTGGATATCAGACGCCAATCTTTTCACGGTAAGATCACAACATCAATGTTGATTTAAATTAACCAATCAGTCGTGTTTGGAATGTTGGGATATTTGGGTTAAACACTTGCCTACAGTGCGTGGCTTTAAACACCAACTGTGTTAATCCCGAAACTAATTCGATAACTTGTTGTAAAACATGTACCTTTCCGCTCGAGTCACTAATTAAACATCCCAAGCTAAATTCTATTATTTTTTTGTTTTACATATCTTCATACCCATTAATCCATTAAATCGCTCTGTTCTTTTTTGAAAAGTTTACAGCTAGGCAAATCTATGGTAGCTGATATATCACATCATATAACAATTTATTACTTATATAATTATAAATATTTATATATTTCTATGACGTTACTATTTTCGTCACCTTTATTTTCAAAACAGGACGTAGCTTACGTGACACCGGGCGGTACCTTTACGCCACCCTACACATGCATTGTTCAACTTGTTCTAACAGCACACATTCAACTCGTTCTAACGGCACACATTCAACTTGTTCAAACGGCACACATTCAACTTGTTCTAACGGCACACATTCAACTTGTTCTAACAGCACACATTCAACTTGTTCTAACAGCACACATTCAACTTGTTCTAACAGCACACATTCAACTTGTTCTAACAGCACATATTCAACTTGTTCTAACAGCACACATTCAACTTGTTCTAACAGCACACATTCAACTTGTTCTAACAGCACACATTCAACTTGTTCTAACGGCACATATTCAATTTGTTCTAACAGCACACATTCAACTTGTTCTAACGGCACACATTCAACTGTTCTAACAGCACACATTCGCATTCACCAGTTAGTTGGATCATAAACAGATATTCATCAGTCTACCTCCATTATGCTGCTGTATTGTTTCATACCTACACAAAATAACCTTAAAGGACAATATTCTGCTGCTCAACGTCTGTTGATGATTATAGTTAAAAATAAATAATCGAGACTTGGTGTATTACCGTGACAGCGGTAATAATGACAATCGAGGCTACAGATTTTAAAATAAGGTTTTCCCGGCTTAGAGTGAAGGCATTTGATTGAAATTTTCGGCATATTCGCTTTACATCATCTAGTTTTAACTATTGTAGAGAGAACAAACGACCACTTCTTTATCAAATCTCTAATAGTGTATTTTTTAATTAACAGATATAAAACTAACTATGTTTTAACTCTTATAGAAGAAAACAGACAACGAGTTCAATTCAACTTTATAATTCTGTTTATCATTTGTAGAATTTTTGATTGTCATTTATGTCTATAAATATATTTCTAGGCAATTGATCAACGATTTTACCCCAAATAAACATTAAAAAAACTGTATTAATTCACATAAACACAGAGCAATTAGTTGCTATAATAAAATACATTCCAATTCGCTTTTATCACGTTGATATTTTAAATATTGCGACAAGAACTCATAAAATTAAATAAAAACTTCTGTATCAAAAAAATATTATAATTACCAGTCAGAATGTATTAAGATTTTATAATTCAATCTATAAATGCACTGAGATTCGGCATATTCGCATTACATCATCTAGTTTTAACTATTGTAGGGAGCACGAACGACCACTTCAGTATGTATTAAGATTATATAATTCAATCTTTAAATGCCTCTGAGATTCCAATTTCATCATTTTGAAAGATGCTATAATAATTACATCAAGAACGATATTGGTTCGCTTTGTTAAATATGTAAGAATTATCCTACTGTGATCAGCGTATGTTAATAAACCGGTCCGTTTACAATTCTGGATACGTCTAGGCCACGATTGGTTGTATGTTTTTTATTAATAATAGTTTATTTCAATAAGTATACAGGCCGTGGGCCCATAGTACACTCAAGACAAGATCATAAAATTACAAAGATAACAAACCAACAGTATTTACATAGATTCATCATAACCTCACATTTGATCAGGATTTCATTGTTTTAGTTTACTCAGGGAATGTTCTCTTCTTTCTTGGGCGTATGTAACCTACCTATTGGTTCAATCCTAGTATCCAAAGTGTAGATATTAAAACTATAAAATCATAATCTTGTAAACACCCTGAACACGATTGGGCGTATATAACCTGCGTATTGGTCTAATCCTAGTACCTCAAGTTGTTGATGTTACTGGGTGAAAATTAAAAAATAATAATACAATAAAGTGGACTACAGTGCAAAAATAATCCTGTTCAACACAAGGACGTGGGTAAAAACTAATACACAAAAGTTTGTGGGTTTTTTTCAAATGTATTAACGCAAACTCACGTTCTTTGTATTGGAGTAATACAAACTGGTCTGAACAAGCCAGTGCTACCTTGAAGAGATCAATCTGTTGCTGGTCTTTTTATTTGGTTTCAAATGTTACAAAACTTTTATTGATACATTTATTAACATGACAAGACTATAACCAACTCTCTGGAACAAGGTTGTCAAAACCTTTTCGATTCAGGGGCCACATGGACAAAAATTTTACACCAAGTAGACAGAAGATATACAATAATATCGAGATGAAGAACATTTTATTGGTTTATTTCATTAAAATCGTTACAAATTATAATAAAACACATTACTTTAAAATGGATCAAATTATCCAACTTTGATATCTATGACTGTACAGTACAGAAGTCAAGAGTTTTACTGAAACCGGAAAACAATAATAAATGAATTTCATACCTTGGTTTCTAAGATTTATTGTCACGTCGGTTTGTTGAGAATTTGACAAATAAACCGTTGCGGAATAGATCTGACCTACATGCCGCACATTGGACACCCCTACTCCAGACCATCAGATGACCCGAGATTCAAATTGATGAAATCACCTTTGAGATTTTAGAAAATTAACGATAGAATGGACAATCAACGCTATATCTTCCTAAACCTTCAAACTCACATAACCCGCTCAGTATAAAATAATCTGAATATAAAGTTATTTGAATAAAATTTTCCATATATTCATTATTTACTTTTGGGATTATTCGGGGTTAATCGGTTATCTAAATATAATAAACCAAGTACGAATAATCTAATCCATTAGACACAATTCGATGTCCTAAATAAACACGATAGATCTGTAAAGTAGCATTTAAATATAACATCAAATTGAAACGGGTGGTTACATAGTTTAACATACGAGTGCGCGTTGGATAATAAGGTCTTTCATTTAGCCAAATGGCGTGGTTTCGATTTCGCGCTTCTACGCGACAATGTAGGGGACCAACTACTTGGAGATTCTCCGGTTCCCCGACTGCTAAAAACTACTACGTGCAAGCGAATTAATAAACTAAAATTGAACGACGTCAGACACATTTTTCTTTCAAATGAAATACGAATCCATTACAATTAATATTTGTGATTAGTCGGCGTTTTGGCCGCAAAGGATAAATAAAAGCTTACTTGGTCTTAGTGGTGAGGGTTAAAACTGTAACCGTAGCTGTAGCATACTACCGGTTCAACATAAGATAATCTGTAGCATATTATCGGTTCAACCTAACATAATCATAAAACAGACAATAGATACGACGCAATTTATACTTAAAAACATCAGAAATGCCAGCATGTCGAAATCATAAGATGTTTTTGGGACTGGGTCGCATTGTTCATCTTTAGTATCCACATTCGTGTCGTTGATCTTCCCGGTCAGCCGTTTCAGTCTGGGTGGTAGGAAGTTGTCGTCGGTCTTGTGGTGTAAGGATATGCTTTTAATCGCAGCCAGAATAATCGCCACACTCAGCAACAACATGCAGGTCAAATAGACACTGAAGATGCAGATATAGTCCGAGTTTGCTGGTAGAGATTCATTGATAAAGGACAGGTATATTGTGTAGGAGAGTAAAACTGATATTGCCATAGTTACACGTTCACCGCTAGCGGCTGACAGCTGGAACACAAAACAATTCATGATAGAAAGGCTTACTGGTGGGACGACGCCTGATCACATGAAAAGCAAACCGCCGACTCAAAGCGATACTCACAACGATATCTCCGGTCCAAATGGTTCCATCAGGGAATCTGGTATCATTTACTGGTTCCTTTTGAATCATGATGTCCAATATCTTCCATTCATTACTGTCCTGATAAAATTCAAGTATCTGATGTGTCGTACTTTTTTGGAAAACAAACTTGCTATAATTCCGGTATGCTGGACTGATTATCGTTTGACATATTTGTTGATCAAAGGGAAATTTGGTAATATCAATTTTACACGAAGTTTTAAAGAGATTGTGAGTTGTCCAAATAACATGTCCCTCTGCAGTTATTATCACGTTATCGCCTTTTTGAACTGTTCGATCATTATCAAAAGCATTGAAAATAACGACCGAAGGCATCCATATGTCATCAGGAGAGACAGTAATATAACTTGGTGTATCCACATCGCTTGCGTTCCACCCGAGAAACGTGTCAAACCAGGTGATGATCAGCTTCGTTGATGTTTCTATGTACTGGTTCACTTCACTCACAAAGTTGATACTAATTAATTGGTATACCACTTCTATGTCCACATTCTCTGATACTGTTGTGGCAGGTTGTAACTTCGGCTGGTAATTATAAAAAAGATCTTTAAAGAAACGTTGTCTATCAAAGTCACCCTTTGTGTTATCTATAAAACAGATGCCGAACATCCACAAACAGCACCATGTAAACATCGTGATCTTCATTCTTATTCTGAAACAATAAACATAGAAAAAAATATATAAAGATAAAATAATAATTATTGAGTCATGGAAATATGACAAATCTATTTTCCAGCAAATAATACGACCCAGATATAAAAGAATATAACATTTATTGTCCTACGGTTGTGCTCCGACTGGCCTAGTGAAGGCGGGGAAAGAATATGAAATTATAAAGCAGACGATGAGTAGACGATCATTTGATTCCGCTGTTCGGAAAAAATATCACTTATATGACAGTGTATCCCCGTCTTCAATGTCCAGCCATGAAAAACAGGACATTGAATCTCATTTTATTTCAATGCATTTATCTAATAGCTTTTACCTCACCTGCTCACAAACACTTGTTCACCGTAAATACATAAGTTGATACCCTTATCCAACACACTCTGTTATATAACCATAAGCCTCTTGATTATATCGTTTCTGTCAGGGATATCAGCCCACACAATTGTACGTCTACAGGCGCTGGTATAATATTTATTGATATGTCTTATTGCGTAGCAATTAAAAGCTGTGATTATTTTTTTTAATACAAACACATTAACTCTGTTATCGAATGCATTCACAAAGTCACCTACTTACGTAATAATGTGTGGTATAAATATTTGTCTATGAGACAAAACATTTTTAGGACTTCGAATTTTGACTAATGGTTTGGATTGTTCGTAGTTTGTTTTATTTTATCAACATATATTTACATTAAATCCCTTGTGTTTTAAATCGATTTACCGTTTCTTAACAGTCCATATATATGCTGATTACATTATTTTGTCTGGTTACACTAGCTTAACTATTCCTTTTTTTTGGACTACGAATTTTGTCTAATGGTTTTGATTGTTCTAACTTGTTTTATTTTATTTAATCCCGAAATAACAAATCTCAAGGAGAAATGTTTGGGGCTCCTCTGTCAAATACTGCCTAGGAGGTCGACAGCAACCTCTGATCTCATAGAGCTGGATATCATGTAAAATGACTAGAAATAAAGGGACATAATTTCATAGAGGAAGGAGTTATATACCCCACAGCATTGTTTTCCTGTACATTCAATACGAACTAATGTGTAGATAAACGTTAATTTCTGTCGTTAATATGGAATTTAATCCCTAAATGCCGAAACACGGTCCTTTTACCATCAATAAGGTCACGTGGAACCGCCTATCTTACAGGCGAAACCTGATGGAAATTATTTCAGCGAGGACGCCCATTAAGAACTTCGACTCAGTTTAGGAGTATGATTCTGCACATCTCAAGAGAACTGTTTAAATGTTAGGGAGGATAAGATCTAACTACACAACAGGGGTAAACTTCAGTATGTTATTCCATTGCTGGGTTTTCGGAATTAATCACTTAGACCGGTATCAATAGTTCACCATGTTTATCTTCCAAATATTGGTTTTAATCTAACAAAATACAAAGACAACGATATTTGCTCTCAAATGTAGATCTGTGGTATTGATTAAAGAAATTGCGTAATTCAAACACAAATTACAATATTTTATTATTCCACGTGAACATGGAGCAATTAGCTGATATAATGAAAGACAAATGTTGGCAGGATAAAGTAAACAGATTCCAATTCGCTTTTATCATATTCGTGTTATCATAAAATTAATTAAACATGTCTATATCAAAAATAGTATAATTAACAGAAAAATTAAAAGTCAACATTTATTAATATTTTATAATTCAATGTATAAAAACAATCTATAAATATCCTAAGATTCCAATATCAGCATTTTGAAAGATGCTATATCAAGAACGATATTTGTTCGCTTTTGGCATGTTTGTGTGATTTAAAACATTTATATATGATAAAGCATATTCCAATTGTGTCTTTGAATTGAATAATATTTATATAATAAAGGCAATGTCAATTGTGCTATTGGGATTTAAAACATTTTATATATAATATGATGCTCTTTTTTGATATATAAAAGCTGAGTAGGAGATTTTATTTAGCACCCATTCCTTTCTTATATGCACAATTAAATAAATACATTTTTTGCAAAAGATTTCATTTTTACTAAACCTGATTACATTACGGCGTATTAATACATCATTTTTTTGACAGCAATTCAACCATTGCAAATTCCTTTATATTTACCCATCAAGGTCAGTTAAATGAAATAAGTTCCTTTTTTACTGCTAATACAAAATGAACTGTTCTTTGAAAATAAAAAAGTAGTTCCTTTGTAACAATCCAATCAAATTCATCGCAGTAGATAATGAAACTTATCACACAAGCGATATCTACTGTAGAATGTATTATTGGCTGATAGATTAACTAATCAGTTGTAAATTATATATGTATGTGCACAAAAAGGTCAAGCAAAGTTAGTATATAAAAGCACGTCATATGTTTTTATATACAAACTACCAGACAAACAGAGCTATGCGAAATAACTTTCTTAAAACAGCAGTTACATTTTTATTCGTATTTAAAATTCCCTCAATCCCAACAAAACACCCTTCTGACAGTCCAGATTACATGGTAAACGTGGTATTACAATAACGGTAAAGCAAGTGGTTGTCATGGGACAGACACCCTCATTTTGTAGGAGATGGTCATACAATAAGCTAAGAAAGGTGTTTTTTTTTTTATCAAATCTGGGTTAATAATCAAAACGTTGAGGTCCCATACACGCAAGTATTGAAGGAAACGCAGACCTTTTGGATCAATTGTGATCTCTTGATTGCCCACAACCGTGGTATTGCATACTTTCAAACTATTTGTGTAAGAGAGCGGTCATTTTGTTGGGAAGGCCCGGTCCGATTTTTATGAAATTCGAACTTAACAGCTATTATTGTGTAACGGTAATATAATTTAACTTTTGTTTTAAATATCATACAATTGTGACCTCTATAGGTTCCCACAAGCTACAAACTTTGAACATATTTGTGTAAAAGTAGGGGGGATAACTCCTGCAAGATCGTTTGTTTCTTAACATGTATAGTTAGTTTCAACTAAACCGAACATAAATTGGTGTCTTGAGAGGGTGCACATCGTCGGTATACGTATTACATCGTTTTACACTAAAAGCGGGGAATCGAGCCTATGCCACTTTACTTAATAACAGAACTGTTGAACTAAATCGCACACGTTACACCTCCTCCCCTTGAAACTATAAATTTAATTTGTTTTAATGATAATAATAATAATGATTTATTTTTAATATAGCGATTTACATAAAAGCATCTCAAACCGCTCTACATCAATATAGTAATTAACTAGTGTATAATTCAATGATAAACAGTACATAAAATAATTCTAAAAATAATACTACATAAAATCATTCTAAAAATAACATTAAGCGATGGGTCAATATTTAGTGTGATATCGGTATAATTGTATAAACACCATTATTTATATATACATTTTGTATTACTTCGTGATGGATTTAGGATACATTACACCGCATTGTTAATAATCAAATAGTCCTAATATCCGTAATTTTGTCTTTATGAAATCAATAAAACATACTTTTTGTAAGAGCTACATCTGTCATTGCGGGTCTTTCTTTAGGCGCGGAAATGTTATCTAAATTATTAATTGGACATTAATTAACTTATCCAAACCATAATCAACTCTTGGTGTCATTGCTAGCATTCGATATTGACTGGATATGGACCTGATTTGCTGCTCAACTTTCATTAATGATCTGGTCATGAAATGGATAACCGAGACTATGTCTTTTTATCGCACTAACGTTAGTAATGATGACAGAGGATAAATTTGACTGAAATTTTCAGCAAATTCCTTTTAAATTATCTTGTTTGTAATGAGAGTTGAAGCCCCCTCAGGTGACGCATTCTATTGGAATGCGATTTGAAGTTTTGTCAACGTGTTTGATCAACCTGTGAGAGTTTGAAGATGCATTAAATGATGTTTGAATAGTTAAATTAAAATCATTTTCTCAAATTAATTTATTCTGAGCGAAGTTATGAGTGAAGCTTTACCTATATACCATTTCTACGCTAATAAATTATTATCAATTTTACGTTAAGGGCGTTGAGTAGTCTAAGATACGCACTAACTTTTCAACACCAATCTTATTCAGACTTTGCACACGTGTTCCATATGTAAAATAACCCAGAGGACACGTAACAGCCCGACCGTTTGATGTGTAATAATCGAGGTACAAGCCGAGAAAGAAAAACTATTTGTAGCAAACGAGAAGGTTTTCCCCGACCTAGATCAGTTCTTGAAAAAATTATGACGTCGTATACACCGTTCACGTCATCCACTGTAAACAATTATGTCCGTGTCCAGTAGCAGTTTGACACTGGATCATTCACGCCTATCTAGGTATGACGTCAGAAGGAATTCCCTCTACCGTCTATCGCGATTGGAACGTGGCTGAATATATTTTTTTGATGGTCAAAGACTGTCATTTTTTAATGTATAAAATGATTTTTAGAGAGGCCGAATAGTGCCTAAAGTAGATATATACTTTATACATCCGAATCGGTGTATTTTAAAACTTGGTGTGGATGTATTCAAAGAATTAACCCAAAATCACAAAATCTCGTTTGCAGGTAAATAATGAACAACACTTTTAAAATACTTTGAGTTGGTATCTGTTAACGTTTTTGGTGTCGAAATGTAGCTTATAACCTCTACTTTTGATCTACTGAGGGGATTATCGAGTTTTGGTGTGCTTGTCATGTGCATACATGTCTAAATGATAATTAATATAACATTTGAAGCGATATTATCAATTTTACGTTAAATGACGATTTTATTTTAATCCATTATACATCACGACAATCTATTGAGTTTTGGTGTGCTTCTCATGTGCATACATGCCTAAATAATAATTTATATAACATTTTAAGCGATCGATAATAAGGATCTGCAATGGGTTGAATTAGTTCTTGTAAAAAGCATAATATTTAATGTGACATTTGAAGCGATATTATCATTCTTGTAAAACGCATAATATTTAATGTAAAAATATAAGGTCCAGAGAGAGCAGTTTTTACCGTATTGACTTGTTATTCGAATTGTCAATACCACTTTCTACTCTCGTGCATTTAATAACTGTATTGGGTTGGTTTAGTTCATATTTAATGTTAAAAAAATAAGGTTCTGAAAGTGAAGTTTTCATCTAATGGACTTTTTTTTCGAATTGCCAATACCACTTTCTACTCCCATAGTTCTGACGTGTGTATCTTAGCAAAATCTAAACTATATCATGGATGTCTAACAGTAATATTTATGTATCTATTTTATCCTTTATTTACCAAGGCTTTTAATTGCCACGCAACAATAGATATTTATATCGAAGACTAAACACACTGACCAGATAATATCCGTGTAAAACAATTACTGTCAGCAGTCGATTCTGATATCTTGATACAGGTAAGGTTTATGTTGGAATTTTCCCAGGCAGGGTAAGCTTACTCTTCCGGACACCTGTTACCACTGCTTGTCGTGTATTATGTACACGAGGAGAAGTTCATTTGCTGATTACACTATTTTGCTAGAATACACTATTTTGCCTAGACCGTTTTTTTAGAACTTCGAATTCTGTCTTATGGTTTGGATTGTTCGTACTTGGTTTTATTTTATTACTAAAAGAGGTCTGACGTGTAACCCGAATTTGCTGAATACTCATATTGCCAGTAATGCACGTTTACTGCAAAAGGGCTAGCGCTAGAGTGGGAAACAGCTATTAGACAATAACCGGTGGCGTGAATCGAGGATGCCTTAATTTAAAGTATATTTTTTAAAATATAAAATTGGGTATAATACGTTACTCCTTCATCGTTAGTTGATTGTACTTTCATATGTGTTTGCGCAAGAAATGTGGCCATTGTGACTAGGTGGGTAAGACGCTGGCTCGCTAGTCTGGAGGTCGCATATGTTCGATCGATACATTGAGAGAGGACCTTTATCGTGAATTTCCGACGCGGCTTCCCCTTGTCAGTGGTGTAGGAAGGAGGGTCTGACAAGGAAAGCCGTCTTGTCATTTGGATGGTTTGAAAAACCAAAGGCCCGTGTACACATTGGCGTGTACGTAAAAGAACCACTGGCAGTTGGAATTCGATATGATTATAACACACTGTATTGTGTATGCCCGTCTTCATTAGCCCATTCGGAGCAGAACAGTAGGGCATTAAACCCATAATATCAGTTCATTGTCCAAGAAATAACTTCATATTTCTAGAACAACCATGTATAGCAATACAAGTTTCAATATGCCGCAGAAAATCATCAATACATTGTTTCTATTTTCAGACAAAAAACCATCAACAACAATGCCTACTATCAGCATGTGTTTAGTGTTTGGAATTTGCTTCGTACAATACGCAAACGGTCACTTTGACAAACAAGTTTTCTTCTCGGATCTTTTATCAGATTACCAACCAAAGATACAACCGACAGAAAGATTATCCGATAATGTGGACGTAACTGTTAGATACCAATTAATTAGTATCAACTACGTAAGTGAAGTGAACCAGTACATAGAAACATCAACGAAGCTGATCATCACCTGGTTTGACACGTTTCTCAGGTGGAATACAAGCGATGTGGATACACCAAGTTATATCACTGTCTCTCCTGACGTAATATGGATGCCTTCTGTCGTTATTTTCAATGCTTTCGATAATGATCGAACAGTTCAAAAAGGGGATAACGTGATTATAAATTCTGACGGATGGGTTATTTGGACAACTCATAATCTATTTAAAACTTCGTGTAAAATTGATATTACCAAATTTCCCTTTGATCAACAAATATGTCAAACGATAATCAGTCCAGCATACCAGAGATATAGCAAGTTTGTTTTCCAAATAAGTGCGATAAATCCGATACTTGAATTTTACCAGGACAGTAACGAATGGAAGATATTGAACATCATGATTCAAAAGGAACCAGTAAATGATACTAGATTCGTAGATGGAACAATATGGACCGGAGATGTCGTTGTGAGTATCGCTTTGAGTCGGCGGTTTGCTTTCCATATTATTAAAGGTGTCGTCCCACCAATAAGCCTTTCTATCATGAACTGTTTTGTGTTCCGGTTGCCAGCAGCTAGCGGTGAACGTGTAACTATGGCAATATCAGTTCTACTTTCCTACACAATATACCTGTCCTTTATCAATGAATCTCTACCAGCAAACTCGGACTCTATCTGTATCTTCAGTGTCTATTTGACCTGCATGCTGTTGCTGAGTGTGGCGATTATTCTGGCTGCGATTAAAAGCATATCCTTGCACCACAAGACCGACAATAACTCCGTACCGCCCATACTGAATCGACTGAAAGAGTCTGGGAAGATCAACAGCACCAGTGCTGAAACTAAAGATGAAAAATTCGATCCAATCCCAAAAACATCTTCTGCTTTCGACAAGCTGGCATTTCTGATGTTCTTAAGCATAAATTGTCTCGTGTCTATTGTCTGTTTCGCGATTATGTTATGTTGAACCGGTAGTATGCTACAGATTATGTTATGTTGAACCGGTAGTAGGCTACAGCTTCGGTTACAGTTTTAGCTCATATTTCTACACGTGTTTATCCTCTGTTGTTAAAACGGGTGCATATTTAATTTTATATTCCATTTTTAAATTGAGAGAGAAAGAAAAAAACAAATGAGTTCAACGTCAACTTAACAGTACACAAACTAGGTCATTTCGGGACTAACGTATTGTCCTAGTGGTCATTAGCAGTCGCGGAGGACCCGGGGAACCCTCACGAGGTTGGATAGTTGGGCCTTTTCATTGTCATGTTTAAGCGGAATCGAAACCATGCGATTTGACAGAGCTTATACTCCACCTTTTGTCTTCATATTCATGGCGGAGCAAAGCGGTAGGATTTTATAATCCACCTAGCACCACTAGTTTAGTGTTAGTTTAATATATCAATATCTGATGTAATCTTTAAAGATTTTATTTTTAAGATAAATTGTGTCAGGTTTAGATACCTAGCCGCAAAATTAAATGATGAGAAATATTGAAAATTTCATTCAAATTATTTGAGTTTTGAGGTTTAGATAAAGCGTAGATTGTTTATTATCATTTAAAAGTTACTTGACAAATCTCGGTTATCCATGACATCGTTAAATATTTAAATCTCGTGGGTGTTCTCATCCATCTGTTCTAGATCTAGTGGGCCAGATCCGGCCCGTAAGAGTTTAATTGTGACATGTGCAACATATTTCAACAAATTGACGTGTTGATAATTCTTAGCAACTCGAGGTTAAAATTATTCATTTTTGTTTTCCGGTTTCAGTAAAACTCTGACTTCTGTACTGTAGGTCATAGATATCACAGTTTGTTCATTTGTGTCCATTTTAAAGTAATGTATTTTATTATAATATGTAACGATTTTAGACAAATAAACCAATAAAATCTCGATTTTTGTATATCTCTTCTGGTCCAATTGATGTAAACTTGTAGCTGATTTGGCTCCTGAATCAAAGTTAAATCCCTTAAGAGTGGTAACGTTTATGAACCGACTAGGCTTATGAATCAAGAAGAGCATACGCCACCCAGTGTGTTGTGAAGGAAATATTGCTATGACAGTAGCACTGCGGTGTACCAGAATCTCTATCAAGAATTATATATACGCGCTCTGTCTGACCCCCACCCCGATCCAATCCCAGTAGATGTTGTACAATTTAACCCAATGATCTAATTAATCTCAAATGTTGACAACCCACTTAGTCTAATAGTAAGTGCGGGAGGACCACACTAGACGCAAAACCAAAATCTACAAGATAAACATGCGGACTACAAGGAAAATAGACAAATATCAAATTAAGTGAATGGATCGGGGGGGGGGGACAGCCATAAGCGTCCACTGCGCTGTACAGTCCGGGTCCTGCTATGGTACAGGCTTCTCTAAAATGTTTTACAATAAAGACGTAACAAAAATAATGCGACCCATCTGCAAGTAATTGACGTCAGGTGTTAGAACGTCAAAGAATTTTAACAATAAGAGACTAGTGTTGTTAAATACCACAATGGGCGTGGCATTAATAACCATGTGTATATAGTTAATTTACCCCTTGCTAAATTATTTATAATAACAAGATGAATTGATATTACCAAATTTTCCATTTGATCATCAAATGATTTTATCAAGCGATAATCAGTCCGGCATACCAGAGATGCTCGCCCTTTGTTTTAATAGCGGATAAATATCCGGTGGTGACAAAATGCTTGCCTTTTTTATGTAATTAAATTGCACATTACTTGTAGTAAATTAATGTGTTTGCTAAACGTGTCATTCCTTTTGTCAATGAGCACAACATATCTGTATTTTCAGACAGAGCCTTAATCCGGCACTGAGTATAGTTATTTATATATTTGCTATAAATCGGACAAACAATAGTAACCGTATTATAGAAAATCAGAGAATCCCATTTCATATAGAATAGTTTAACGAAACAAACCGGGCGGACTCGAGCAGTACTTTATTTTGGTCTTCTGGTAATCTGAAAACAAATTAAACTAAACATAATACTACAATATTGTGACCCACAACGACGTATTGTATCCAATGAATTTGTAAAACAACCAACATTGAGGGTCTTTTACCTGCATTCCATACTGTCCCGAGCATGTAAATTAAATCGTCTGTAATATTTCCATTACACTTGTAATGACCAGGATGTATAACAAGACGACTAGGTTTGGGATGGGTTCGGGTTGCACTTGTAATGACCAGGATGTATAACACGACGCCTAGGCCTGGGTTGGGTTCGGGTTGTACTTGTAATGACCAGGATATATAACAGAATGTTTTACAAATAGGACGTTCACACAGACAACATGTATTAAAGGAGCTAAATCACTAAATTTTAGCGCCTAGAAATGGAAACGAATTTATATAAACTGATATACATTTAATCGTTTCTCTTTTTACTGTAATTTCTAATCAGTTATGTTCGGCTAATGTTCAATCAAAATAAGTCTTTGGCGTCTTATTATTCTAGTTTACACCGGTCGCATTCTCTTGTGGGATATGCTTAGCCCCATTCATCGAGTAGCTTCGTTGCAAATGGTGCTCGAAGGCATTCTGACACGCGATTCGTATGCCATTACTAAAATTGTAAAGTTGTGGTAAATATTGGATATCAGACGCCAATCTTTTCACGGTAAGATCACAACATCAATGTTGATTTAAATTAACCAATCAGTCGTGTTTGGAATGTCTTGTTGGGGATATTTGGGTTAAACACTTGCCTACAGTGCGTGGCTTTAAACACCAACTGTGTTAATCCCGAAACTAATTCGATAACTTGTTGTAAAAACATGTACCTTTCCGCTCGAGTCATTAATTAAACATCCCAAGCTAAATTCTATTATTTTTTTGTTTTACATATCTTCATACCCATTAATCCATTAAGTCGCTCTGTTCTTTTTTTCCCCAACAATAAAAGACCAGACAAACAAAATATACAACAATACGATTATCAAACATATTAAACTATGTATTAAAGAGTGTATCAAACATATTAAACTATGTATTAAAGAGTGTATCAAACATATTAAACTATGTATTCAAGAGTGTATCAAACATATTAAACTATGTATTCAAGAGTGTATCAAACATATTAAACTATGTATTCAAGAGTGTATCAAACATTTTAAACTATGTATTTAAGAGTGTATCAAACATATTAAACTATGTATTAAAGAGTGTATCAAACATATTAAACTATGTATTCAAGAGTGTATCAAACATATTAAACTATGTATTTACGAGTGTATCAAACATATTAAACTATGTATTAAAGAGTGTATCAAACATATTAAACTATGTATTAAAGAGTGTATCAAACATATTAAACTATTATTTAAGAGTGTATCAAACACATTAAACTATATATTTACGAGTATCTAGATATCTACCGTATTAAAACCGTATTTATGACTCACAATAAGTGAATTATCTGATGCAATATCAAAGAGAAATAGCGAAATTATTTACGATACAATAATACAGATTATTTATTCATCCTAATTCACTTTCTGATATTTAACATTTATATTTGTATTTAATAATTCCGACAGTAAACACGTCTATATCATCAAGGTCCTAATTGTAGAATTTGAAGGAAAACAAATAATGTCCATATTTATTAAACATTAAATACGAATATTCTGGTAATCGGTGTACCGTATCTAATATTATAAAGCAATCAAGCAGTGATGTATTTATCTAAATCTGTAAATACCAGAAATTGGTTGGAAACAAAATCACGCTTCCTTAAGGAGAGTTAACAAAGGGCATATTTACATAACAGACAACATCGCAATTATTGAAAAGTTTACAGCTCGGCAAAACTATCATATAACAATGTGTTACTTATATAATTATAAATATTTATATATTTCTATGACGTTCCTTTTTCGTCACCTTTATTTTCAAAACCGGACGTAGCTTATGTGACACCGGGCGGTACCTTTACGTCACCCTACACATGCATTGTGCAACACATTCTAACGGCACATATTCAACTTGTTCTAACGGCACATATTCAACTTGTTCTAACGGCACATATTCAACTTGTTCTAACGGTACACATTCAACTTGTTTTAACGGTACACATTCAACTTGTTCTAACGGCACATATTCAACTTGTTCTAACGGTACACATTCAACTTGTTCTAACAGCACACATTCAACTTGTTCTAACGGTACACATTCAACTTGTTCTAACAGCACACATTCGCATTAACCAGTTAGTTAGATCATAAACAGATTTTCATCAGTCTACCTCCATTATGCTGCTGTATTGTTTTATACCTACACAAAATAACCTTAAAGGACAATATTTCTGCTGCTCAACGTCTGTTGATGATTATAGTTAAAAATAAATAATCGAGACTTGGTGTATTACCGTGACAGCGGTAATAATGACAATCGAGGCTACAGATTTTAAAATAAGGTTTTCCCGGCTTAGAGTGAAGGCATTTGATTGAAATTTTCGGCATATTCGCTTTACATCAACTAGTTTTAACTAGTGTAGAGAGAACAAACGACCACTTCTTTATCAAATCTCTAATAGTGTATTTTTTAATTAACAGATATAAAACTAACTATGTTTTAACTCTTATAGAAGAAAACAGACAACGAGTTCAATTCAACTTTATAATTCTGTTTATCATTTGTAGAATTTTTGATTGTCATTTATGTCTATAAATATATTTCTAGGCAATTGATCAACGATTTTACCCCAAATAAACATTTAAAAAACTGTATTTATTCACATAAACACAGAGCAATTAGTTGCTATAATAAATTACATTCCAATTCGCTTTTATCACGTTGATATTTTAAATATTGCGACAAGAACTCATAAAATTAAATAAAAACTTCTGTATCAAAAAATATTATAATTAACAATATGTATTAAGATTTTATAATTCAATCTATAAATGCACTGAGATTCGGCATATTCGCTTTACATCATCTAGTTTTAACTATTGTAGGGAGAACGAACGACCACTTCAGTATGTATTAAGATTATATAATTCAATCTTTAAATTCCAATTTCAGCATTTTGAAAGATCCTATAATAATTACATCAAGAACGATATTGGTTCGCTTTGATAAATATGTAAGAATTATCCTACTGTGATCAGCGTATGTTAATAAACCGGTCCGTTTACAATTTTGGATACGTCTAGGCCACGATTGGTTGTATGTTTTTTATTAATAATAGTTTATTTCAATAAGTATACAGGCCATGGGCCCATAGTACACTCAAGACAAGATCATAAAATTACATACATAACAAACCAACAGTATTTACATAGATTCATCATAACCTCACATTTGATCAGGATTTCATTGTTTTAGTTTACTCAGGGAATGTTCTCTACTTTCTTGGGCGTATTTAACCTGCGTATTGGTTCAATCCTAGTATCCAAAGTGTAGATGTTAAAACTATAAAATCATAATCTTGTAAACACCCTGACCACGATTTGGCGTATGTAACCTGCGTATTGGTCTAATCCTAGTACCTCAAGTTGTTGATGTTACTGGGTGAAAATTATAAAATAATAATACAATAAAGTGGACTACAGTGCAAAATAATCTTGTTCAACACAAGGACGTCGGTAAAAATTAATACACAAAAGTTTGTGTGTTTTTTTCAAATGTATTAACACAAACTCACGTTCTTTGTATTGGAGTAATACAAACTTGTCTGAACAAGCCAGTGCTACCTTGAAGAGATCAATCGGTTGCTGGTCTTTTTATTAGGTTTCAAATGTTACAAAACTTTTATTGGTACATTTATTAACATGGCAAGACTATAACCAACTCTCTGGAACAAAGTTGTCAAACCCTTTTCGATTCAGGGGCCACATGGACAAATATTTTACACCAAGTAGACAGAAGATATACAAAAATATCGAGATGAAGAACATTTTATTGGTTTATTTCATTAAAATCGTTACAGATTATAATAAAATACATTACTTTAAAATGGATCAAATTATCCAACTTTGATATCTATGACTGTACAGTACAGAAGTCAGAGTTTTACTGAAACCGGAATTTCATAGATTTTAGTTTCTAAGATTTATTGTCTCGTCGGTTTGTTGAGAATTTGACAATTAAACCCTTGCAGAATAGATCTGACCTACATGCCGCACATTGGACCCCCCTACTCCAGACTATCAGATGACCGAGATTCAAATTGATGAAATCACCTTTGAGTTTTTAGAAAATTAACGATAGAATGGACAATCAACGCTATATCTTCCTAAACCTTCAAACTCACATAACCCGCTCAGTATCAAATAATCTGAATATAAAGTTATTTGAATAAAATTTTCCATATATTCATTGTTTACTTTTGGGATTATTCGGGGTTAATCGGTTATCTATATATAATAAAACCAAGTACGAATAATCTAATCCATTAGACAAAATTCGATGTCCTAAATAAACACGATATATCTGTAAAGTAGCATTAAAATATAACATCAAATTGAAACGGGTGGTGAAATAGTTTAACGTACGAGTTCGCGTTGGATAATAAGGTCTTTCATTTAGCCAAATGGCGTGGTTTCCATTTCGCGCTTCTACGCGACAATGTAGGGGACCAACTACTTGGAGATTCTCCGGTTCCCCGACTGCTAAAAACTACTACGTGAAAGCGAATTAATAAACTAAAATTGAACGACGTCAAACACATTTTTCTTTCAAATGAAATACGAATCCATAACCATTATTAATTGTGATTAGTCGGCGTTTTGGCCACAAAGGATAAATAAGAGCTTACTTGTGAAAATATAGTGGCGAGGGCTAAACCTGTAACCGAAGCTGTAGCATACTACTGGTTCAACATAACATAATCGTAAAACAGACAATAGATACGAGACAATTTATACTTAAGAACATCATAAATGCCAGCATGTCGAAAGCAGAAGATGTTTTTGGGACTGGGTCGCATTGTTCATCTTTAGTATCCGCATTCGTGTCGTTAATCTTCCCAGTCAGCCGTTTCAGTCTGGGTGGTAGGAAGTTGTCGTCGGTCTTGTGGTGCAAGGATATGCTTTTAATCGCAGCCAGAATAATCGCCACACTCAGCAACAGCATGCAGGTCAAATAGACACTGAAGATGCAGATATAGTCCGAGTTTGCTGGTAGAGATTCATTGATAAAAGACAGGTATATTGTGTAGGAAAGTAGAACTGATATTGCCATAGTTACACGTTCACCGCTAGCGGCTGGCAGCTGGAACACAAAACAATTCATGATAGAAAGGCTTACTGGTGGGACGACGCCTTTGATCACATGAAAAGCAAACCGCCGACTCAAAGCGATACTCACAACGATATCTCCGGTCCAAATGGTTCCATCAGGGAATCTGGTATCATTTACTGGTTCCTTTTGAATCATGATGTCCAATATCTTCCATTCATTACTGTCCTGATAAAATTCAAGAATCTGATGTGTCGTACTTTTTTGGAAAACAAACTTGCTATAATTCCGGTATGCTGGACTGATTATCGTTTTACATATTTGTTGATCAAAGGGAAATTTGGTAATATCAATTTTACACGAAGTTTTAAAGAGATTGTGAGTTGTCCAAATAACCCGCCCGTCAGCATTTATAATCACGTTATCCCCTTTATGAACTGTTCGATCATTATCAAAAGCATTGAAAATAACGACCGAAGGCATCCATATTTCGTCAGGAGAGACAGTGATATAACTTGGTGTATCCAAATCGCTTGCGTTCCACCCGAGAAACGTGTCAAACCAGGTGATGATCAGCTTCGTTGATGTTTCCATGTACTGGTTCACTTCACTCACAAAGTTGATACTAATTAATTGGTATACCACTTCTATGTCCACATTCTCTGATACTGTCACGGTAGGTTGTAACTTCGGCTGGTAATTAGAAAAAAGATCTTTAAAGAAACGTTGTCTATCAAAGTCACCCTTTGTGTTATCTATAAAACAGATGCCGAACATCCACAAACAGCACCATGTAAACATCGTGATCTTCATTCTTATTCTGAAACAATAAACATAGAAAAAAATATATAAAGATAAAATAATAATTATTGAGTCATGGAAATATGACAAATCTATTTTCCAGCAAATAATACGACCCAAATATAAAAGAATATAACATTTATTGTCCTACGGTTGTGCTCCGACTGGCCTAATGAACGCGGGGAAAGAATATGGAATTATAAAGCAGACGATGAGTAGACGATAATTTGATTCCGCTGTTCGGAAAAAATATCACTTATATGACAGTGTATCCCCGTCTTCAATGTCCAGGCATGAAAAACAGGACATTGAATCTAATAGCTTTTATCTCACCTGCTCACAAACACTTGTTCACCGTAAATACAATAAGTTGTTACCCTTATCCAACACACGCTGTTATATAACCATAAGCCTCTTGATTATATCGTTTCTGTCAGGGATATCAGCCCACACAATTGTACGTCTACAGGCGGTGGTATAATATATATCGATATGTTTTATTGCTAGCAATTAAAAGCTGTGATTATTTTTTTTAATACAAACACATTAACTCTGTTATCGAATGCATGCACAAAGTCACCTACTTACGTAATAATGTGTGGTATAAATATTTGTCTATGAGACAAAACATTTTTAGGACTTCGAATTGTGTCTAATGGTTTGGATTGTTCGTGGTTTGTTTTATTTTATCAACATATATTTACATTAAATCCCTTGTGTTTTAAATCGATTTACCGTTTCTTTACAGTACATTATGTTGTTTACATTATTTTGCCTGATTACTCCAGCTTAACTATTCCGTTTTTTTGGACTACGAATTTTGTCTAATGGTTTGGATTGTTCTAACTGGTTTTATTTTATTTAATTCCGAAATAACAAAACTCAAGGAGAAATGTTTGGGGCTCCTCTGTCAAATACTGCCTAGGAAGTCGACAGAAACCTCTGATCTCATAGAGCTGGATACCATGTACAATGACTAGAAATAAAGGGACATAATTTCATAGAGGAAGGAGTTATATACCCCACAGCATTGTTTTCCTGTACATTCAATACGAACTGGTGTGTTGATAAACGTTAGTTTCTGTCGTTAATATGGAATTTAATCCCTAAATGCCGAAACACGGTCAGTTTACCATCAATAAGGTCACGTGGAACCGCCTATTTTACTGGCGACACCTGGTGGAAATTTTTTCAGCGAGGACGCCCATTAAGAACTTCGACTCAGTTTTGGAGTATGATTCTGCACATCTCAAGAGAACTGTTTAAATGTTAGGGAGGATAAGATCTGATTACACGACAGGGGTGAACTTCAGTATGCTTTTCCATTGCTTGGTTTTCAGAATCAATCACTTAGACCGGTATCAATAGTTCACCATGTTTATCTTCTAAATATTGATTTTAATCTAACAAAATATAAAAACAACGATATTTGCTCTCAAATGTAGATCTGTGGTATTGATTAACGAAATCGCGTAATTCAAACACAAATTACAATATTTTATTGTTCCACATCAACATAGAGCAATTAGCTGATATAATGAAAGACAAATGTTGGCAGGATAAAGTAAACAGATTCCAATTCGCTTTTATCATATTCGTTCACAAATTCAAATTCGCTTTTATCGTATTCGTGTTTAATAAATCATAAAATTAATTAAACATGTCCATATCAAAAATAGTATAATTAACAGAAAAATTAAAAGTCAACATTTATTAATATTTTATAATTCAATCTATACAAACAATCTATAAATATCCTAAGATTCCAATATCAGCATTTTGAAAGATGCTATATCAAGAACGATATTTGTTCGCTTTTGGCATGTTTGTGTGATTTAAAACACTTATAAATGATAAAGCTTATTCCAATTGTGTCTTTGTGAATTGAATAATATTTATATAATAAAGGCAATGTCAATTGTGCTATTGGGATTGAAAACATTTTATATATAATATGATGCTCTTTTTTGATATAAACATTGAAAACATTTTATATATAATATGATGCTCTTTTTTGATATAAACAAGCTGAGTAGGAGATTTTATTTAGCACCCATTCCTTTCTTATATGCACAAATAAATAAATATAATTCTTTGCAAAAGATTTCATTTTTACTAAACCTGATTACATTACGGCGTATTAATACATCATTTTTTTGACATCAATTCAACCATTGCAAATTCCTTTATATTTACCCATCAAGGTCAGTTAAATGAAATTAGTTCCTTTTTTACTGCTAATACAAAACGAACTGTTCTTTGAAAATAAAAAAGTAGTTCCTTTTTAACAGTCCAATCAAATTCATCGCAGTAGATAATGAAATTTATCATACAAGCGATATCTACTGTAGAAGGTATAAGTTGTAAATTATATATTCATTTGCCCAAATAGGTCAAGCAAAGTTAGTATATAAAAGTACGTCATATGTTTATTTATATAAACTACCAGACAAGCAGAGCTATGCGAAACAAATTTCTTAAAACAGCAGTTACATTTTAATATTTCACACCGCTAGCCGTTGTTTATCCGTATTTAAAAATCACCGAATCCTATCAAAACATCCTTCTGACAGTCCAGATTACTTGGGTAAGCATAGTATTACAAAAAGGATAAACAAGCGGTTGCCATCCGTGTGGTGAGATCGTCGTAGCGTCTATGAAATGTCGGTGAGACGAGGTCAATTTCCTGTTATACTACGTCCCAAATGATGTAAAAAAACACGAAAATTAAAATCATCTATAGACGCCATTTTGAATAATTAGCAATTTCCATTTTTAAAACCAAAATTTTCGTAAAGCGACCGAAATTGACAAGTCGGACGTATCATTTGTCAAATGATCGTTTATTAGTCAATCAGGAATACGAAGTTCAAGTAAACAAAGTTTTAGGTATTGTAGAAGTGAAGCAAAATATAGATTAACGGTGCCTGGACGAGTAAGCAACAACGCAGACTAAATGTTTTGTGCCGTATTCTGAAATCAAAAACGAAAATTTTGGTTTCAAAAACGAAAATTTTGGTTTCAAAAACGAAAATTTTGGTTTTAATTTTGGTGTTTTTTTACATCATTTGGGACGTAGTATAACAGGAAATTGACCTCGTCTCGCCGACATTTTGTAAGAGATGGTCAAAAAAACAAAGCTAAGAGGTTACATACGAGCAAGTATTGAAAGGAACACAGACCTTTGGGATATTTTTTCAATTAAAGCTTCATCAAATTCGGATAACAATATTGTGATCTCTTCAGTGCCCAAAACCTTCGTATTGTATACTTTCAAACAATTAGTGTAAGGGAGCGGTCATTTTGTTGAGGAGGCCCGGTCCGATTTTTATGAAATTCGAACTCAATAGCCACTATTGTGTAACGGTGATATAATTGAACTTTTTTTGTTTTAAAATCATAAAAAATGTGACCTCTATAGGTTCCCACAAGCTACAAACTTTGTACATATTAGTGTAAAAGTAGGGGGGGTAACTCCTGCAAGATCGTTTGTTTCTTAACATGTATATTTAGTTTCAACTAAACCGAACATAAATTGGTGTCTTGAGAGGGTGCATGTCTTCGGTATAGGTATGACATGGTTTACACTAACGACAGGGAATCGAACCTAGGCCATTTTACTTAATACCAGAACTGGTGAACTAAATCGCACAGGTCACACCATCACTTTGAAACTATTAATTTAATTTGTTTTAAGCTATGCGTAAATATTTAATGTGATATCGGTATAATTGTATAAACACCATTGTTTGGTTCAATGATAATATATACATTTTGTATAACTTCGTGATGAAGAGAGAGAGAAATGGGGTTTAACGGGATGAATAGGCTATCGTCCGTGCACTATGGCAGGGGAGATCATTTAGCTCATATATTTGAATTGAAACAATACATAATACTGTCTGTTACTGATGTGACAACAGATGACTAACTTATCTCCGACCATTTCCCTGTGTGCTTTAACCTCAATATCATAAAACCCAAAGTATATTCGAAAGATATCAAATATCGAAAATATAAATCTTTGTGTATTGATCAGTTTAAAGACAACATACTTAATTCGAACCTATGTCTAATCTATTCTTTGGAATCAGTCGATGAAAAAGCACGACATTACAATGATTGTCTTGAATCTTTATTAAACTCTAATCTACCACTGCAGTCCAAATCCATTCGAATTAGGCCAGGTATCCGGTGGTTTAATGACGAAATTAGAGTTGCTAAACAAGAACGTAAGAGTGCAGAGAATCTATGGAGAAAAACCAAGATTCACGTCCACCGGGACATCTACAGTTCGGCTAGAAACAAAGTAATTCGCCTTATTGAAAAATCAAAAAAGGAATACTATACCGAAAAGATTGAAGGCAGTGAAAACAGCCAGAAAGAACTATTTAATATTGCTAATTCTTTACTTGACAATAATCACGGCATATCTATTCTCCCCACCCATACTGATAGTCAAGAATTAGCTGAGCGTTTCTCGAAATTCTTCAACAATAAAATTTCAGTAATACGAGACAGCTTGCACCGTGCCGATGTAAATGATAGCATTTGTCCAGAAAATCAAGTCACACCACCTTTGTTTAGTAGCTTCAAATCTGTAAGTGAAGAACATGTTTTTGAGATCGTCAAATCGTCCGCTACAAAATCCTGTTCGCTTGATCCACTGCCTACTTGGCTACTTAAAGAATGCCAGACTGAACTCAACCCTATTATTCACCACCTAGTAAACTCAGCTATAAACGAATCAACATTTCCATTAATTTTTAAGGCTGCTAACGTTACTCCAATTATAAAAAAGCCTAACCTAAACCCTAACGATCTAAAGTCATTTAGACCTGTCTCGAATCTAAATTTTGTTTCGAAAATAATAGAAAAGTGTATAGCTAAGCAAATAACTGCACATGTTGGCGATAATAATTTACTGGAGTTATTTCAGAGCGCCTACAGGAGGTACCATAGTACGGAAACTGCTTTACTTCGGGTTCATAATGACATCATGCTATCCATCGACTCTCAGAAATGTGTCATCCTTATACTGTTGGACTTGTCGGCAGCGTTTGACACTGTCGATCACAGCATCCTCTTGAAATGCCTGTCTTCACGTTTTGGCATTGTAGATAGCGCTCTTGAACTGCTCGGATCCTACCAAACTGGGCGTCGGCAGTGTGTCTCTGTTAATGGTCACTCGTCCAATGTAACCACTCTTGAGTATGGAGTTCCGCAAGGGTCAGTTCTAGGACCCATACTGTTTAGTTTGTATACTTCCCCTTTGGGCGATCTAGTAAGTAAACATGGTGTTGAATTTTATCTCTACGCTGACGACACGCAGTTATACTTATCATTCAAACCGTCAACTGGTGCAGCTGTTACCAAGGCCCAGGTCGAATTATGTATAGGAGAAATTCATACATGGATGTCCACAAACTTTCTAAAACTGAACGCTGATAAAACCGAGTATTTGCTTTTGGGATCTGATAATTTGCAATCAAAAATTAATGATTCATTTGATAAGGAAATGAGAATAGCTGAATATAATGTGTCCCCTCCTCTTTCTGCTCGCAATATAGGTGTAGTATTTGATTTTAAGATGTCCATGGAACAACAAGTTAATAATATTTGTAAATCATGTTATTTCCACATCAGAAACATCAGCCGCATTCGTAAAAACATTTCCGATGAAGCTACAAAGACTTTAATTCATTCTATGGTCACTTCTAGACTTGATAACTGTAATTCTCTTTTAATCGGCCTTCCCAGCAGATTGATAGATAAACTTCAAAAGGTGCAGAATAGTGCTGCTAGACTTATAAGTAGAACCAGTTTCAATGATAACATCACTCCGGTTTTATACCATTTACACTCGCTCCCTGTTCGTTTTAGAATCCGTTTTAAAATACTTTTATTAACCTATAAATGTCTTAATCACATGGCACCTTCTTATTTGAGCAACCTTTTAGAAATATATATTCCTAGTCGTACTTTACGGTCATCCTCTGGTAATCTCTTAATTAAAAGACCTGTTCGACTTGTGAGCTATGGCGAACGATCGTTTGCCTTCCAGGGTCCTTACTTGTGGAACAACCTACCCCTGAATGTTCGTAATTCACCGTCCTTGTCTACATTTAAATCACGTCTTAAAACGCATCTTTTTAATGAAGCATTTCAATAATTTATTGTATTGCACCAAATATAAATTATAGCTGTGATAATTATCTTTTATTTATAGTCATCCCTGTGTTTTACTAATTACCTTACTTTAATTATATTTATTCTATACACTTTTATGGTGATGTTTTTAAGAATTTTAATTGTATGTGATCTCTTATTATATGTCGTACTTTACCTGTATAACCTTTTATGTATTTATGTTTTCTATTTGCTTTTTATCTATATTGTAAAGCGCACTGGAACACATTACTGTGGAAGTGGCGCTATATAAATCCATAATAATAATAATAATAATAATAATACATCAACGCCGCCATTTTCACACATTATCTCAGCTGACGCATTCTCTTGAAATTTAGCCAAATGGCGTGGTTTCGATTTCGCGATAAGAGTAGGCCGTAGCGCCGCTGTACCTTAAAACACACTGTATGGCGTATGTCCATCTTCACCAGCCCAATTGGAACAGAACAATAGGACGTTAAAACCCATTTCATTTCATTTCCTTTGGCGTGTAGATAAAAGCTTTTTATTATGATAACTTTTTACCTTACATTAATGTGAAATTAATACATATTTTTAAACTCATCGACATTATTTTTATTGTATCAACCAATTCATGTACGCGTATATATGAAATTAATATAAATGTTCTATAATATTGACATCTTCCCTTTTCACACATCAGTTAATCACGGTATGTTGATTTGAAATTAAAACCAATGTTTAATATCCATCTATTCTATTTATTAGATCAACAAATTACTCTTTAGGGTGTTGATTTCGTGTCATTTGCAAAATTTCGTTTTATCTGGTATATTTATATAAATGGAGTTTATAAAAAGCTCGAAACAGACCGATATTTGCAAAGTTTCGTTTTATCTGGTATATTTATATAAATGCCGTTTTAAAAAGCTCGATATACTTATTTAAACAATGTTTATTTCAAGTAAATGCAGCAATAGACAATCTGGTTCAAATATATATTTAATTACGGTGTTTGCATCCTTTGATGGCTTCAACAACACGGAGATCTGACCGGTTGTCAGGAGTCTTACGAGCTGCTATTAATCCCATGACGTCAGGCATTGATTAACCAATCCGCGTTGATTTTTCTAGTCAAAAACTCGCCGTTACAGATCGTTTCATTGGCTTATCCCTTACATCAACCAGAACGCGAGTTATATAACAACACTTCCTGATCCTAGTGTAGTAAAGACAAATAAAACGTGCTTGATAACGATAAGAGGATACTTGTCGAAACGTTGTGCTTTGAGAATAACCCAGTGATTGATTCCCATAAAAACTGTGTTATGCTAAGTAAAACGAAATTGTGAACTATAAAAAAGGAAACGAAATAGGATCTGTGTTTAATCAGATTTCATCAATAGATATACCTGATGATAAATATTTGCTGGATCGGATTTGTAGGTTTATAGTGACCGAGTCTGAAAAGCTTAGATCCATTGTATTTTTCACGAAGCCAAACATTTGCGTGTTTCTCCACTCATACACGTTAAATATTGACAAACCTCTTACAGTAAAATCCGTTACATCAATTAAAATAAGTATAATATTAACACGCCCTTAATTATAGTTTGAGTAAATAACGACCATTGTTGACAGTCATGTAATGATGAATTCTATAGTAATAAGAGTAATTAGTCTGCTAAGAGTAGAGGGAGGAGAGAGCCTGGTAAGAGTAGAGGAAGGAGAGAGTCTGGTAAGAATAGAGGAAGGAGAGAGCCTGGTAAGAATAGAGGACAGAGAGAGAGTCTGGTAAGAGTAGAGGAAGGAGAGAGTCTGGTTAGAGTAGAGGAATGAGAGAGCCTGGTAAGAGTAGAGGAAGGAGAGAGTCTGGTAAGAGTAGAGGAAGGAGAGAGTCTGGTAAGAGTAGAGGGATGAGAGAGTCTGGTAAGAGTAGAGGACGGAGAGAGTCGGGTAATAAGAGTAAAGGAAGGAGAGAGCCTGGTAAGAGTAGAGGAAGGAGAGAGTCTGGTAAGAGTAGAGGAAGGAGAGAGTCTGGTAAGAGTAGAGGGATGAGAGAGTCTGGTAAGAATAGAGGACGGAGAGAGCCTAGTAAGAGTAGAGGACGGAGAGAGTCTGGTAAGAGTAGAGGAAGGGGAGAGTCTGGTAAGAGTAGAGGAAGGAGAGAGTCTGGTAAGAGTATAGGAAGGAGAGAGTCTGGTAAGAGTAGAGGAAGGAGAGAGCCTGGTAAGAGTAGAGGAAGGAGAGAGTCTGGTAAGAGTAGAGGAAGGAGAGAGTCTGGTAAGAGTAGAGGAAGGAGAGAGTCTGGTAAGAGTAGAGGACGGAGAGAGCCTAGTAAGAGTAGAGGACGGAGAGAGTCTGGTAAGGGACAGCATATTTCAGATGGGACTAAAAACACCGCGATCTCGTGTACACGTTGACTCATTTGGCAAACCTCGACAGATTCCGGTCCCAACCGTAACCCTACATCTAGACTCGGATGTATGACAGTAAGTGATATGTACCTACGACCATACATATGCGATGCGGCTAGTCGATTCCCTTTTTACTTTAACAGAGGAAAACGTGTCGCTTTTACAAAAAGTCCCAAAATGGCAGCCATTTTTTAGTTGGTTGATATAATCTCCATGGGCGCAGCCATTTTTTTATCCGGTTCCTTTAAAATAGTTCCAAAATGGCGGAATTCGTCATACATCCGATTGTAGGTGTAGGGTGCCAGAATCATTCACTGAGTTTTCAATTGGGTATTAAAAGGTTAATATATAGAGATAATAATCACCTTCTAATACCCCCGTCAGACCGGAATGGCGACTTTACTCCGTTGATACTGCGATGCAAAATGAGTTAAGAGCGCATTGACATCGCCATAAGCGTGGTGAAAACACCAGCTATCGTACTGTGGTCACCGTGGTCGCCAATGATCGCCGAGTCACGGCGTTTATTGTGAGCATGTTCAAAACAAACGCAAAGGTTCTGCAATCTAATACCGCCGCCAGACTGTGGTGGCGTCCTTACTGCAACGCCACGGCGACGGAAACAACCGCAGAGCCCGTCAAGATCGCCATAAGCACGGTAAAATCTTGCTGGAAACGGCAGATACCGTGATGTGGTCTCCATGATCGTTAATGATCGCGTAGTCACCGGCAGATCGACTGGCGTCCTTACTGCGCTGCAGCGACTGTACGGCGATCAGAAAATGCACAAACGTGAACACAACGTACGAAAATGTCCCAAAATATCACAAAATTGAAAAAAAAATAATTGTGTTTTCACATCTTTTCAGTGCAGATCGCAGAACAATCTCTGTGACTCGGCGACCATTTGCGACCATCTAGACCACAGCGCGATATCTAGCGTTTCCATCACGCTTAACCACGCTTACGGAGACCTTGGCGGACTGTAGGGCCAATTTTCGTCGCTGTAGCAGCGCAGTAAAGTCGCCACCCCGTCTGACGGGGAAAAGAATGCGACTTCTTTCAATTTTGTAAAATTTTTTGACATTTCTCGCGTTGTGTTTACGTTTACCGGCGACCTTGTAAATTTTCTAGTCGCAGCAGCGCAGTAAGGACGCCATTCGGTCTGAAGGGGGCATTACTCTCTGGTTATTTCTCATTTTTTGTACATTGACAACATGAGATCCAGATACATCAAATTTCATACAAATACAATACTAAGCAACATGACAATTATTGGCACATTGACGCTAATTCCACAGACGTATGTAATATGTAAGTAGGATCATTTAACCTATGTTTTAAAGAACATGTATAATTGTTATTGAACCTTAATACGTGCGCTATTCATAGGATATTAACCCTCTCATGTTCTTTGTTTTGTGAAAAGGGTCGAGAAGGTAAATTGGCAGAAGGGAGATAACTAGCATACACAGCAAACACTGTCTATTTGTCTGTAAATTTCACTGTCTGCGTATAGAGGACTTCGGGGAAATAAAAACATAATTAAATAAAATGTGGTCTACGAAATAAGTCAATAACAAAACACTTATATACAAAATATCGCATATCATGTATTTCCTTTCACGTGCGGGATTGCGAAATGGGTTGTAAATTTGCTAGAAACAAATTGTTGACCGTGTTATTATCCTTTTGTTAATGTGTGTGGTGTCCAATGTCTCAATGTACATGTAGTACCCTGTAGTTTAATTCCACATACACATATTATAAAATAATCATAAATATTTATAGCTGTTTATTAATTAAGACATTTTAATTAATGACATCTAATAATTATATCCGATAACGGTATCATTATGACTGTCTGTTCAAAGAACTTAATTTCGGAAAACCGATTGACAGTGCTACATATAAACGCTCTACGCTAAGTAAGGATGAAATTATATCCAATCACAGATCTGTACTCACTTCATTTGGTACGCCATGTGGTGATACCTATACAGCTCTGCCGCTGCTATATTGGATACCTAAACTATATAAACATCCCTACAAGCATCGTTTTATAGCAGGTTCATCCTGTTGTTCCATAAAGCCACTTTCAAAAGTATTGACATCTATACTAACGGCTGTGAAAGAGGGTATTCAAAAATACTGCGACAAAATATACTCTCGTAGTGGTATCAATCAAATGTGGATATTAAAAAATTCCAAAGAATTACTTGATGGTTTGCAATCTAGATCACATGCTTCAGTCTCATCTCTACAAACTTTTGACTTTTCTACCTTGTACACTAAAATTCCCCATGGTAAATTAAAATCAAATGTGGATATTAAAAAATCCAAAGAATTACTTGAATGTTTGAAATCTAGATCACTTCCTTCAGTCTCATCTCTACAAACTTTTGACTTTTCTACTACACTAAAATTCCCCATAGTAAATTAAAAACCCGGTTAAAAAAACTAAATTGGGACATGTTAGATATCAATATTTAGTTGTTAATTACAATTCCACATATTTTGTTAAGAACCATAGTGATTCCAAAAATAAGTTCACGGCCATCAAGATAATTCAGATGATGGATTTTTTAATAGATAATATCTTTCTTGAATTTGGTGGGGAAATTTATCAGCAAGTGGTAGGTATCCCCTATGGGTACCAACTGTGCACCTTTGCTTGCTGATTTGTTTTTCTATTCATACGAAGCCGAGTACATGCAGGCACTCGTAAAATCCTATAAACGATTAGCTAGACATTTTAATTTCACTTATCAATATATCGATGATGCTCTATTACTGATTAATTCAAAATTCAGTGATTATATAGAATGAATGAAATGGGGTTTAACGTCCTACGCTTAAGCACCCGTGATTATATAGAATTTATATATACTGATGAGCTCTAAATTAAAAACACTACTGACAGTGACAATTACGCTTCCTACTTGGATCTGCGTCTCGATTTTGACAATTACCATAAACTAAGTGTTAAATTGTACGATAAACGTGATGACTTTGACTTTCCTATTGTTGACTTTCCATTTATTAGTAGTAACATTCCAATATCACCAGCTTATGGAGTGTTTGTGTCTCAGCTAATTCGTAACGCGAGAGCTTGTTCAGTCTATTCTGATTTTTTAAGTAGATCGAGGCATTTCCCATCTAAGCTTCAACTACAGGGATACTTGCGAACTAAAATTATTAAAACCTTTAAAAAGTGTTATGGCCGTCATATTGATTTGATTGGTAAATATGGCGTGTCTCTCTCGACTGTTATTTTTGACATATTTAATTGACGGGTATACTATATCCCTGATAATATAGGTCTACTACGTTTATAACACTGTTCATCACGTGTATTTTGCATACCGATAGTTCATTGGCCAATCACGCTATTTTACTGAGATTTCGCTTAATAGATTGGATGCAGTCATGGCGGGTGTGGCATGCCAGCAGGGTAAGCTTACTTACCCGGGCACCTGTTACCACTGTTTGTCGTGTATTTTGTGCACGGTGAACAGTCCATATGCTGATTACACTATTTTGCCAGATTACACTTTTTTGCCTATACTGTTTGTTTAGGACTTCGAATTTTGTCTGATGGTTTGGATTGTTCTTACTTGGTTTCTTTTATAGATTACCTCCTACAAATCTCTATATTTATGTAGAAATTACAGCAAAACAAAAGATAGGATCGCACTGTCAGGCAGAATACGCCTACATTTTCGAGAGATGGACAGAGAACAAGCAATACCCAAAGTGACTTTTCCTACAATCAAAGGCCATAATTCATTAAGTTTCAATTAAATATGCACAAATAACGACAGGAATCAAGGTCGTTGGGTTATAATCTTTCATTTCAAGTTTCATCAAAATCGAATTAAAATTGTGACCTCTACAGGGTCCACAACAGTGATATACCTTTACAAACGGTGGCCATTTTGTCTGGCAATTATGGCCAGTTTTTCTGGAAATTCGAACTAAACTTTACTTAGGGTGTAACGGGGATATAATCAAACGGATTTTTAATCCGATAATAATAGTGACCTCCGGGGGTGGGAGGGGCATAGGCGATTTTTTGGACAATAAGGTGTCATAATTACGATGGGCGCAAATATCGAAAAGAACCAAGATCGTTGGGTTATAAACATGCATGTCAAGTTTCATCAAACTAGGCTCAAAATTGTGACCTCTATAGGTTCCACAAGCCTAAAAACGTGATTTTTTCGTACAATAAGGGGTCATAATCCAAGAAGTTTCGATCCGATACATGTCAATATCGAAAACAGCTATGATATGTTTGGGATAAACCTATTTTTCAAATTTCGGCAAAATTGGATAAGAATTGTGACCTCCAGAGAATCCACAACCTTGATATACAATAGTTTTACACTATTCGCGTACAAACTGTGGCCTTACGGTGTAAGGGTGATATAATCATACGTTTTTTCAAATCAGATAATAATTGTGACCTCAACGGGGACCACAACCAATAGCTAAAAAATGCGATTTTTCGGACACTCGTGGGCCATATTTCAGGAAGCTACGTTCCACGATGGGCGCAATATCGTTTCAAAATTGTGACCTCTATAGGGTCCACAAGCTAAAACGTCATTTTTCGTACAATCAGGGGCCATTATCCATGAAGTTTCAATCCAATACATGCCAATATCGAAAGCAGCTGCGATGGTTTGTGGATAAACTTATATTTCAAGTTTCGTCAAAATCGAATAAGAATTGTGACCGGTAGATAGTCCACAGACAGGGGTGACGGCATAATACGTCCACATGAATATGTGGGCGTATAAAATGTCCATAGTTATCTATTATACATACGTCATTGTATGAAATTTGAATTTAAATCTTATTAATAATAGATAAATATGGACATTTTTTTGTTTTGCTGTAATTTCTACAAAAAAAAAATAATGTTGAGAGAGAGAGAGAGAGAGAGGTTTTTACTTTAAAATGAAATGAGTAAACAGTAGGTGTTAATGTATCGCTAATTCATCGCCATTTTCCTTAAGATTATACCATATAATTAATCTATTTTTGTGGTGATATATGGCCTATTTGAATAGTGTTGCCTTTGTTATATCACAGTCGTCATTAGCTCAGCCTTAACCACAGTAGAACGTCAAACCCCATTTCATTTAACCAACTAATTACCCAATGTTGATGGGATATTAATACATATTTTTTTAAATCAAAATCTTTGTTCGATTTGCGTAATTTCGCATTTTTGTTTAGGAAAATAGTTTGTTACATAAAACACAAAACAAAGGAATTAATGGCTTCAACAATATTTCATTACCATGGTGATGCAGATTTAGCAGGTCGTTCAGGCGGTTTAATAGTACCACAATATTTAGCTTGACGAGACAAATTTTCGACCATAATATCAATCTCTATCAGTAAGTGCAGGAGGGCCGCACTGCACGCAAAACAAACATCTACAAGATAAACCTGCGGACAAGACAGAAAATAGGCATGGCAAAAAATAAACAAATATCAAATTAAGTGAATGGATCCGGGTCCAGTCGTAAGCGTCCACTGTGCTGTACAGTCCCGGGCCTGTTATGGTAAAGGCTTCACTAAAAATGATTTTCAAAAAAGACGCAACAGAAATAATGCGACCAATCTTGACAGTCTGCCAGTTGACGTCAGGTGTTAGAACGTTAAACAATTTCAACAAAGGGAAGGCTACTCCCTAAATTCAGTTAAATAAAATAAATTTGTTGTCTGGTATATTACCCTTATCCAATTGACACAGGCGTCTCAGAACAAAAGTGTTGAAAAGGAAAACGGTTGGTGTCTTTTTTCGAGAGCTTTAAAGATTGTTAACAATTACTGGAATATCCGTGTACTACTGTATCACCCTTCTTTGCTCGAGACCCTCTGGTCTAACGCCAGGATTTCAGATTATAAAGTCTTTCATTGCTTCATTATTGATGATTCCACAAATGATTCACAAATCGTTCAAAATTCATTACCTGGAGATATCTCATAAATTTTAACCCTTTACATAATAAACATAATACACTGGTTTAACAAATTAACAACGATTGGTTTAAACTGTTTTCTAGTATAGTCACCCCGATTCCATTCTGTAATTCTAATTATGAACCTCCTCTTCGTGTTTCAACAACCGCGGGAAGTTTTAACACCATAGTTACTAGTAGATTGTTTCTAAATCAAAAAACAAGACGATATTTAAATTAACAGGGCGTTTCACCAGCGGCGATAAAGTTATTAACAGAATGTTTCAGTCGATATAGTTACTAGCAAGGCGTTTCACCATAGCATGATTGAGAAACAAACAATAGTTACAAGACCATTTATACTCAAGAACACGATAAACACAACCTTGTCAAATACAAGAGAAGCTTGTGGAACTAGGGCAGTGTCTTTATCTTTAGTAGAAGTATTGGTGGAGGAGGTGGAGTCCGTGCTTTGTTTCATCACCAATTCATGGTGCAAGGATATGCTTTTAATCGTAGTCAGAATAATCGCTACGCTCAGCAGCAGCATACAAGTCAAATAGACACTGAAGATGCAGATAGAGTCCGAGTTTGCTGGTAGAGATTCATTGATAAAGGACAAATAAATCGTGTAGGAAAGTAGAACTGATATTGCCATAGTTACACGTTCACCGCTAGCGGCTGGCAGCTGGAACACAAAACAGTTCATGATAGAAAGGCTTACTGGTGGGACGACGCCTTTGATCACGTGAAAAGCAAACCGCCGACTCAAAGCGATACTCACAACAACATCTCCGGTCCATATGGTTCCATCAGGGAATCTGGTATCATTCACTGGTTCCTTTTGAATCATGATGTCCAATATCTTCCATTCATTACTGTCCTGATAAAATTCAAGTATTGGAGTTGTCGTACTTATTTGGAAAACAAACTTGCTATAATTCCGGTATGCTGGACTGATTATCGTTTTACATATTTGTTGATCAAAGGGAAATTTGGTAATATCAATTTTACACGAAGTTTTAAAGAGATTATGAGTTGTCCAAATAACCTTTCCGTCAGCATTTATAATCACGTTTTCACCTTTATGAACTGTTCGATCATTATCGAAAGCATTGAAAATAACGACAGAAGGCATCCATATTTCGCCAGGAGAGACAGTGATATAATTTGGTGTATCCACATCACTTGCATTCCACCTGAGAAAATTGTCATGCCAGACGATGATCAGCTTGGTTGATGTTTCTATGTACTGGTTCACTTCACTCACAAAGTTGATACTAATTAATTGGTAATTAACAGTTACGTCAACATTATCGGATATTCTTTCTGTCGGTTGTATCTTTGGTTGGTAATCCGATAAAAGATCGGAGAAAAAAACTTGTTTGTCAAAGTCACAGTTTGCGTATTGGACGAAGCAAACCCCAAACACCAACCACGTGCTGAATGTAGGCATCGTTGTTGATAGTTTTTCTGAAAATAAAACAATTTGTCGATGATTTTCGTCGGCATTGTTATACAAATGTTCGTTCTAGAAATATGAAGGGGAAGCCACATCGGGAAATCCCGATAAACGTGCTCGCCCAATGCAGGGATCTAACATATGCGACCTCCAGACTCGTGAGCCAGCGTCTTACCCACCTAGTCACAATGGCCACATGTCAAACGTATTATACCTAATTTTATATTTTAAAAAAATATACTTTATTTTAACCGATAAAGGCATTCTCGATTCACGTCACCGGATATTGTCTAATAGCTGTTTCCTACTCGAGCGCACGCCTTTTTGCAGTGCACGTGCATTACTGGCAATATGAGTATTCAGCAAATTCGTGTTACAAGTCCGCCTCTTTTAGTTATCGATGCATTAAAATTCAACATAAACCTTACCTGTTTCAAGATATCAGAATCGACTGCTGGTAGAAATTGTTTAACACAGATATTATCTGGTCAGTGTGTTTAGACTTCGATATAAATATTTATTGTTGCGTGGCAATTAAAAGCCTTGGTAAATGACGTATAGGTACATAAATATTACTTTTAGACTTCCATGGTATAGTTTAGATTTTACTAAGATACACACGTCAGAACTAACTTATTTAAAAATAAATGGAAGTAGAAAGTGTATAATAAGTCGATTAGATGAAAACTGCACTGTTATGTATTTATGCAAGAAATAAATCAATCCATTGTCGGTCCTGGTCGTGATGTATAATGGATTAAACGTAAAATTGATAATATTAGCGTAGCAATGGTATATATAGATACAACTTCACTCGTTACTGCGCTCAGAACAATATTGGGGGTCTTAGGTGTCATAGGCAAGAGCGTTTGTTTGTCAAAGGCTTCCACAGTTTTGCATACAGAGACTGGGATATGTTAAAGATTTATGCACATTTTCAACACATCATATAGAACATTTAAAAGTTACATACAAAGCAGTTCTCACTATAATAGTTACAAACAAGATAATGTAAAAGGAATTTGCTGAAAATTTCAGTCAAATTCATCCGCTATCATCATTACTAAAGTTAGTGCGATAAAAAGACATAGTCTCGGCTATACATTTCATGACTAAATCATGAATGAAAGTTGTGCAGCAAATCAGATCCTAACCCAGTCAATATCGCAGGCTAGCAATGACATCAAGAGTTGATTATGGTCTTGATAAGTTAATTAATGTCCAAATAATAATTTAGATAACATACATATTACCACGTCTAAAGAAAGACCCTCAATGACAGATTTAGCTCTTAAAAATGTCTTTTTTATTGATTTCATAAATACAAAATATTGGATTATTAACGATTCATCACGAAGTAATACAAGTTGTAGTAGGGTCTAGCTTCCTGCTTTTTTCTCCGGGTCCTCGGGTTTCGGGACTAAACTATGGTTTAATTTTATTTCAATAATTCCCTTGCGCGTAGGGGTCTTCAGCAGTCTGAGGAAACGTTAGTGTCCGGAGAAAACCAAGAAGGTTGAGAAGGCACCCCTATCTCCATGACACATACGCTCATACCAGGGCTCGAAACCACAGCCGCAAGCCACGGTAGGCTGGCCAGCTAGAGGTCGACAAGCGGCACTCTAGACCACTATGCCATCCCAACCCCTAGATGAAACTAAATATACATGTTAAGAAACAAACGACCTTGCAGGAGTTACCCCCCGCCCTATTTTTACACAAATACGTACACAGTTTGTAGCTTGTGGGAACCTATAGAGGTCACAATTTTATGATATTTAAAACAAAAGTTAAGGTATATCACCGTTACACAATAATGACTGCTGAGTCGCCAGTCAAAAAGGCGGTTCCACGTGACCTTATCGATGGTAAAAGGACCGTGTTTCGACGTATATGGATAAAATTCCATATTTTATCGACAGAAACTAAACGTTTATCAACACATCAGTTCGTATTAAATGTACAGGAAAATAATGCTTTGGGGTATATACCACCTCTATGAAATTATGTCCCTTTATCTCTGGCGAGGATGCCCATTGTGCATGGTATCCAGCTCTTTGAGATCAGAGGTTGCTGTTGACTTCCGGAGTCACAAACATTTCTCATTGAGATTTGTTATGTCGGGCTTAAATTTAAAAAAAACAAGTAAGAACAATCCAAACCATTAGACAAAATTCGTAGTCCCAAAAAACGGAATAGTGAAACTAGTGTAATAAGGCAAAATAGTGTAATCATATGGACAGTTAAGAAACGGTAAATCGATTTAAAACACAAGGGATTTAATGTAAATATGTGGATAAAATAAAACCAAGTACGAACAATCCAAACCATTAGACACAAGTCCTAAAAATGTTTTGTCCAAGTAAATATGCTAATGGTTCATAAAAAGAATATTTGTAATGTACTGTAGTATATCACACATTATTACGCAAGTAGGTGACTTGTGCATGCATTCGATAACAGAGTTAATGTGTTTGTATTAAAAAAAATAGACACAGCTTTTAATTGCTACGCAACCAGACATATCGATAGATATTATACCCCCGCCTGTAGACGTACAATTGTGTGGGCTGATATCCCTGACAGAAACGATATAATCAAGAGGCTTATGGGTATATAACAGCGTTTGTTGGATAAGGATATCAACTTATTGTATTTACGGTGAACAAGTGTCTGTGAGCAGGTGAGATAAAAGCTATTAGATAAATGCATTGAAAAAAAATGAGATTCAATGTCCTGTAAATGAAATAAGGTGCAATGTCCTGTTTTTCATGCCTGGACATTGAAGACGGGGATACACTGTCATATAAGTGATATTTTTTCCGAACAGCGGAATCAAATTATCGTCTACTCATCGTCTGCTTTATAATTTCATATTCTTTCCCCGCCTTCATTAGGCCAGTCGGAGCACAACCGTAGGACAATAAAAGTTATATTTGGGTCGTATTATTTGCTGGAAAATAGATTTGTCATATTTCCATGACTCAATAATTATTATTTTATCTTTATATATTTATTTCTATATTTATTGTTTCAGAATAAGAATGAAGATCATGATGTTTACATGGTGTTGTTTGTGGGTGTTCGGCATCTGTTTAATAGATAACACAAAAGGTGACTTTGATAGACAACGTTTCTTTAAAGATCTTTTTTCTAATTACCAGCCGAAGTTACAACCAACAGGGACAGTATTGGAGAATCTGGACATAGAAGTTGTATACCATTTAATTAGTATAAACTTTGTGAGTGATGTGAACCAGTACATAGAAACATCAACGAAGCTGATCATCACCTGGTTTGACACGTTTCTCAGGTGGAACACAAGCGATTTGGATACACCAAGTTATATCACTGTCTCTCCTGACGAAATATGGATGCCTTCGGTCGTTATTTTCAATGCTTTTGATAATGAACGAACAGTTCAAAAAGGCGATAACGTGATTATAGATGCTGACGGACGGGTTATTTGGACAACTCATAATCTATTTAAAACTTCGTGTAAAATTGATATTACCAAATTTCCCTTTGATCAACAAATATGTCAAACGATAATCAGTCCAGCGTACCAGAGATATAGCAAGTTTGTTTTCCAAATAAGTACCTCAAATCCAATACTTGAATTTTATCAGGACAGTAATGAATGGAAGATATTGGATATCATGATTCAAAAGGAACCACTGAATGATACTAGATTCCTGAATGGAACAATATGGACTGGAGATGTCGTTGTGAGTATCGCTTTGAGTCGGCGGTTTGCTTTTCACGTGATCAAAGGCGTCGTCCCACCAGTAAGCCTTTCTATCATGAATTGTTTTGTGTTCCAGCTGCCAGCCGCTAGCGGTGAACGTGTAACTATGGCAATATCAGTTCTACTTTCCTACACAATATATCTGTCCTTTATCAATGAATCTCTACCAGCAAACTCGGACTCTATCTGCATCTTCAGTGTCTATTTGACCTGCATGCTGTTGCTGAGTGTGGCGATTATTCTGACTACGATTAAAAGCATATCCTTGCACCATGAATTGGTGATGAAACAAAGCACGGACTCCACCTCCTCCACCAATACTTCTACTAAAGATGAAGACACTGCCCTAGTTCCACAAGCTTCTCTTGTATTTGACAAGGTTGTGTTTATCGTGTTCTTGAGTATAAATGGTCTTGTAACTATTGTTTGTTTCTCAATCATGCTATGGTGAAACGCCTTGCTAGTAACTATATCGACTGAAAAATTCTGTTATATATTAGTAACTTTAACGCCCTGTTAATTTAAATATCGTCTTGTTTTTTGATTTAGAAACAACCTACTAGTAACTATGGTGTTAAAACTTCCCGCGGTTGTTGAAACACGAAGAGGAGGTTCATAATTATAATTACTTACAACAGAATGGAGTCAGTGTGATGGATGATCTTCATCCTTTATCTGACTTTACTAGAAAACAGTTTACACCAATCGTTGTTAATTTGTAAAACCAGTGTATTATGTTTATTATGTCAAGGGTTAAAATTCCAGAGATATTAAAGACTTTATAATCTGAAATCCTGGCGTTAGACCAGAAGGTCTCGAGCAAAGAAGGGTGATACAGTAGTACACGGATATTCCAGTAATTGTTAACAATCTTTAAAGCTCTCGAAAATAGACACCAACCGTTTTCCTTTTCAACACTTTTGTTCTGCGACGCCCGTGTCAATTGGATAAGGGTAGTATACAACACAAATTTATTTTATCTAACTGAATTTAGGGAGTAGCTTTCCCTTTGTTGAAATTGTTTAACTTTCTAACACCTGACGTCCACTGGCAGACTGTCAAGATTGGTCGCATTATTTCTGTTACGTCTTTTTTGTAAATCATTTTTAGTGAAGCCTTTACCATAACAGGCCCGGGACTGTACAGCACAGTGGACGCTTACGACTGGACCCGGATCCATTCACTTAATTTGATATTTGTTTATTTTTTGCCATGTCTATTTTCTGTCTTGTCCGCAGGTTTATCTTGTAGATGTTTGTTTTGCGTGCAGTGCGGCCCTCCTGCACTTATACCCCAATTTCACTGGGCTGCGGAAAGCTGCGGTACTCACGGACGTCCGCGGAAAGGCTTCTACGGAAGAGCTTCGGCATTTTTACGCGGAAAAGTGGAAACAAATTTCCACGGAAAATATCCATTTCTCACGCTCTCGGAGTACCTTCGGAACAGTAACGGTATCTTCGGTATACATACGGGTAAACTACGGTACAAATTATGGCGAAGCGGCGAAGAAACTGCGAAACATTATGGAATGGGCCCGGATCGTCACGGAAGATATTCGGACAACTTGCGGGCTACACTTGGCAATGGTGGAAAATACGCGGGATAACTGCGGTAGCTGCAGGTACTAATTCGTTTGGCAAGGTAGAACTTCAGAATGACTGCGGAACAAGTCCGGGCCATCTTCGGCAACCGCATTTCGTCTCGGACCAATCGCCCCGTACTTGCGGAAAATCGGTAAAGATCAAAGGATGACACCGAATTCCGCCGATAAAATTACTGTTTTGGAGGCAGAAGCACGGACTTATATCCCCATTTCACTAGACCGCGGAAGACTTGCGGAAGCAAAACCTCAATTATACCGCAAAGTACCGTATGTCTTTCCTGTTGTACCGTATTGTTCCGCTAGGAAGCGCAGTGAATCTGAATTCATTCCACATCATCCGCAGCCTTCCGCGCGCCCACAATTTTCCGCAAACGTTCTTTTGAACATATTGAAAGAACGTTTGCGGAAAAATTTGTTCGTGCTTTTCCGCAGTTAAACCGGGAGCGACCCGTAATATTCGCAAGTTTTCCGCTGTTATTCCGTGTTCAAACGCAGTTGCCGCAAGTTGTCCATGGTATAATGTGCTTTCCTCTTCAAAACAGCTACTTTATAGGCGAAATCATGTGTTCTTTACCAATTTTTCCGCAGGTACGCCGTGATTGATCCGAGACCAAACGCTGTTGCCGAAGATCGTCCGCACTTGTTGAGCATTTATTCCGCGTAGAAGGCCAGCACTCCGCGATTATTCGACAGTTCTACCGTGCCAAACGGATTAGTATCGCCAGATACCGCAGTTATTTCGCTACTGCTAAGTGTGACCCGCAAATTATCCTTATGTCTTCCGTGCTCATTCCCACGTGTTCCTCAATTTCTCTGCGATTTTTTCCCGCAGCTCTGCCGTCGAAGTAGAAATATCTATAAACGGAATACCTGCGGTATACATGCGGACAACTTGTGGCAAATACGTTTGTATACGGAATAATAGCGGAAGACTCTCGGATCGATCCCGGTTGAATCGCGGAAGAGCACGGAAAATTTGTCTGCAAACGATATTTAAAGGAAAGTTCGCGGAACAATTTGGGCTCACAGAAGTCTGTTGACGACGAGGGATGACTACGGATTCACTGCGCTTCGTAGCGGAGCCATACGGGGTGAGAGGAAAGACTTACGGATTTCCTTCCTCAAGTCTTCCGTGGCCCAGTGAAATGGGGTATTACTGATAGAGATTGATCGAAAATTTGTTATCGTCTCGTCAAGCTAAATATTGTGGTACTATTGAACTGCCTGGACGACCTGCTAAATCTGCTTCACCATGGTAATTAAATATTGTTGAAGCCATTAATTCCTTTGTTTTGTGTTTTATGTAACAAACTATTTTCCTAAACAAAAATGCGAAATTACGCAAATCGAACAAAGATTTTGATTTAAAAAATATGTATTGATATCCCATCAACATTTGATAATTAGTTGGTTAAATTAAATGGGGTTTGACGTACTACTGTGGTTAAGGCTGGGCTAATGACGACGGTGATATAACGAAGGCAACACTATTCAAATAGGCCTAATATCACCACAAAAATAGATTAATTATATGGTATAATCTTAAGGAAAGTGGCGATGAATTAGCGATACATTAACAGCTATTGTTTACTCATTTCAATTCAAAGTAAAATCCTCTCTCTCTCAACATGAAGGATGAACCTGCTATAAAACGATGCTTGTAGTGATATTTATGTAGTTTAGGTATCTAATATAGCAGCGGCAGTTCTGTATAGGTATCACCACATGACGTACCAAATGAAGTGAGTACAGATCTGTGATTGAATATAATTTCATCCTTACTTAGCGTAGAGCGTTTATACGTAGCACTGTCAATAGGTTTCCCGAAAATAAGTTCTTTGAACAGTCAGTCATAATAATACCGTTTACATATAAACACTAGGTTATTGGACGCGTTGTCAACTGGCACAATGACATACTTGTCATGTAAGGCGTTGAGATTTTCAACAATGTTTAACATCAAGAAAATGGATTTAGGCCTAGTGTCAACTAACTAACGTTGCATATAAATTCTGCGTTTAAGTAATATTTGCAATATTTGTACTTTGTATGTCTAACAGCCTAGAGTATTAAGAGGTACCCTACACCTAACCTCGGCTGTATGACAGTAAGTGTTATGTACCTGCGCATATACATTTGCGTTGCGGCTACCGGTTTACTTTAAAGTCGCAAAATATACCTAAATCAGCAGAGATATTGCTGGTTTGATAAAATTCTCTGGTAATTCCCCCAACCAAAACTTGACATTTGTTGATATAGTAGACTCTCCAAAGAAATCTCCATGGGCGCAGCCATTTTTCATCCGGGACCTTTAAAATAGTTTTAATATGGCGGAATTCGTCTTACATCCGAGATTAGATGCGTGGAATCTGTCGAAGTTTGCCAAATGGAGTAAGAGGCACACTGCTGCTACTACCTTTCCCTTGTCCGTCTCTGTCTAGAAATTGTTATTCGGGTGTAAATCCAAAGGGTATCGGATATAATTTTTAGATGTCATTAATTAAAATGTCCTGATTAATATACAGCTATAAATATTTATGATTATTTTATAATATTTTTATGAGGAATTAAACTACGAAGTATTACATTTACATTGAGACATTGGACACCACACACACATTAACAAAAGGATAATAACACAGTCAACAATTTGTTCCTAGCAAATTTACAACCCATTTCGCAATATCGCACGGGAAAGGAAATACATGATATGCGATATTTTGTATATAAGTGTTTTGTTATTGACTTATTTCGTAGACCACATTTTATTTAATTATGTTTTTATTTCCCCGAAGTCCTCTATACGCAGACAGTGAAATTTACAGACAAATAGACAGTGTTTGCTGTGTATGCTAGTTATCTCCCTTCTGCCAATTTACCTTCTCGACCCTTTTCACAAAACAAAGAACATGAGAGGGTTAATATCCTATACATAGCGCACGTATTAAGGTTCAATAATAATAATACATGTATTTTAAAACCGAGGTTAAATTATCCTACTAACATATTACATACGTCTGTTGAATTAGCGTCAATGTGCCAATATTTGTCATGTTACTAAGTATTGTATTTGTATGAAATTTGATGTATCTGGATCTCATGTTGTTAATGTACCAAAAAATGAGAAATAACCAGTGATTATTATCTCTATGTTAACCTTTTAATACCCAATCACCACTGGTTACCAAATGACGTGCAGCAAGTGTGCCTTCTTTAATGATGCCACTCGATTATAAAACTCTTCCCTGAACTCCTTCAAAAACACATCAAGCCACATCTTTTCTGACAGCACTTCGCTGAGTGATTCACTTACACTAGTATTGCTTTTACTTTAACTTCGTTTTTATTCCATATTCAGGTTGTTTTTCATGATTTAATGCGGTTAATAAGAATGTACATCCAACCCCGTCGCTTTAGCTTTAAATTCGTAAAAGGCTCAAAATGTAACTTGCATTAACTGAGAAGTTCCCAGTTTCTTATTTCTATGATAAGAGTCAAATGAGACAAAAACGGCGGCGACGCTTCGCAGGTTTGTTTATTCGGCATTATTTTGATAATTGTGGGAGAAACATCAAAAGCCTCTACACGAGGTCTTAAACCTCCCTCTGGACACGCGTCTGAATGGGTGTCGAATTTATAACCATATCTTCATCTTTTAAGCTTGAGTAACAAGGACTAAACACATTGACAATAATTGGTGTCAAGTAATTTTGTGGACATTTGATGGCAAGACCTCCAGACCGGTAAGTTATAGATTTAAATTGTCCTACTCCATAGGGGGACAGATTAGGGCTTGTTATTCGGGTCTGTCTTCTTCTCATGGCAACTGAAATTGAACACACAGTAAATGGTAGCTGGAGTTTGAATAAGACAGAATTATTGGATAATTTTGAACTTCGCCAACAGCAATTGCAAATATCTGTTTTCCATGAATTATGTAGGATATAGATGAAATGATATAGAGTTAAACGTCCTACTGTTCTGTACCGAATGGATTATAATGAAGGGGTGCTCGCTCTTATTTCCATTTACGAACACGTCAATGTGTACAATAGTTCGCGGTATTTCATCCCAGCTGAAATAAGTTGTTCCTTACCAGACTCTCTCCGTCTTCTACTCTTACCAGACTCTCTCCTTCCTCTACTCTTGCCAGACTCTCTCCGTCATCTACTCTTACCAGGCTCTCTCTGTCCTCTGAAATATGTTGTCCCTTACCAGACTCTCTCCGTCCTCTACTCTTACCAGACTCTCTCCGTCCTCTACTCTTAGCAGACTCTCTCCGTCCTCTACTCTTACCAGACTCTCTCCTTCCTCTACAATGGACCTAAGCTTTTCAGACTCTGTCACTGAAGACCTACAAATCCGATCCAGCAAATATTTTATCATATGGTTTATTTATTGTTGCAATCGGAATAAAACGCAGATCCTATTTCGTTTCGTTTTTATAGTTGACAATTTCGTTTTACTTGTCTTTACTACACTAGAATCAGGAAGTGCTGTTATATAACTCGCGTTCTCGTTGATGTAAGAGATTAGCAAATGAAACGGTCTGTAACGGCGAGTTTTTGACTAGAAAAATCAACGCGGATTGGTTAATCAATGTCTGACGTCATGAGATTAGTGGAAGCCACCAAATGATGCAAACACCGTAATTAGATATATATTTGAATCAGATTGTCTATTGTTGCATTTACTTAAAATAAACATTGTTTAAAAAAGTATATCGAGATTTTTATAAACGGAATTTATATAAATTTAACAGACAAAACGAAATTTTGCAAATAACGCGAAAACTATGTATTAACACAACACCCTAAATGGTAATTTGTTGATATAATAACTAGAATAGATGGATATTAAACATTGGTTTATATTTCAAATCAACATACCGTGATTAACTGATGTGTGAAAAGGGAAGATGTCAATATTATAAAACATTTATATTAATTTCATATATACGCGTACATGAATTGGTTGATATAATAAAAATAATGTCGATGAGTTTAAAAATATGTATTAATTTCACATTAATGTAAGGTAAATAGTTATCATAATAAAAAGCTTTTGTCTACACATCAAAGGAAATGAAATGAAATGGGTTTTAACCTCCTATTGTTCTGTTCCAATTGGGCTGGTGAAGATGGACATACGCCATACAGTGTGTTTTAAGGTACAGCGGCGCTACGGCCTACTCTTATATCGAATTCCAACTGCCAAGGCATGTTTTACCAGCATGCCATTATGTTCACTGGATCTCGGTTTTTTCTCCCAATTGAACGACTACACAACTCTCCTTGCCAGACCCTCTGTCCTCCACTACTTATAAGGGGAAACCACTCCGAAAAAAATCCAGATTCAACACCCGGCGATCACTTACTCCTACGGTCGCAGGAATCGCAAAAATGGTCGAATGGAAGGTGGGTCGGTCATTAATATGGAGCCAGAACATTATTCGGGATTCGGCAGTAAAACGGGTGAATGCGGGAGAGGACTGTCTCGTACACGTCAACAAACGATTCAACGCCCTGATGTGAAATAAGAGCGAGCAGTAGCGCCGCTTGTCGTGACATTCATTATAATCCAGACGATACAGAACAGTAGGACGTTTAACCCTATTTCAATCCATATATATTCTACAGAGTTCATGGAAAACATATATTTTAAATTGATGTTGGCGACGTTCACAATTATCTAATGCCTCTGTCTTATTAGAGCTCCAGCCATCATTCTCTGTGTGTTCAATTTCAGGTGCCATGAGAGGAAGACAGACCCGAATAGCAAGCCCTAATCTGTTCCCCTGAATAGGGTATTAAGATAAATAAAGAGATAATAATCATGTTTATTCTCATTTTTTGGTACATTAACAACATAAGGTCAAGTTACATCGAATTTCACCGTCAGCCTTTCACCGCTAGCTGCTGGCAGCCGGAACACGAAACAATTCATGATAGAAAGGCTTACTGGTGGGACGACACCTTTGATAATATGGAAAGCAAACCGCCGACTCACAGCGATACTCACAACGACATCTCCAGTCCATATTGTTCCATTCAGGAATCTAGTATCATTCACTGGTTCCTTTTGAATCCCGATATCCAATATCTTCCATTCGTTACTCCCCTTGTACAACTCCAGTACCTGACTATCTGTAAGGTATTGAAACACAAACGGACTATATCTATTGTACGCTGGACTGATTATAGTTTGACATAGTTGTTGATCAAAGGGAAACTTGGTAATATCAATTTTACACGAAGTTTTAAATAGATTGTGAGTAGTCCAAATAACCCACCCGTCAGCATTTATAATCACGTTATCCCCTCTTTTAATATTTCGATCATTATCGAATGCATTGAAAATAACGACCGAAGGCATCCATATTTCGTCAGGAGAGACAGTGATATAACTTGGTGTATCCAAATCGCTTGCGTTCCAGGTGAGAAACGTATCATACCATGTGATGATCAGCTTCGCTGATGTTTCTATGTACTGGTTCACTTCACTCACAAAGTTGATACTAATTAAATGGTATACCACTTCTAAGTCCACATTCTCTGATACTGTTGCGGTGGGTTGTAACTTCGGCTGGTAATTAGAAAAAAGATCTTTGAAGAAACTTTGTCTATCGAATTCGCCCTGCACGTTTTCTATGATCGAGCCGGTAACAAACAACCAAATACATAATGTAGACATCGTTACATGCATTCTGAAAATAGAAAGGGATTTACATGGAGATAAAATGCAAACTCTATGGCAATTAAAATAAGAATTTTATGTTCGGATTCGTTCCTGGAGTTGTTTAAAAAAGTTACTCGGATTTTGGGGGCGATTTCCTTTGTTCAGTGGTGCCATGTTCCTGAAGCAACGACTGCGAGTTTTACAACATCTGGCCGTTGCTTGTTTGCTTCACAATTCCCGAACTTATAGCTACGTTATCTGCAGACACGTCAACCGTAGCATCCGACCAGATATTGTGACAAAGCGAACCCCACGGAAACCTTGACATTGGACGAACCTTGAACAATTTAGCTTGAAAGCACAAGACTTGGTAACCGCGACGACCAAGGAATACCAACCAAACTTAGTGCCGAAATATACAGAGTATTACGTGAAAAACTAAATAAGTACGAGTGTTGTTTAACAAAAGCAAGAACAGCCTACGAAGAACAGATATTGTAAGGTGCTGTTGGTGAGGTCCACAATCATCTAAGAATGCTGTCTCATTTCAACTCTAGCCACCGTTCTCTGCAAAGGACATGGAATGCCAATATTATATCTTTTTGTTTGCGAAGTCCACGTTAGTGCCAAGAGGGGAACAAATCCCCAATCTGTTCCTCCCAATCTGTTCCTTTTGTGGTATATGATAATTCTAACTAATAACTTACCAACGTGAAATCATCAACATAACATTTCCACCAAAAGAGTTTAATGTGTAGTGCTCTACAGACACTGAGAAAAATATAAATAAATATTCTGGTTGCGTGGCAATTGAAAGCCGCAATGAATGAAAATAATGGACTGGTCTCATCAAATTGGTTAATATCAACAAAAGAGCCCGATATATATAACATGTACATTAATATTGATACTGTTGACTATTGAAGCTAGGCCTTTTAGTAATGCCAGTATTTGTCATTAAATCATATAAGTGGTTAGTATTATAAACTAAAGTTTAGTATGTATAGTAAGCGGTTAGAAATTATACAGTTGTCATTAATTAGAAAGTGTGTAACTAGCTGTATAAAATGTGACTATTTATAACACACATCGCAATTGAATACACCAATCTAACCAATAGTGGTGTATATATCATTCAATATACAGTTTTAACACCTTTGTGACAAAACACCTACCTACAGTTGAACTCCGGTTACAAAAATACCTAAATAATTAAATTAAAAAAAGGTGAAAATAACGACCGAAGGCATCCATATTTCGTCAGAAGAGACAGTGATATAACTTGGTGTATCCACATCGCTTGCGCTCCACCTAAGATACATATTATACCACGTGATAATCAGTTTTGTTGATGTTTCTATCTACTGGTTCACTTCACTCACAAAGTTGATACTAATTAAATGGTATACAACTTCTATGTCCACATTCTCTGATACTGTTGCGGTAGGTTGTAACTTCGGCTGGTAATTATAAAAAAAGATCTTTGAAGAAACTTTGTATATCAAAGTCACCTTTTGTGTTATCTATTAAACAGATGCCGAACATCCACAAACAGCACCATGTAAACATCGTGATCTTCATTCTTATTCTGAAACAATAAACATAGAAATACTTTTTATTTCAGCATGCAGAAAAGTTGTAAAAATAAAATACTTAAAATAAGTGATGAAATATTATAAATTTCCCTAGTGCATATAAAAGAACCATTGACAGTTTAAGAGTAGACGATAATTCCGCTGTCCGGACAAAATATCACATATATGACAGTGTATCCCCGTCTTCAATGTCCAGGTTAGGGATGAAAACAGGACATTGAACCTCATTTCATTTCTATATATCTATCTAATATCTATATCTTACCTGGACACAAATCCTTATTCACTTGTAACCATACGTTTCTTGATTATCGTGCTTCTATCGGGGATATCAGCTTCGGTTTCGAGTGAAGCCGCCGTGTATATAAACGAACACACGACATAGTCTTATTAAAATTAAATTTGAAATCTTTCAAAACAACGGGATCAAAAATTTGCAATCTTACCTCTTCCAAAGCAAGAGCCCATACAATTTTACATCTGTAGGCGGTGATAAATATCTATCAATGTGCCTTGTTGCGTAGCAAATAAAAGCTGTGATCAAATCAATCATATGTTTCAACTAATTATTTAATACAAACACATTACCTCGGTTATCGAATGCATGCACAAAGTCACCTACTTACGTAATAATGTGTTGTAGATTACAGTACAATACCAGCATGTTTTTATGAAACATTAGCATATTTACTTGGACGTCTAATGGTTTGGATTGTTCGTACTTGGTTTTATTTTATCCACATATTTACATTAAATCCCTTGTGTTTTAAATCGATTTACCGTTTCTTAACTGTCCATATGCTGTTTACACTTTCTTACCTGATTAAACTAGTTTGACTATTCCGTTTTTTGGGACTACGAATTTTGTCTAATGGTTTGGATTGTTCTAACTTGTTTTATTTTATTTAATCCCGAAATAACAAATCTCAAGGAGAAATGTTTGGGACCCCTCTGTCAAATACTGCCTAGAAAGTCGACAGCGTTGATAAACGTTAGTTTCTGCCGTTAATATTAAATTTAATCCCTATACGTGGAACTTCCTTTTTTCACTGGCAACGCCTGGTGGAAATTATTTCAGCGATGTCGCCCATTAAGAACTTTGACTTAGTTTAGGGGGATCATTCTGCACATCTCAAGAGCACTGTTTAAACGTTAGGGCGGACAAGATCTGATTACACGACAGGAGTGAACTTCAGTATGCTATTCCATTGCTGGGTATTCAGAACCAATCGTTTATTTTCGACAGTACGACAGGAGTGAACTTCAGTATGCTATTCCATTGCTGGGTTTTCGGAATCAATCACTTAGACCGGTATCAATAGTTCACCATGTTTATCTTCCAAATATTGATTTCAATCTAACCAAATATAAAAAACAACGATATTTTCTCTAAATTGTAGATCTAGCCTGGGGTATTGATTAACGAAATTCAAACACAAATTACAATCTGTTTACAAATTCCAATTCGCTTTTATCATATTCGTGGTTAATAACTCATAAAATTAATTAAACATGTATATATCAAAAATAGTATAATTAACAGAAAAAATAAAAGTCAACATTTATTAATATTTTATAATTCAATCAATAAAAACATTCTATAAATATCCCTAAGATTCCAATATCAACAACGATATTTGTTCGCTTTTGGCACGTTTGTGTGAATTAAAAGATTTATATAAGATACAGCATTTTCCAATTGTGCCTTTGCGATTGAATAACATTAATATAATAAAGGCAAGGTCAATTGTGCTATGGGGATAAATAACATTTTATATATTTTTATTTAGTACCCATTCCTTTCTTATGTGCACAAATAATTAAATATAATTCTTTGCTATTGATTTAATTTTTACTAAACCTGATTACATTACGGCGTATTGATACATCAGTTTTTTTGACAGCAATTCAACAATTGCAAAGTCCTTTATAATTACCCATCAAGGTCAATTAAATCAAATTAGTTTCTTTTAAATAAAAAAGAAATTACTGTTAATACAAAATGAACTGGTCTTTGAAAATAAAAAAGTAGTTCCTTTTTAACAGTCCAATCAAATTCATCGCAGTAGATAATGAAATTCATCACACAAGCGATATCTACTGTAGAAGGTATTATTGGCTGATAGATTAACTAATCAGTTGTAAATTATATATTTATATGCCCAAACAGGTCAAGCAATGTTAGTATATAAACTACCAGACAAGCAGAGCTATGCGAAGTTGTGTATTCGTATAAATTTCGTCCAATCCAAACACAACATTGTTCTGACAGTCCAGATAACTTGGGTAAGCGTTGCATTACAAGTAAGGATAAAACAAGCGGTTGTCATGCTAGATACACCATCATTTTGTAAGAGATGGTCATACAACAAGCTAAGAAAGGTGATTTTCATCAAATCTGGGGCAATAATCAAAACGAACTCAACAACCATTATTGTGTAACGGTGATATACTTTAACTTTTGTTTTAAATATCATACAATTGTGACCTCTATAGGTTCCCACAAGCTACAATCTTTGTTCATATTTGTGTAAAATTAAGGGGGATAACTCCTGCAAGATCATTTGTTTCTTAACATGTATATTTAGTTTCATCTCAACCGAACATAAATTGGTGTCTTGAGAGGGTGCACATCGTCGGTATACGTATGACATAGTTTTACACTAATTGTAAAAGCGGGAATCGAACCTAGACCATTTAACTTAACAGAACTGGTGAACTGAATCGCACACGTTACAACCCCTCCCTTTTTTGCTGATGTATGTGAAACTTTAAATCGCACACGTTACACATCCTTCCTTTGAAACAAAAAATCTGGGTCAATATTTAATGTGATATCGGTATAGTTGTATAAACTTCATTATTTATATATATACATTTTGTATTACTTCGTGATGGATTTAGGATACATTACACCGCATTGTTAATAATCCAATAGTCCTAATATCCGTAATTTTGTATTTATGAAATCAATAAAACATACTTTTTGTAAGAGCTAAATCTGTCATTGCGGGTCTTTCTTTAGGCGCGGAAATGTTATCTAAATTATTAATTGGACATTAATTAACTTATCCAGACTATAGGCAACTCTTGATGTCATTGCTAGCCTGTGATATTGACTGGATTAGGATCTGATTTGCTGCTCAACTTTTATTCATGATTTGGTCATGAAATGGATAACCCAGACTATGTCTTTTTATCTCACTAACTTTAGTAATGATGATAGAGGATGAATTTGACTGAAAATTTCAGCAAATTCCATTTACATTATCTGGTTTGTAACTATTATAGTGAGAACTGCCAGCTTTGTATGCAACCTATCATGATGTATCTGTAAATGTTCTATATGATGTGTTGAAAATGTGTATAAATCTTTAACATATCTTTCCATCCCAGTCGCTGTATGCAAAACTGTGGAAACCTTTGACAAACACACGCTCTTGCCTATGATAAGTAAGGTCCCCAATATTGTTGTTGAACTTTCGAAAATGTAGTTAAACTCTTGTTATTTGAATTTTAAATGGGGTTTGATTGACCGCCACCTTAAGCTTGTTACCTAGGTAACTCGGACATTTCGGGATGAATAGGCTCTTGTCCGTGTACTATGGCAGGGGAGATCTAATAATTTATATAACATTTGAAGCGATCGATAACAAGGATCTGCAATGGGTTGAATTAGTTCTTGTAAAAAGCATAATATTTAATGTAAAAATATAAGGTGCAGAGAATGCAGTCTTTACCTTATTGACTTGTTATTCGAATTGTCAATACCACTTTCTACTCTCGTGCATTTAATAACTCCAATGGGTTGATTTAGTTCATATTAAATGTAAAAAAATAAGGTCCGGAGAGTGCAGTTTTCATCTAATCGACTTATTATTCGAATTGCCAATACCACTTTCTACTCCCATAGTTCTGACGTGTGTATCTTAGCAAAATCTAAACTATATCATGGATGTCTAACAGTAATATTTATGTATCTATTTTATCCTTTATTTACCAAGGCTTTTAATTGCCACGCAACAATAAATATTTATATCGAAGACTAAAAACACTGACCAGATAATATCCGTGTAAAACAATTTCTATCAGCAGTCGATTATGGTACCTGGTAACAGGTAAGGTTTATGTTGGATTTTTCCCAGGCAGGGTAAGCTTACTCTTCCGGACACCCGTTACTACTGCTCGTCGGGTGTTATGTACACTAGGAGCAGTCCATTTGCTGATTACACTATTTTGCTTGAATACACTATTGTGCCTATATCGTTTATTTAGAACTTCGAATTCTGTCTTATGGTTTGGATTGTTCGTACTTGGTTTTATTTTTATTATTAAAAGAGGTCTGACGTGTAACCTGAATGTGCTAAATACTCATATTGCCAGTAATGCACGTTTATTGCAAAAAGGCTAGGATTCGAGTGGGAAACAGCTATTAGACAATCTCAGGAGACGTGAATCGAGAATGCCTTTATTGGTTAAGATAAGGTATATTTTTTAAAGATGCATTATGTAATGTCTAAATAATAATTTATATAACATTTGAAACGATATTATCAATTTTACGTTAAATGCCGATTTTATTTTAATCCATTATACATCACGACCATCTATAAATGCCTAAATAATAATTTATATAAAATTTGAAGCGATAATAAGGATCTGCAATTGGTTGAATAAGTTCTTGTAAAAAGCATAATATTTAATGTAAAAAAGATAAGGTCCAGAGAGTGTAGTGTTTGTTTACCTTATTGACTTGTTATTCGAATACCACTTTCTATTCTCGTGCATTTATTTTAATAACTGCAATGGGTTGATTTAGTTCATATTTAATGTATAAAAATAAGGTTATGACAGTGCAGTTTTCATCTTATCGACAAATTATTCACTTTCTACTCCCATGCATTTAATAAGTTTGTTCTGACGTGTATATCTTAGAAAAATCTAAACTATATCATGGATGTCTAACAGTAATATTTATGTATCTATTTTATCCTTTATTTGCCAAGGCTTTTAATTGCCACGCAACAATAAATATTTATATCAAAGACTAAACACACTGACCAGATAGTATCCGTGTAAAACAATTACTGCCAGCAGTCGATTCTGATATCTTAAAACAGGTAAGGTTTATGTTGGAATTTTCCCAGGCAGGGTAAGCTTACATTTCCGGACACCTGTTACCACTGTTTGTCGTGTATTTTGTACACGGTGAACAGTCAATATGCTGATTACACTATTTTGTCAGATTACACTATTCTGCCTATACTGTTTTTTAGAACTTCGAACTTTGTCTTACGGTTTGGATTGTTCGTACTTGGTTTTATTTTATAACTAAAAGAGGTCTGACTTGTAGCCTGAATGTGCTAAATACTCATATTGCCAGTAATGCAGTGCACTGTAAAAAGGCTAGGGTTCGAGTTGGAACAGCTATTAGATAAGCTCAGGTGACGTGAATCGAGAATGCCTTTATCGGTTAAGATAAAGTATAATTTTTTAACATATAAAATTGGGTATAATACGTTACTCCTTCATCGTTTGTTGATTGTACTGTCATATTCTGTTTGCGCAAGAAGAAATGTGGCCATGATGACTAGGTGGATAAGACGCTGGCTCGCTATTCGTGAGGTCGCATATGTTCGATCCCTGCATTGGGCGAGGACATTTATCGGAATTTTCCGACGTGGCTTCCCTTGTCAGTGGTGTAGGAAGGAGGGTCTGACAAGGATAACTGTCTAGTCGTTCGGATGGTACGAAAACCTGAAGGCCCGTGTACACATTGGCGTGCACGTAAAAGAACCACTGGCAGTTGGAATTCGATACGAGTATAGCACACTGTATGGTGTATGACCGTCTTCATTAGCCCATTAGCCCATTCGGAGAAGAACAGTAGGACGTTAAACTCCATAATATAAGCGCATTGTGTAATAAATATAATCATATTTCTAGAACCAACATGTATAACAATGCCGAAGAAAATCATCAACAAATTGTTTTATTTTCAGAAAACTATCAACAACGATGCCCACATTCAGCACGTGGTTGGTGTTTGGGGTTTGCTTCGTACAATACGCAAACTGTGACTTTGACAAACAAGTTTTTTTCTCCGATCTTTTATCGGATTACCAACCAAAGATACAACCGGCAAAAAGAATATCCGATAATGTGGACGTAACTGTTAATTACCAATTAATTAGTATCAACTTTGTGAGTGAAGTGAACCAGTACATAGAAACATCAACCAAGCTGATCATCATCTGGCATGACAATTTTCTCAGGTGGAATGCAAGTGATGTGGATACACCAAATTATATCACTGTCTCTCCTGACGAAATATGGATGCCTTCGGTCGTTATTTTCAATGCTTTCGATAATGATCGAACAGTTCAAAAAGGGGAAAACGTGATTATAAATGCTGACGGACGGGTTATTTGGACAACTCACAATCTCTTTAAAACTTCGTGTAAAATTGATATTACCAAATTTCCCTTTGATCAACAAATATGTCAAACGATAATCAGTCCAGCATACCAGAGATATAGCAAGTTTGTTTTCCAAATAAGTAAGATAAATCCGATACTTGAATTTTACCAGGACAGTAACGAATGGAAGATATTGAACATCGGGATTCAAAAGGAACCAGTGAATGATACTAGATTCCTAGATGGAACAATATGGACCGGAGATGTCGTTGTGAGTATCGCTTTGAGTCGGCGGTTTGCTTTCCATATTATTAAAGGTGTCGTCCCACCAGTAAGCCTTTCTATCATGAATTGTTTTGTGTTCCGTCTGCCAGCAGCTAGCGGTGAACGTGTAACTATGGCAATATCAGTTCTACTTTCCTACACAATATACCTGTCCTTTATCAATGAATCTCTACCAGCAAACTCGGACTCTATCTGTATCTTCAGTGTCTATTTGACCTGCATGCTGTTGCTGAGTGTGGCGATTATTCTGGCTGCGATTAAAAGCATATCCTTGCACCACAAGACCGACGACAACTTTTTACCACCCAGACTGAAACAGCTGATCGGGAAGACCAACACCAGCAATGCGGATACTAAAGATGAACAATTCGACCCAGTCCCCAAAACATCTTATGATTTCGACACGCTGGCTTTTCTGATGTTCTTAAGTATAAATTGTCTCGTATCTATTGTCTGTTTTGCGATTATGTTATGTTGAACCGATAGTATGCTACAGCTTCGGTTACAGAATTAACACTCGCCACTTAGGTCGGACTTCCACAAGTAAGCTCCTATTTATCCTTTGCGGCCAAAACGCCGACTAATCACACATATTAATTGTAATGGATTCGTATTTCATTTGAAAGAAAAATGGGTTTGACGTCGTTCAATTTAAGTTTATTAATTCGCTTGCACGTAGTAGTTTTTAGCAGTCGGGAAACCGCAGAATCTACAAGTAGTTGGTCGCCTACATTGTCGCGTAGAAGCGCGAAATCGAAACCACACCATTTGGCTAAATGAAAAACCTTATAATCCAATACACACTCGTACGTTAAACTATTTAACCACCCATTTTAATTTAAGTGATGAGTCATATTTTGAAGTATCAATAGTTGATGTTATATTTAAATGTTACTTAACAGATCTATCGTGTTGATTTAGGACTTCGAATATTGTCTAATGGTTTGGATTGTTCGTACTTATTTATTTAGATAACCGGATTTAGGACTTTGATTTTTGTCTCACGGTTTGGATTGTTTATACTTGATTTTATTTTATTTAGATAACCGGTTAACCGTTCTGAATAATCCCAAAATTAAATAATGAATATATCGTAAATTTCATTCAGATTTCTTTATTCTGAGCGGGTTTGAGAAGATATAGCGTTGATTGTCCATTCTATCGTTTCTAAATCTAATGGGTTCACATCAATTTGAATCTCGGTCATGCGATGGTCTAGAGTAGGGGTGTCCAATATGCAGCATGTATCTTAGAAACTCGAAATTATTTATTATTGTTTCCCTGTTTCAGTAAAACTCTGACTTCTGTACTGTACAATCATAAATATCAAAGATGGATAATTTCGTCCATTTTAAAGTAATTTATTTTATTATAATGTGTAACGATTTTAGTCAAATAAACCAATATAATGTTCTTTATCTCGATATCTTTGTATATCACCGGTCTACTGGGTGGGGGAGAGAAGGAGAGGGGGAGGAAGGGAGAGGAGGAGAGTGAGGGAGAGAGAAGGGGAGAGAGGCAGAGAGAGGGGAGGTGAAAGAGAGGGGGGAGATGGGGTTTAACGTCCACTCCACAAACTAGGTCATTTCGTGATAAACATATGGTTTACTTTTATTTCAACAGCAGATCAAGATCTTGCATAATGTACCTGTATGTTTAATAAATTGTCAAGTCACTAATTTTTATGCAAACGTTATTACGGGCTGGACGGACAGGGCTAGAAATTGTTCGCAAAAACAAATGTTAGACAATAGATTGTCCAATCGCACACCATACTTTAAAGTCTCTAACTCAATATCATCCAAAATCTTCAACATTGAAAACACTAATTATTTGCCAATTTAAATCAACATCGATGTTGTGATCTTACTGGTAAAAGATGGGCTTCTGATATCCAATATTTTAGACAAAATAAACGTTTTACCATTGGTACACGAATCGTTTCAAACCCAGTTCTAGCAAAAGACTCTGGGAACGAGGCTCGACATATTGCACCAAATCAAACAGCGTATGTAGACTGGAAAAGCCAGACGCTAGAAATTTGAATTCCATGGAGACTGCCGACTTATTTCGTAGAACATAACTGATTTGAAATTAGACTAAAAAAACGGAACCCATTGAATGTTAATCGCCCTTGTTGTATTGGATACCTAAATTACATAAAAATCCTTACAAGCAACGTTTTATAGCAGGTTCATCCCGTTGTTCCACAAAACCACTTTCAAAGGTATTGGCATCTATACTTACAGCTGTTAAAGAGGGTATTCAAAAATACTGTGACAAAGTATACTCTCGAAGTGGTATAAATCAAATGTGGATATGAAAAAATTCCAAAGAATTACTTGATGGTTTGCAATCTAGCTCCCTTGCTTCAGTCTCATCTATTCAAACGTTTGACTTTTCTACTTTGTACACTAAAATTCCCCATAGTAAATTAAAAGCCCGATTGAAAGACATTATTTACAATGTCTTTTCGTCTAAATCGGGTACTGCTCGATATCAGTATTTAGTTGGAAATTATAATTCTACATATTTCGTTAAGTATCACAGTGATTCAAAAAACAAATACACGGCCATCAAGATAATTCAGATGTTTGATTTTTTAATTGATAACATCTTTGTTGAATTTGGAGGGGAAATATATCAGCAAGTGGTTGGCATCCCAATGGGCACCAACTGTGCACCTTTGCTTGCTGATCTGTTTCTCTATTCGTACGAAGCCGAGTACATACAGATGCTCGTAAAAACAAACAAACGATCAGTCAGGCTTTTTAATTTCACTTATCGATATATTGATGATGTTTTAGCCCTTAATAATCCTAAATTTAGTGATTATGTAGACTTCATATATCCTGATGAGTTAGAAATTAAAAATACCACTGACAGTGACAAATACGCTTCCTACTTGGATCTGCGTCTCGAATATGACAATTGCCATAAACTGAGTGTTAAATTGTACGATAAACCGGATGACTTTGACTTTCCGATTGCTAACTTTCCATTTATAAGTAGTATTATTCCAATATCACCAGCTTATGGAGTGTTTGTGTCTCAGCTAATTCGTTACACGAGAGCTTGTTCCTTTTATTCTGATTTTTTAAGTAGATCAAGGCATTTGTCATCTAAGCTTCAACTACAAGGATACTTGCGCACTAAACTTATTAAGGCCTTTAAAAAGTTTTATGGCCGTCATTTTGATTTGATTGGTAAATATAACGTGTCTCTCTCGGCTATTATTCTAGATATTTTTAATTGACACGTATACTGTTACTATCACCCTGATAATGTCTACTCCATCGTTAAGACAGTTCATCACGTGCATTTTGAATACTATAGTTCATTGGCCAATTACGCTATTTGACTGACATTTCGCCTAATAGATTGGATGCAGCTATGGCGGGTGTGGTGCCAGGCAGGGTAAGCTTACTCTTCCGGACACCTGTTACCACTGCTTGTCGTGTATTTTTGTACACGAGGAGCAGTCCATTTGCTGATTACACTATTTTGCTTGAATACACTATTTTGCCTATAACGTTTTTAGGACTTCGAGTTCTGTCTTATGATTTGGATTGTTCGTACTTGGTTTTTATTTTATTTATATACATTCATATTACAGTATTATATGCGATGCGACCCTCTTCTGTCAATTTCTAAGTTCCAAATATTAGCGATTTAGCTCCTTTTAATTGGATTATTTTTCACTTGAAAACTAAGTCTGCATAATAGACGCAATCGATAATTGAATGGTGTGTTGAACCAAGGTGGCTAAGTGAGTAGGCTCTATAGCCTTGTGGTCAGGTGGTTTCCCATTGTCAGAGACGTGCACGTAAATGATCTTTTAGAAGTTGGCCGTAGCATCCTGTATTAATAGCCCAACCGGAGTAAGGCGCTATACCACATATTATTTCATTTATTGGGGAATTGCCTGTGAATACCCAAGGATGGAATAGCTCATGATAAGGTCTAGTTTACCTAAACAAACCGGGTGGACCCGAGCTGTACTTTCTTCTGGTTTCCTGGAAATCTGAAATCAAATTAAACTAAGCGTAATACGCATGTAAATTAAATCGTCTGAAATAGTTCCATTACACTTGATATATAACAAGACACTTAGGGTTGAGTTCGGGTTGTACTTGTAATGACCGGGATTTATAACAAGACGCTGTGGGTTTGGCTGGGTTCGGATTGTACTTGCAATGACAAGGATCTGTAACAAGACGCCTAGGGTTGGGTTGGGTTCGGGTTGCACTTGTAATGACCAGGATATACAACAGCATGTCTTACAAATAGGACACAGACAGCATTTATTAAATAAGCTTAATCACTTAATTTTGGCACCTAGAAATGGAAACGAATATCTATAAACTGATATACATTTACTGTAATTTCTAATCGGTTATGTTCGGCGAAACAGAAATACGCGAACAGTCAAAATTGAAAGGCAGTCTTTGGCGTCTCATTATTCTAGTTTACACCGGTAGTATTCTCTTCTGAGATATGCTTAGTCCAATTCATCGAGTAGCTTCGTTGCAAATGGTTCTCGAAAGCATTCTGGCGCGCGATTCGTATGCCAATGTTAAAATATACAATTTGTGGTAAATATTGGATATCAGATGCCAATCTTTTCACGGTAAGATCACAACATCAATGTTGATTTAAATTAACCAATCAGTCGTGTTTGGAATGTCTTGTTGGGGATATTTGGGTTAAACACTTGCCTACAGTGCGTGGCTTTAAACACCAACTGTGTTAATCCCGAAACTAATTCAATAACTTGTTGTAAAAACATGTACCTTTCCGCTCGAGTCATTAATTAAACATCCCAAGCTAAATTCTATTATTTTTTTGTTTTACATCTCTTCATACCCATTAATCCATTAAATCGCTTTGTTCTTTTTTTCCCCAACAATAAAACACCAGACAAACAAAATATACAACAAAACGATTATCAAACATATTAAACTATGTATTAAAGAGTGTATCAAACACATTAAACTATGTATTAAATAGTGTATCAAACATATTAAACTATGTATTAAAGAGTGTATCAAACATATTAAACTATGTATTAAAGAGTGTATCAAACATATTAAACTATGTATTAAAGAGTGAATCAAACATATTAAACTATGTATTAAAGAGTGTATCAAACATATTAAACTATGTATTAAAGAGTGTATCAAACATATTAAACTATGTATTAAAGAGTGTATCAAACATATTAAACTATGTATTGAAGAGTGTATCAAACATATTAAACTATGTATTAAAGAGTGTATCAAACACATTAAACTATTTATTTAAGAGTATATCAAACATATTAAACTATGTATTAAGGGGGGAATCAAACATATTAAACTATGTATTAAAGAGTGTATCAAACACATTAAACTATGTATTAAAGAGTGTATAAAACATATTAAACTATGTATTAAAGAGTGTATCAAACATATTAAACTATGTATTAAAGAGTGTATCAAACATATTAAACTATGTATTAAAGAGTGTATCAAACATATTAAACTATGTATTAAAGAGTGTATCAAACATATTAAACTATGTATTTAAGAGTGTCTAGATATCTACCATATTAAAACCGTATTTATGACTCACAATAAGTAAATTACCCGATGCAATATCAAAGAAAAATTACCATTTATATTTGTATTCAATATAATAGAAATATTCCGACAGTAAACGCGTCTATATCATCAAGGTCCTAATTGTAGAATTTGAAGGAAAACAAATAATTTCCATATTTATTAAACATTAAATACGAATATTCTGGTAATCGGTTTACCGCATCTAATATTATACAAGCAATAAAGCAGTGATGTATTTATCTAAATCTGTAAATACCAATGTAGTATGTCAAACAGTGACACAGCAGAAACCAATATAATGAAGTACCCGTACATTATATTAACTACAAATGGTCAACTACAATGGTCAACTACAAATATATTCCAGAAATTGGTTGGAAACAAAATCACGCTTCCTTAAGGAGAGTTAACAAAGGGCATATTTATATAACAGACAACATCACAATTATTGAAAAGTTTACAGCTCGGCAAAACTATGGTAGCTGATGTATCACATCATATAACAATTTGTTAATTATATAATTATAAAAATTTATATATTTCTATGACGTTACTTTTTTCGTCACCTTTATTTTCAAAACAGGACGTAGCTTATGTGACACCGGGCGGTACCTTTACGTCACCCTACACATGCATTGTGCAACTCGTTCTAACGGCACACATTCAACTTGTTCTAACGGCACATGTTCAACTTGTTCTAACGGCACACATTCAACTTGTTCTAACGGCACATATTCGACTTGTTCTAACGGCACATATTCAACTTGTTCTAACAGCACACATTCAACTTGTTCTAACGGCACATATTCAACTTGCTCTAGCGGCACATATTCAACTTGTTCTAACGGCACATATTCAACTTGTTCTAGCGGCACACATTCAACTTGTTCTAACGGCACATATTCAACTTGTTCTAACGGCACATATTCAACTTGTTCTAACAGCACACATTTAACTTGTTCTAACGGCACACATTCAACTTGTTCTAACAGCACACATTCAACTTGTTCTAACAGGACACATTTAACTTGTTCTAACAGCACACATTCAACTTGTTCTAACGGCACACATTTAACTTGTTCTAACAGTTCGCATTCACCAGTTAGTTAGATCATAAACAGATTTTCATCAGTCTACCTCCATTATGCTGCTGTATTGTTTTATACCTACACAAAATAACCTTAAAGGACAATATTTCTGCTGCTCAACGTCTGTTGATGATTATAGTTAAAAATAAATAATCGAGACTTGGTGTATTACCGTGACAGCGGTAATAGTGACAATCGAGGCTACAGATTTTAAAATAAGGTTTTCCCGGCTTAGAGTGAAGGCATTTGATTGAAATTTTCGGCATATTCGCTTCACATCATCTAGTTTTAACTAGTGTATAGAGTACGAACGACGACTTCGTTATCAAATCTCTAATAATGTATTTTTAATCAACAGATATAAAACTAATTAGTTTTGACTCTCATAGAACATAAATGTTTATCATTTCTATAATTTTCATTGTCATTTATGTCTAAAAATATATTTCCAGGCAATTGATCAACGATTTTACCCCAAATAAACATTTAAAAAACTGTATTAATTCACATAAACACAGAGCAATTAGTTGCTCTAATAAAATACATTCCAATTCGCTTTTATCACGTTGATATTTTAAATATTGCGACAAGAACTCATAAAATTAAATAAATACTTCTGTATCAAAAAATATTATAATTAACAGTCATTATGTATTAAGATTTTATAATTCAATCTATAAATGTCACTGAGATTCCAATTTCAGCATTTTGAAAGATGCTATAATAATTAACATCAGGAACGATATTGGTTCGCTTTGATAAATATGTAAGAATTATCCTACTGTGATCAGCGTATGTTAATAACTGGTCCGTTTACAATTTTGGATACGTCTAGGCCACGATTGGTTGTATGATTTTTTATTAATAATAGTTTATTTCAATAAGTATACAGGCCATGGGCCCATAGTACACTCAAGACAAGATCATAAAATTACAAACATAACAAACCAACAGTATTACATAGATTCATCATAACCTCACATTTGATAAGGATTTCATTGTTTTAGTTTACTCAGGGAATGTTCTCTTCTTTCTTGGGCGTATGCAACCTACGTATTGGTCTAATCCTAGTATCCAAGGTGTAGATGTTAAAACTATAAGATCATAATCTTGTAAACACCATGATCACGATTGGGCGTATGTAACCTGCGTATTGGTCTAATCCTAGTACCTCAAGTTGTTGATGTTACTGGGTGAAAATTATAAATAATAATACAATAAAGTGGACTACAGTGCAAAATAATCTTGTTCAACACAAGGGTGTGGGTAAAAACTAATACACAAAAGTTTGTGTTTTTTTTTTCAAATGTATTAACACAAACTCACGTTCTTTGTATTGGAGTAATACAAACTTGTCTGAACAAGCCAGTGCTACCTTGAAGAGATCAATCTGTTGCTGGTCTTTTTTTTTTGGTTTCAAATGTTACAAAACTTTTATTGATACATTTATGAACATGACAAGACTATAACCAACTCTCTGGAACAAGGTTGTCAAACCCTTTTCGATTCAGGGGCCACATGGACAAAAACTTTACACCAAGTAGACAGAAGATATACAAAAATATCGAGATGAAGAACATTTTATTGGTTTATTTCATTAAAATCGTTACAGATTATAATAAAATACATTACTTTTAAATGGATCAAATTATCCAACTTTGATATCTATGACTGTACAGTACAGAAGTCAGAGTTTTACTGAAACCGGAAAACAATAATAAATGATTTTCATACCTTAGTTTCTAAGATTTATTGTCACGTCGGTTTGTTGAGAATTTGACAATTAAACCCTTGCGGAATAGATCTGACCTACATGCCGCACATTGGACACTCCTACTCCAGACCATCAGATAACCGAGATTCAAATTGATGAAATCACCTCTGAGATTTTAGAAAATTAACGATAGAATGGACAATCAACGCTATATCTTCCTAAACCTTCAAACTCATATAACCCGCTCAGTATAAAATAATCTGAATATAAAGTTATTTGAATAAAATTTTCCATATATTCATTATTTACTTTTGGGATTATTCGGGGTTAATCGGTTATCTAAATATAATAAAACCAAGTACGAATAATCTAATCCATTAGACAAAATTCGATGTCCTAAATAAACACGATAGATCTGTTAAGTAGCATTTAAATATAACATCAAATTGAAACGGGTGGTTAAATAGTTTAACGTACGAGTTCGCGTTGGATAATAAGGTCTTTCATTTAGCCAAATGGCGTGGTTTCCATTTCGCGCTTCTACGCGACAATGTAGGGGACCAACTACTTGGAGATTCTCCGGTTCCCCGACTGCTAAAAACTACTACGTGAAAGCGAATTAATAAACTAAAATTGAACGACGTCAAACACATTTTTCTTTCAAATGAAATACGAATCCATTACAATTAATATTTGTGATTAGTCGGCGTTTTGGCCGCAAAGGATAAATAAAAGCTTACTTGTGGAAATATGGCCTTAGTGGTGAGGGTTAAAACTGTAACCGAAGCTGTAGCATATTACCGGCTCAACATAACATAATCGTAAAACAGACAATAGATACGACGCAATTTATACTTAAGAACATCAGAAATGCCAGCATGTCGAAAGCAGAAGATGTTTTTGGGACTGGGTCGCATTGTTCATCTTTAGTATCCGCATTCGTGTCGTTAATCTTCCCAGTCAGCCGTTTCAGTCTGGGTGGTAGGAAGTTGTCGTCGGTCTTGTGGTGCAAGGATATGCTTTTAATCGCAGCCAGAATAATCGCCACACTCAGCAACAGCATGCAGGTCAAATAGACACTGAAGATGCAGATATAGTCCGAGTTTGCTGGTAGAGATTCATTGATAAAAGACAGGTATATTGTGTAGGAAAGTAGAACTGATATTGCCATAGTTACACGTTCACCGCTAGCGGCTGGCAGCTGGAACACAAAACAATTCATGATAGAAAGGCTTACTGGTGGGACGACGCCTTTGATCACATGAAAAGCAAACCGCCGACTCAAAGCGATACTCACAACGATATCTCCGGTCCAAATGGTTCCATCAGGGAATCTGGTATCATTTACTGGTTCCTTTTGAATCATGATGTCCAATATCTTCCATTCATTACTGTCCTGATAAAATTCAAGTATCTGATGTGTCGTACTTTTTTGGAAAACAAACTTGCTATAATTCCGGTATGCTGGACTGATTATCGTTTTACATATTTGTTGATCAAAGGGAAATTTGGTAATATCAATTTTACACGAAGTTTTAAAGAGATTATGAGTTGTCCAGATAACCCGTCCGTCAGCATTTATAATCACGTTGTCGCCTTTATGAACTGTTCGATCATTATCAAAAGCATTGAAAATAACGACCGAAGGCATCCATATGTCGTCAGGAGAGACGGTGATATAACTTGGTGTATCCAAATCGCTTGCGTTCCACCTGAGAAACGTGTCAAACCATGTGATGATCAGCTTCGTAGATGTTTCCATGTACTGGTTCACTTCACTCACAAAGTTGATACTAATTAAATGGTATACAACTTCTATGTCCACATTCTCTGATACTGTCACGGTAGGTTGTAACTTCGGCTGGTAATTATAAAAAAGATCTTTAAAGAAACGTTGTCTATCAAAGTCACCCTTTGTGTTATCTATAAAACAGATGCCGAACATCCACAAACAGCACCATGTAAACATCGTGATCTTCATTCTTATTCTGAAACAATAATTATAGAAATAAATATATAAAGATAAAATAATAATTATTGAGTCATGGAAATATGACAAATCTATTTTCCAGCAAATAATACGACCCAAATATAAAAGAATATAACTTTTATTGTCCTACGATTGTGCTCCGACTGGCCTAATGAAGGCGGGGAAAGAATATAAAATTATAAAGCAGACGATGAGTAGACGATAATTTGATTCCGTAGTTCGGAAAAAATATCACTTATATGACAGTGTATCCCCGTCTTCAATGTCCAGGCATGAAAAACAGGACATTGAATCTCATTTTATTTCAATGCATTTATCTAATATCTTTTATCTCACCTGCTCCCAAACACTTGTTCACCGTAAATACAATAAGTTGATACCCTTATCCAACACACGCTGTTATATAACCATAAGCCTCTTGATTATATCGTTTCTGTCAGGGATATCAGCCCACACAATTGTACGTCTACAGACGGCGGTATAATATCTATCGATATGTCTTATTGCGTAGCAATTAAAAGCTGTGATTATTTTTTTTAATACAAACACATTAACTCTGTTATCGAATGCATGCACAAAGTCACCTACTTACGTAATAATGTGTGGTATAAATATTTGTCTATGAGACAAAACATTTTTAGGACTTCGAATCTTGACTAATGGTTTGGATTGTTCGTAGTTTGTTTTATTTTATCAACATATATTTACATTAAATCCCTTGTGTTTTAAATCGATTTACCGTTTCTTAACAGTCCATATATATGCTGATTACATTATTTTGCCTGATTACACTAGCTTAACTATTCCGTTTTTTGGACTACGAATTTTGTCTAATGGTTTTGATTGTTCTAACTTGTTTTATTTTATTTAATCCCGAAATAACAAATCTCAAGGAGAAATGTTTTGGGCTCCTCTGTCAAATACTGCCTAGGAAGTCGAGAGCAACCTCTGATCTAATAGAGCTGGATACCATGTACAATGGCTAGAGATAAAGGGACATAATTTCATAGAGGAAGGAGTTATATACCCCACAGCATTATTTCCCCGTACATTCAATACGAACTAATGTGTTGATAAACGTTAGTTTCTGTCGTTAATATGGAATTTAATCCCTAAATGCCGAAACATGGTCCTTTTACCATCAATAAGGTCACGTGGAACCGCCTTTTTTACTTGCGACACCTTGGACGCCCATTAAGAACTTCGACTTAGATTTGGAGTATAATTCTGCACATCTCAAGAGAACTGTTTAAATGTTAGGGAGGATAAGATCTGACTACACGATAGGAGTGAACTTCAGTATGCTATTCCATTGCTGGGTTTTCAGAATCAATCACTTAGACCGGTATCAATACCATATTGATTTTAATCTAACAAAATATAAAAACAACGATATTTGCTCTAAAATGTAAACAGATTCCAATTCGCTTTTATCATATTCGTGTTTAATAAATCATAAAATTAATTAAACATGTCTATATCAAAAATAGTATAATTAACAGAAAAATTAAAAGTCAACATTTATTAATATTTTATAATTCAATCTATAAAAACAATCTGAATATCCTAAGATTCCAATATCAGCATTTTGAAAGATGCTATATCAAGAACGATATTTGTTCGCTTTTGGCATGTTTGTGTGATTTAAAAGATTTATATAAGATAAAGCATATTCCAATTGTGCCTCATGTTCCTGAAGCAACGGTATACTAGTTTTATAACTATTATCCGTTACTTACGCAGCACCATATTCTCGTCATAACCTCCCTTTGCAGAACCTACGTCACTATTCGATTTGTCCAATTAACTACCTCGTAACATATGGAGTAGCGGCAGTGATAACCCCGAATCTCATTAAGTTCATTGTTAACAAGAAAAACCGGGAAAATAACAATCGTCGGTTTTTTACTCAAATAATTCCAATATTCGACAAAACGTGATACGATCGGCCATGATGATGGAATGTTGACAGCCTTGCCGTTTGTCCCCTTTGACCTTTGTGACTCGATTAACATCAATAGGGGTTTCTACTGGAGATCAAGCGTCTGGTTATTCGAATATTTCGCGGAAAATTTAGTTTCAAGGAATCTCAATGGCTACTGGAATATCCCCTCGACCAATCAAAATTAGTGACGAGAATAGTCGGCTGTGAAAGCAACGGATAATAGTTATAAGACAGTATCCGTTGCACAGGAACATGATTGTGCCTTTGTGATTGAATAACATTAATATAATAAAGGCAATGCCAATTGTGCTATGGGGATAAATAACATTTTATATTTTTTTTAGCACCCATTCCTTTCTTATGTTCACAAATAAATAAATATAATTCTTTGCTATTGATTACATTTTTACTAAACCTGATTACATTACGGCGTATTGATACATCAGTTTTTTGACAGCAATTCAACAATTGCAAAGTCCTTTATAATTACCCATCAAGGTCAATTAAATCAAATTAGTTTCTTTTAAATAAAAAAGAAATTACTGTTAATACAAAATGAACTGTTCATTGAAAATAAAAAGAGTAGTTCCTTTTTAACAGTCCAATCAATTCATCGCAGTAGATTATGAAATTTATCACAGAAGCAATATCTACTGTAGAAGGTATTATTGCCTGATAGATTAACAAATCAGTTGTGAATTATATATTTATGTGCCCAAACAGGTCAAGCAAAGTTAGTATATAAACTACCAGACAAGCAGAGCTATGCGAAGTTGTTTATTCGTATAAAATTCGTCCAATCCAAACACAACATTGTTCTGACAGTCCAGATAACTTGGGTAAGCATAGTATTACAAGTAAGGATAAAACAAGCGGTTGCCATGCGAGATACACCCTCATTTTGCAAGAGATGGTCATTCAACAAGCTAAGAAAGGTGATTTTCTTCAAATCTGGGGCAATAATCAAAACGTTGAGGTCCCATACACGCAATTTTTGAAAGGAACACAGACCTTTGGGATCAATTGTGATCTCTTGATTGCCCACAACATTTAAGCTTCATAAAATTCAGATAACAATATTGGGATCCCTCGAGTGTCCAAAACATTGGTATTGCATACTTTCAAACTATTTGTGTAAGGGAGCGGTCATTTTGTTGGGGAGCCCCGGACCGTTTTTTTATGAAATTCGAACTCAGCAGCCATTATTGTGTAAAGGTGATATAATTTAACTTTTGTTTTAAAATCATAAAATTGTGACCTCTATAGGTTCCCACAAGCTACAAACTTTGAACATATTTGTATAAAAGTAGCGGGAATAACTCCTGCAAGATCGTTTGTTTCTTAACATGGATCGAACCTAGGCCACTTTACTTAAGACCTAAATCGCACACGTTACACCTCCTCCCTTTGAAACTATAAATTTAATTTGTTTTAAGCGATGGGTCAATATTTAGTGTGATATCGGTATAGTTGTATAAACACCATTATTTATATATACATTTTGTATTACTTCGTGATAGATTTAGGATACATTACACCGCATTGTTAATAATCAAATATTCCTAATATCCGTAATTTTGTATTTATGAAATCAATAAAACATACTTTTTGTAAGAGCTAAATCTGTCATTGCAGGTCTTTCTTTAGGCGCGGAAATGTTATCTAAATTATTAAATGGACATTAATTAACTTATCCAGACCATAGGCAACTCTTGATGTCATTGCTAGCCTGTGATATTGACTGGATTAGGATCTGATTTGCTGCTCAACTTTCATTCATGATTTGGACATAAAATCTATGTCTTTTTATCTCACTAACTTTAGTAATGATGATAGAGGATGAATTTGACTGAAATTTCCGCAAATTCCTTTTACATTATCGTGTTTGTAACTATTATAGTGAGAACTGCCAGCTTTGTATGTAACTTTTTAATGCTCTATATGATGTGTAGAAAATGGGTATAAATCTTTAACACACCTTTCCATCCCAGTCGCTGTATGCAAAACTGTGGAAGCCTTTGACAAACAAACGCTCTTGCCTATGATAAGTAGGGCCCCAATATTGTTGTTGAACTTTCGAAAATGTAGTTAAAACTCTTGTTTTTTGGATTTTAAATGCGGTTTGATTGACCGCCACCTTAAGACATTTCGGAATTAATAGTCTAATAGACTATCGTCCGTGCACTATGGCAGAGGAGATCTTTTAGCTCATACATTTGAATTGAAAGAAATACATAATACATCAACGCCGCCATTTTTATACATTATCTCAGTTGACACATTCTTTTGGAATGAGATTTGAAGTCGCCTCAGCTGACACATTCTTTTGGTATGAGATTTGAAGTCTCCCCAGCTGACGCATTCTTTTGGAATGAGATTTGAAGTCTCCTCAGCTGACGCATTCTTTTGGAATGAGATTTGAAGGCTCCCCAGCTGACGCATTCTATTGGAATGAGATTTGAAGTCTCCTCAGCTGACGCATTCTATTGGAATGAGATTTGAAGTCTCCTCAGCTGACGCATTCTATTGGAATGAGATTTGAAGTCTCCTCAGCTGACGCATTGTTTTGGAATGAGATTTGAAGTCTCCTCAGCTGACGCATTCTATTGGAATGAGATTTGAAGTCTCCTCAGCTGACGCATTGTTTTGGAATGAGATTTGAAGTCTTGTCAACGTGTTTGATCAACCTGTAAGTGTTTAAAGATACATTAAATGATATTTGAATATTTTAGATATAAAATTGACTATTCTCGCTATAATAGTTCACAAATAGTTACATTAAAATCATTTTCTCAAATTAATTTATTCTGAGCGCAGTTACGGGTGAAGTTTTACCTATATACGCTAATAATATTATCAATTTTACGTTAAATGGCTATTTTTATTTTAATCCATTATACATCAAGACCATCTATCAAGTTTTTGTTGTGCTTGTCATTTGCATACATGTCTAAATAATAATTTATATAACATTTGAAGCGATATTATCAATTTTACGTTAAATGACTATTTTATTTTAATCCATATACATCACGATCATCTTTTGAGTTTTGGTGGGCTTGTCATGTGCATTAATGCCTAAATAATAATTTATATAACATTTGAAGCAATAATAAGGACCTGCAATGGATTGAATAAGTTCTTGTAAAAATCATAATATTTAATGTAAAAATATAAGGTTCAGAGAGTGCAGTTTTTACCTTATTGACTTGTTTTTCGAATTGTCAATACCACTTTCTACTCTCGTGCAATTAATAACTGCATTGGGTTTATTTAGTTCATATTAAATGTTAAAAAAATAAGGTTCTGACAGTGCAGTTTTTATCTAATCGACATATTATTCGAATTGCCAATACCACTTTCTACTCCCATAGTTCTGACGTGTGTATCTCAGTAAAATCTAAACTATATCATGGATGTCTAACAGAAATATTTATGTATCTATTTTATTTTTTATTTACCAAGGCTTTTAATTGCCACGCAACAATAAATATGTATATCGAAGACTAAACACACTGACCAGATAATATCCGTGTAAAACAATTTCTACCAGCAGTCGATTCTGATATCTTGAAACAGGTAAGGTTTATGTAGGAATTTTCCCAGACAGGGTAAGCTTACTCTTCCGGACACCTGTTACTACTGTTATGTACACGAGGAGCAGTCCATTTGGATGCAGCTATGGCGGGTGTGGCGTCACTGCTTGTCGTGTATTATGTACACGAGGAGCAGACCATTTGCTGATTACACTATTTTGCTTGAAAACATTATTTTGCCTATACCGTTTTTTAGAACTTCGAATCTGTCTTATGGTTTGGATTGTTCGTACTTGGTTTATTTTATTAGGAAGAAAGGGCCTGGCAAGGACAGTTGTCTAGTCGTTCGGATGATACGAAAAACCGAAGGCCCGCGTACACATTGGCGTGCACGTATAAGAACGACTGGCAGATGGAATTCGATATGAGTATAGCACACTGTATGGTGTATGCCCGTCCTCATTAGCCCATTCGGAGCAGAACAGTAAGGATGGAAAACCAAAGGCCCGTGTACACATTGGCGTGTACGTAAAAGAACCACTGGCAGTTGGAATTCGATATGAGTATAACACACTGTATGGTGTATGCCCATCTTCATTAGCCCATTCGGAGCAGAACAGTAGGGCGTTAAACCCCATAATATCAGTTCATTGTGCAAGAAATAAATTCATATTTCGAGAACTACCATGTATAGCAATACAAGTTCCAGCATGCCGAAGAAAATCATCAACAAATTGTTTGTATTTTCAGAAAAAAAACCATCAACAACAATGCCTACTTTCAGCACGTGTTTGGTGTTTTGGATTTGACAAACAAGTTTTTTTCTCCGATCTTTTATCGGATTACCAACCAAAGATACAACCGACAGAAAGATTATCCGATAATGTGGACGTAACTGTTAAATACCAATTAATTAGCATCAACTTTGTGAGTGAAGTGAATCAGTACATAGAAACATCAACGAAGCTGATCATCACCTGGTTTGACACGTTTCTCAGGTGGAACGCAAGCGATGTGGATACACCAAGTTATATCACTGTCTCTCCTGGCGACATATGGATGCCTTCGGTCGTTATTTTCAATGCTTTCGATAATGATCGAACAGTTCATAAAGGCGACAACGTGATTATAAATGCTGACGGACGGGTTATTTGGACAACTCACAATCTCTTTAAAACTTCGTGTAAAATTGATATTACCAAATTTCCCTTTGATCAACAAATATGTCAAACGATAATCAGTCCAGCATACCAGAGATATAGCAAGTTTGTTTTCCAAATAAGTAAGATAAATCCGATACTTGAATTTTATCAGGACAGTAATGAATGGAAGATATTGGTCATCATGATTCAAAAGGAACCAGTGAATGATACTAGATTCGTAGATGGAACAATATGGACCGGAGATGTCGTTGTGAGTATCGCTTTGAGTCGGCGGTTTGCTTTCCATATTATTAAAGGTGTCGTTCCACCTGTAAGCCTTTCTATCATGAACTGTTTTGTGTTCCGGTTGCCAGCAGCTAGCGGTGAACGTGTAACAATGGCAATATCAGTTCTACTTTCCTACACTATATACCTGTCCTTTATCAATGAATCTCTACCAGCAAACTCGGACTCTATCTGCATCTTCAGTGTCTATTTGACCTGCATGCTGTTGCTGAGTGTGGCGATTATTCTGGCTGCGATTAAAAGCATATCCTTGCACCACAAGACCGACAATAACTCCTTACCGCCCATACTGACACGACTGGAAGAGTCTGGGAAGATCAACAGCACCAGTGCTGAAACTAAAGATGAAAAATTCGACCCAATCCTAAAAACATCTTCTGCTTTCGACAAGCTGGCATTTCTGATGTTCTTAAGCATAAATTGTCTCGTAACTACTGTCTGTTTCGCGATTATGTTATGTTGAACCGGTAGTATGCTACAGATTATGTTATGTTGAACCGGTAGTATGCTACAGCTTCGGTTACTGTTTAACTCATATTTCTACACGCGTTTATCCTTTGTTGTCAAAACGGGTGCGTATTTAATTGTATATTCCATTTTCAAATTGATAGAGAAAGAAAAAAAAAATATGTTCAACGTCAACTTAACAGTACACAAACTAGGTCATTTCGGGACTAAAGTATTGTCCTAGTGGTCATTAGCAGTCGAAGGACCCGCGGAACCCTCACGAGGTTGGATAGTTGGGCCTTTTCATTGTCACGTTTAAGCGGAATCGAAACCATGCGATTTGACTAAGTGACAGAGCTTATACTCCACCTTTTGTCTTCATATTCCAGGCGGAGCAAACCAGTAGGATTTTATAATCCACCTAGCACCACTAGTTTAGTGTTACTTTAATATATCAATATCTGATGTAATCTTTAAAGATTTTATTTTAAAGATAAATTGTGTCAGGTTTTGATACCTAGCCGCCAAAATTAAATGATGAGAAATATTGAAAATTTAAGTCAAATTATTTGAGTTTTGAGGTTTAGATAAAGCGTAGATTGTTTATTATCATTTAAAAGTTACTTGACAAATCTCGGTTATCCATGACATCGTTAAATATTTAAATCTCGTGGGTGTTCTCATCCATCTGTTCTAGATCTAGTGGGCCACATCCGGCCCGTTAGAGTTTAATTGTGACACGTGCAACATATTTCAACAAACTGACGTGTTGATAATTCTTAGCAACTCGAGTTTGAAATTATTTATTATTGTTTTCCTGTTTAAGTAAAACTCTGATTGCTGTACTGTAGGTCATAGATATCAAAGTTTGTTCATTTGTGTCCATTTTAAAGTAATGTATTTTATTATAATATGTAACGATTTTAGACAAATAAACCAATAAAATCTCGATTTTTGTATATCTCTGGTCCAATTGATGTAAACTTGTAGCTGATTTGGCTCCTGAATCAAAGTTAAATCCCTAAAGAGTGGTAACGTTTATGAACCGACTAGGCTTATGAATTAAGAAGAGCCTACGCCACCCAGTGTGTTGTGAAGGAAATATTGCTATGACAGTAGCACTGCGGTGTACCAGGATCTCTATCAAGAATTATATATTACGCTCTCTGTCTGACCCACACCCCGATCCAATCCCAGTAGATTTTGTACAATTTAACCCAATGATCTAATTAATCTCAAATGTTGACAACCCACTTAGTCTAATAGCAAGTGCGGGAGGACCACACTAGACGCAAAACCAAAATCTACAAGATAAACATGCGGACTACAAGGAAAATAGACAAATATCAAATTAAGTGAATGGATCGGGGGGGGGCAGCCATAAGCGTCCACTGCGCTGTACAGTCAGGGGCCTGCTATGGTACAGGCTTCACTAAAATGATTTACAATAAAGACGTAACAAAAATAATGCGACCCATCTTGACAGAGGTCGTTTCTTCAATGGCGATAGTCTGCAAGTAATTGACGTCAGGTGTTAGAACGTCAAAGAATTTTAACAATAAGAGACTAGTGTTGTGAAATACCACAATGGGCGTGGCATTAATAACCATGTGTATATAGTTAATTTACCCCTGGCTGAATTGTTTATAATAACAAGATGAATTGATATTACCAAATTTTCCATTTGATCATCAAATGATTTTATCAAACGATAATCAGTCCGGCATACCAGAGATGTTCGCCCTTTGTTTTAATAGCGGATAATTATCCGGTGGTGACAAAATGCTTGCCTTTTTATGTAAATAAATTGCACACTTCTTGTAGTAAATTAATTTGTTTGCTAAATGTATCATTCCTTTTGTCAATGAGCACAACATATCTGTATTTTCAGGCAGAGCCTTAATCCGGCACTGAGTATAGTTATTTATATATTTGCTATAAATCGGACAAACAATAGTAACCGTATTATAGAAAATCAGAGAATCACATTTCATATAGAATAGTTTAACGAAACAAACCTGGGCGGACTCGAGCAGTACTTTCTTTTGGTCTCCTCGTAATCCGATATTTACATCCCAAGCATGTAAATTAAATCATCTGTAATAATTCTATGACACTTGTAACAAGACGCCTTGGGTTCGGGTTGGGTTCGGATTGTACTTGTAATGAACAGGATATATAACAAGACGCCTAGGGTTGGGTTGGGTTTGGGTTGGGTTCGGGTTGTACTTGTAATGACCAGGATGCATAACAAGACGGTTTGGGTTAGGGTTCGTGTTACACTTGTAATGACCGGGATCTATAACAAGACGCATATGGTTGGGTTGGGTTCGGGTTGCACTTGTAATGACCAGGATATACAACAGAATGTCTTACAAATAGGACACAGACAGCATTTTTAAAATAAGCTTAATCCCTAAATTTTGGCACCTAGACATGGAAACGAATGTATATAAACTAATATACATTCAATCGTTTCTCTTTTTACTGTAATTTCTAATCAGTTATGTTCGACGAAATAATCGAACAGTCAAAATTGAAAGGCAGTCTTTGGCGTCTTATTATTCTAGTTTACACCGATAGTATTCTCTTGTGGGATATGTTTAGTCCAATTCATTGAGTAGCTTCGTTGCAAATGGTTCTCGAAAGCATTCTGGCACGCGATTCGTATGCCAATGTTAAAATTTTCAATTTGTGGTAAATATTGGATATCAGACGCCAATCTTTTCACGTTAAGATCACAACATCAATGTTGATTTAAATTGAACAAAAAGTCGTGTTTTCAATGTCGTGTGGGAGATATTTTGGGTTCAACACTTGCCTACTAAACACCAACTGTGTTAATACCGAAACTGTAATTCGATAACTTGTTATAAAAACATGTTCCTTTTCGTTTGAGTCATTAATTAAAAATCCCAAGCTGAATTATGTTATCATTTTGCATTACATACCTTCATTTCCATCAAAATTAATATGGTTTAATCCGTATTAATATTGCGTGCTTTATTTCCTAACATAACACCAGAGAAACAAAATAATGTATCAAACATATTAAACTATGTATTTAAGAGTATCTAGAATCACATTTATGACGCACAATTATAAGTTAATTACCCGATGCAATATCAAACAGAAATAGCGATATTATTTACGATACAATAATACAGATTATTTATTCATCCTAATTCACTTTCTGATATTTAACATTTATATTTGTATCATAAATATAATAGAAATATTCCGATAGTAAACGCGTCTATATAATCAAGGTGCTAATTGTGGAATTTGAAGGAAAACAAATAATCTCCATATTTATTAAACATTAAATACGAATATTCTGGTAATCGGTTTACCGCAGCTAATATTATAAAGCAATCAAGCAGTGGCGTATTTATCTTAATCTGTAAATATCAATTTAGTATGTCAAACAGTGACACAGCAGAAACCAATATAATGAAGTACCGGTACATTATATTAACTACAAATGGTCAACAACAAATATATTCCAGAAAGTGGTTGGAAACAAAATCACGCTTCCTTAAGGAGAGTTAACAAAGGGCATATTTATATAACAAACAACATCACAATTATAGAAAAGTTTACAGCTCGGCAAATCTATGGTAGCTGATGTATCACATCATATAACAATTTGTTACTTATATAATTATAAATATTCATATATTTCTATGACGTTACTATTTTCGTCACCTTTATTTTCAAAACAGGACGTAGCTTACGTGACACCGGGCGGTACCTTTACGCCACCCTACACATGCATTGTTTAACTCGTTCTAACAACACACATTCAACTTGTTCTAACGGCACATATTCAACTTGTTTTAACGGCACATATTCAACTTGTTCTTACGGCACACATTCAACTTGTTCTAACGGCACACATTCAAATTGTTCTAACGGCACAGGGATCACGGTGGCTAAGTGGATAAGGCGCTGGTTCGCTAGCCTGGAGGTTGAGTGTTCGATCCCTGCATTGGCCGAGAAAGTTCATCTCGATTTTCCGGCGTGATTTCCCATTGTCAGTGATGCAGAAGGAGGGCCTGACAAGGACAGCTGCCTAGTCGTTCGGATGGGACGAAAAACCGAGGTCCCGTGTACAAATTGGAGTGCACGTAAAAGATCCCTTGGCAGTTGGAATTCGATATAAGAGTAGGCCGTAGCGCCGCTGCCCGGGCAAAATTTCCCTCATTGCACACTGTGGCGTATGCCCGTCTTCAATTAGCCCAGGTACGTTAAACCCCATTTCATTCATTCATTCTAACGGCACATATTCAACTTGTTCTAACGGCACACATTCAACTTGTTCTAACGGCACATATTCAACTTGTTCTAACGGCACATATTCAACGTGTTCTAACGGCACACATTCAACTTGCATTCACCAGTTAGTGAGATCATAAACAGATTTTCATCAGTCTACCTCCATTATGCTGTTGTATTGTTTTATACCTACACAAAATAACCTTAAAGGACAATATTTCTGCTGCTCAACGTCTGTTGATGATTATAGTTAAAAATAAATAATCGAGACTTGGTGTATTACCGTGACAGCGGTAATAATGACAATCGAGGCTACAGATTTTAAAATAAGGTTTTCCCGGCTTAGAGTGAAGGCATTTGATTGAAATTTTCGGCATATTCGCTTCACATCATCTAGTTTTAACTAATGTAGAGGGAACGAACGACCACTTCTTTATCAAATCTCTAATAATGTATTTTTTTAATTAACAGATATAAAACTAATTATGTTTTGACTCTCATAGAAGATAACAGCCAACTGTATAATTCTGTTTATCATTTCTATAATTTTCATTGTCATTTATGTCTAAAAATATATTTCTAGGCAATTGATCAACGATTTTACCCCAAAAAAACATTTAAAAAACTGTATTAATTCACATAAACTCAGAGCAATTAGTTGCTATTATAAAATACATTCCAATTCGCTTTTACCATGTTGCTATTTTAAATATTGCGACAAAATTAAATAAATACTTCTGTATCAAAAAATATTATAATTAACAGTCAGTATGTATTAAGATTTTATAATTCAATCTATAAATGTCACTGAGATTCCAATTTCAGCATTTTGAAAGATGCTATAATAATTACATCAAGAACGATATTGATTCGCTTTGATAAATATGTAAGAATTATCCTACTGTGATCAGCGTATGTTAATAACTGGTCCGTTTACAATTTTGGATACGTCTAGGCCACTATTGGTTGTATGTTTTTTATTAATAATAGTTCAAGACAAGATCATAAAATTACAAACATAACAAACCAACAGTATTTACACAGATTCATCATAACCTCACATTTGATCAGGATTTCATTGTTTGAGTTTACTCAGGGAATGTTCTCTTCTTTCTTGGGAGTATGTAACCTGCGTATTGGTTCAATCCTGGTATCCAAAGTGTAGATGTTAAAACTATAAAATCATAATCTTGTAAACACCATGATCACGATTGGGCGTATGTAACCTGCGTATTGGTCTAATCCTAGTACCTCAAGTTGTTGATGTTACTGGGTGAAAATTATAAAATAATAATACAATAAAGTGGACAACAGTGCAAAATAATCTTGTTCAACACAAGGACGTGGGTAAAAACTAATGTTTTTTTCACATGGACAAAAATTTTACACCAAGTAGACAGAAGATATACAAAAATATCGACATGAAGAACATTTTATTGGTTTATTTCATTAAAATCGTTACAGATTATAATAAAATACATTACTTTAAAATGGATCAAATTATCCAACTTTGATATCTATGACTGTACAGTACAGAAGTCAGAGTTTTACTGAAACCGGAAAACAATAATAAATGAATTCCATACCTTAGTCTCTAAGATTTATTGTCTCGACGGTTTGTTGAGAGTTTGACAATTAAACCCTTGCGGAATAGATCTGACCTACATGCCGCACATTGGACACCCCTACTCCAGATGACCGAGATTCAAATTGATGAAATCACCTCTGAGATTTTAGAAAATTAACGATAGAATGGACAATCAACGCTATATCTTCCTAAACCTTCAAACTCACATAACCCGCTCAGTGAGCGTTGGATAATAAGGTCTTTCATTTAGCCAAATGGCGTGGTTTCGATTTCGCGCTTCTACGCGACAATGTAGGGGACCAACTACTTGGAGATTCTCCGGTTCCCCGACTGCTAAAAACTACTACGTGCAAGCGAATTAATAAACTAAAATTGAACGACGTCAAACACATTTTTCTTTCAAATGAAATACGAATCCATTACAATTAATATTTGTGATTAGTCGGCGTTTTGGCCACAAAGGATAAATAAAGGCTTACTTGTGGAAATATGGCCTTAGTGGTGAGGGTTAAAACTGTAACCCAAGCTGTAGCATACTATCGGTTCAACATAACATAATCGCAAAACAGACAATAGATACGAGACAATTTATACCTAAGAACACCAGAAAAGCATACTACCGGTTCAACATAAGATAATCGCAAAACAGACAATAGATACATAAGATAATCTGTAGCATATTACCGGTTCAACCTAACATAATCGCAAAACAGACAATAGATACGACGCAATTTATACTTAAAAACATCAGAAATGCCAGCATGTCGAAAGCAGAAGATGTTTTTCGGACTTGGTCGCATTGTTCATCTTTAGTATCCGCATTCGTGTTGTTGATCTTCCCGGTCAGCCGTTTCAGTCTGGGTGGTAGGAAGTTGTCGTCGGTCTTGTGGTGCAAGGATATGCTTTTAATCGCAGCTAGAATAATCGCCACACTCAGCAACAGCATGCAGGTCAAATAGACACTGAAGATGCAGATATAGTCCGAGTTTGCTGGTAGAGATTCATTGATGAAGGACAGGTATATTGTGTAGGAAAGTAGAACTGATATTGCCATAGTTACACGCTCACCGCTCGCTGCTGGCAGCCGGAACACAAAACAGTTCATGATAGAAAGGCTTACTGGTGGGACGACGCCTTTGATCACATGAAAAGCAAACCGCCGACTCAAAGCGATACTCACAACGATATCTCCGGTCCAAATGGTTCCATCAGGGAATCTGGTATCATTTACTAGTTCCTTTTGAATCATGATGTCCAATATCTTCCATTCATTACTGTCCTGATAAAATTCAAGTATCTGATGTGTCGTACTTTTTTGGAAAACAAACTTGCTATAATTCCGGTATGCTGGACTGATTATCGTTTTACATATTTGTTGATCAAAGGGAAATTTGGTAATATCAATTTTACACGAAGTTTTAAAGAGATTATGAGTTGTCCAAAATAACCTTTCCGTCAGCATTTATAATCACATTTTCCCCTTTATGAACTGTTCGATCATTATCAAAAGCATTGAAAATAACGACCGAAGGCATCCATATTTCGTCAGGAGAGACAGTGATATAACTTGGTGTATCCAAATCGCTTGCGTTCCACCCGAGAAACATGTCAAACCAGGTGATGATCAGCTTCGTTGATGTTTCTATGTACTGGTTCACTTCACTCACAAAGTTGATACTAATTAAATGGTATACAACTTCTATGTCCACATTCTCTGATACTGTCACGGTAGGTTGTAACTTCGGCTGGTAATTAGAAAAAAGATCTTTAAAGAAACGTTGTCTATCAAAGTCACCCTTTGTGTTATCTATAAAACAGATGCCGAACATCCACAAACAGCACCATGTAAACATCGTGATCTTCATTCTTATTCTGAAACAATAAATATAAATAAATATATAAAGATAAAATAATAATTATTGAGTCATGGAAATATGACAAATCTATTTTCCAGCAAATAATACGACCCAAATAAAAAAGAATATAACTTTTATTGTCCTACGGTTGTGCTCCGACTGGCCTAATGAAGGCGGGGAAAGAATATGAAATTATAAAGCAGACGATGAGTAGACGATAATTTGATTCCGCTGTTCGGAAACAATATCACTTATATGACAGTGTATCCCCGTCTTCAATGTCCAGGCATGAAAAACAGGACATTGCACCTTATTTCATTTCTATGCATTTATCTAATAACTTTTATCTCACCTGCTCACAAACACTTGTTCACCGTAAATACAATAAGTTGTTACCCTAATCCAACACACGCTGTTATATTATTATAACCATAAGCCTCTTGATTATATCGTTTCTGTCAGGGATATCAGCCCACACAATTGTACGTCTACAGACGGTGGTATAATACCTATCGATATGTCTTATTGCGTAGAAATTAAAAGCTGTGATTATTTTTTTTAATACAAACACATTAACTCTGTTATCGAATGCATGCACAAAGTCACCTACTTACGTAATAATGTGTGGTATAAATATTTGTCTATGAGACAAAACATTTTTAGGACTTCGAATTTTGACTAATGGTTTGGATTGTTCGTAGTTTGTTTTATTTTATCAACATATTTACATTAAATCCCTTGTGTTTTAAATCGATTTACCGTTTCTTAACAGTTCATATATATGCTGATTTCATTATTTTGCCTGGTTACACTAGCTTAATTATTCCGTTTTTTGGTTTGGATTGTTCTAACTTGTTTTATTTTTTTTAATCCCGAAATAGCAAATCTCAAGGAGAAATGTTTTGGGCTCCTCTGTCAAATACTGCCTAGGAAGTCGACAGCAACCTCTGATCTCATAGAGCTGGATACCATGTACAATGACTAGAAATAAAGGGACATAATTTCATAGAGCTGGATACCATATACAATGGGACATAATTTCATAGAGGTGGTATATACCCCACAGCATTGTTTTCCTGTACATTCAATACGAACTGATGTATTGATAAACGTTAGTTTCTGTCGTTAATATGGAATTTAATCCCTAAATGCCGAAACACGGTCCTTTTACCATCAATAAGGTAACGTGGAACCGCCTATTTTACTGGCGACACCTGGTGGAAATTATTTCAGCGATGTCGCCCATTAAGAACTTTGACTTAGTTTAGCGGGATCATTCTGCACATCTCACGAGCATTGTTTAAACGTCAGGGCGGATAAGATCTGTTTACACGACAGGAGTGAACTTCAGGATATGCTTTTCCATTGCTGGGTTTTCGGAATCAATCACTTAGACCGGTATCAATAGTTCACCATGTTTATCTTCCAAATATTGATTTTAATCTAACAAAATACAAAAACAACGATATTTGCTCTAAAATGTAGATCTTGGGTATTGATTAACGAAATTGCGTAATTCAAACACAAATTACAATATTTTATTATTCCACATCAACATAGAGCATTTAGCTGATATAATGAAAGACAAATGTTGGCAGGATAAAGTAAACAGATTCCAATTCGCTTTTATCATATTCGTGTTTAATAAATCATAAAATTAATTACATAATTAATCTATATCAATCTATAAAAACAATCTATAAATATCCCAAGATTCCAATATCCAATATCAGCATTTTGAAAGATGCTATATCAAGAACGATATTTGTTCGCTTTTGGCATGTTTGTGTGATTTAAAACATTTATTGTGTCTTTAAATTGAATAATATTTATATAATAAAGGCCGTCAATTGTGTTATTGGGATTTAAAATTACTAAACCTGATTACATTACGGCGTATTAATACATCATTTTTTTTTGACAGCAATTCAACCATTGCAAATTCCTTTATATTTACCCATCAAGGTCAGTTAAATAAATTTGGTTCCTTTTTTACTGCTAATACAAAACGAACTGTTCTTTGAAAATAAAAAACTAGTTCCTTTTTAACAGTCCAATCAAATTAATCGCAGCAGATAATGAAATTTATCACACAAGCGATATCTACTGTAGAAGGTATAATTGGCTGATAGATTAACTAATCAGTTGTTCTTTGAAAATAAAAAAGTAGTTCCTTTTTAACAGTCCAATCAAATTCATCGCAGTAGATAATGAAATTTATCACACAAGCAATATCTACTGTAGAAGGTATAATTGCCTGATAGATTAACTAATCAGTTGTAAATTATATATTTATGTGCCTAAACAGGTCAAGCAAAGTTAGTATATAAAAGCACGTCATATGTTTTTATATATAAACTACCAGAAAAACAGAGCTATGCGAAACAAATTTCTTAAAACAGCAGTTACATTTTAATGTGTTGAATGATTGGTTCACACCGCCAGCCGTTGTGTATTTAAAATTCACCCTTCTGACAGTCCAGATAACTTGGGTAAGCATAGTATTACAAATAAGGATAAAAAAACAAGCGATTGCCATGCGAGATACCGAGATACACCCTCATTTTGTAAGAGATGGTCATACAACAAGCTAAGAAAGGTGATTTTCATCAAATCTGGGGCAATAATCAAAACGTTGAGGTCCCATACACGCAAGTATTGAAGGGGACGCAGACCTTTGGGATTAATTGTGATCTCTTGATTGCCCACAACCGTGGTATTGCATACTTTCAAACTATTTGTGTAACGGAGCGGTCATTTTGTTGGGGCGGCCCGGGCCGATTTTTATGAAAGTCGAACTTAACAGCCATTATTGTGTAACGGTGACATACTTTAACTTGTTTTAAATATCATAAAATTGTGACCTCTATAGGTTCCCACGAGCTACAAACTTTGTACATATTTGTGTAAAAGTAGGGGGGATAACTCCTGCAAGATCGTTTGTTTCTAAACATGTATATTTAGTTTCAACTAAACCGAACACAAATTCGTGTCTTGAGAGGGTACATACCTTCGGTATACGTATTACATAGTTTTACACTAATTGTAAAAGCGGGGAATCGAACCTTGGCCACTTTACTTAATAACAGAACTGGTGACCTAAATCGTACACGTTACACCTCCTTCTTTTGAAACTATAAATTTAATTAGTTTTAAGTGATGGGTCAATATTTAGTGTGATATCGGTATAATTGTATAAACATCATTATTTATATATACATTGTGTATTACTTCGTGATGGATTTTGGATACATTACACCGCATTGTTAATAATCAAATATTCCTAATTTCCGTAAAACATACTTTTTGTAAGACCTAAACCTGTCATTGCGGTATTGATTATAACTATTATAGTGAGAACTGCCCGCTTTGTATGTAACTTTTAAATGTTCTATATGATGTGTAAAAAATGTGTATAAATCTTTAACATATCTTTCCATCCCAGTCGCTGTATGCAAAACTGTGGAAGCCTTTGACAAACAAACGCTCGTGCCTATGATAAGTAGGGCCCCCAATATTGTTGTTGAACTTTCGAACTCTTGTTGAACTCTTGTTATTTGGATTTTAAATGGGTTTTGATTGACCGCCACCTTAAGCTTGTTACCTAGGTCACTTAGACATTTCGGAATTAATAGACTATCGTCCGTGCACCATGGCAGAGGAGATCTTTTAGCTCATATATTTGAATTGAAAGAAATACATAATACATCAACGCCGCCATTTTTATACATTATCTCAGCTGACGCATTCTTATGGAATGAGATTTGAAGTCTCCTCAGCTGAAGCATTCTATTGGAATGAGATTTGAATTCTCCTCAGCTGATGCATTCTTTTGGAATGAGATTTGAAGTCTCCTCAGCTGAAGCAATCTTTTGGTATGAGATCCCCAGCTGACGCATTCTTATGGAATGAGATTTGAAGTCTCCTCAGCTGACGCATTCTTTTGGTATGCGATTTGAAGTCTCCTCAGCTGATGCATTCTCTTGGAATAAAACTTGATGTCTCCTCAGCTGACGCATTCTTTTGGTATGAGATCCTCCGCTGACGCATTCTATTGGAATTCGATTTGAAGTCTTGTCAATGTGTTTGATCAACCTCTAAGTGTTTAAAGATGCATTATGTAATGTTTAGAATAGTTTAGATATAAAATTGACCATTCTCGCTATTATAGTTCACAAATAGTTAAATTAAAATGATTTTCTCAAATTAATTTATTCTGAGCGCAGTTACGGGTGAAGTTTTACCTATATACCATTTCTACGCTAATATTATCAATTTTACGTTAAATGACGATTTTATATTAATCCATTATCGATTTTTTTGTTGTGCTTGTCATTTGCATACATGTCTCAATAATAATTTATATAACATTTGAAGCGATATTATCAATTTTACGTTAAATGACGATTTTATTTTAATCCATTATACATCGAGACCATTTATTGAGTTTTGGTGTGCTTGTCATGTGCATAATAAATGCCTAAATAATAATTTATATAACATTTGAAGCGATAACATGGACCTGTAATGGGTTGAATAAGTTCTTGTAAAAAGCATAATATTTAATGTAAAAATATAAGGTCCAGAGAGTGCAGTCTTTACCTTATTGACTTGTTATTCGAATTGTAAATACCACTTTCTACTCTCGTGCATTTAATGTAAAAAAATAAGGTTCTGACAGTGCACTTTTCATCTAATCGACATATTATTCACTTTCTACTCCCATGCATTTAATAGGTTAGTTCTGACGTGTGTATCTTAGCAAAATCTAAACTATATCATGGATGTCTAACAGTAATATTTATGTATCTATTCTTTATTTACCAAGGCTTTTAATTGCCACGCAACAATCAATATATATATTGAAAACTAAACACACTGACCAGATAGTATCCGTGTAAAACAATTTCTACCAGCAGTCGATTCTGATACATTGTAAATGGTAAGGTTTATGTTTGAATTTTCCCAGGCAGGGTAAGCTTACTCTTCCGGACACCTGTTACTACTGTTATGTACACGAGGAGCAGACCATTTGCTGATTACACTATTTTGTTTGAAAACATTATTTTGCCTATACCGTTATTAAGAACTTCGAATTCTGTCTTATGGTTTGGATTGTTCGTACTTGGTTTATTTTATTAGGAGGAAAGGGCCTGGCATGGACAGTTGTCTTGTCGTTCGGATGGTACGAAAAACCGAAGGCCCGTGTACACATTGGCGTGCACGTAAAAGAACGACTGGCAGATGGAATTCGATATGAGTATAGCACACTGTATGGTGTATGCCCGTCTTCATTAGCCCATTCGGAGCAGAACAGTAAGGCATTAAACCCCATAAAATCAGTTCATTGTGCAAGAAATAGATTCATATTTCTAGAACCACCATGTATAGCAATACATGCCGAAGAAAATCATCAACAAATTGTTTGTATTTTCAGAAAAAAACCATCAACAACAATGCCTACTTTCAGCACGTATTTGGTGGTTTGGATTTGCTTCGTACAATACGCAAACTGTGACTTTGACAAACAAGTTTTTTTCTCCGATCTTTTATCGGATTACCAACCAAAGATACAACCGACAGAAAAAATATCCGATAATGTGGACGTAACTGTTAAATACCAATTAATTAGTATCAACTTTGTGAGTGAAGTGAATCAGTACATAGAAACATCAACGAAGCTGATCATCACCTGGTTTGACACGTTTCTCAGGTGGAACGCAAGCGATGTGGATACACCAAGTTATATCACTGTCTCTCCTGACGAAATATGGATGCCTTCGGTCGTTATTTTCAATGCTTTCGATAATGATCGAACAGTTCAAAAAGGCGATAACGTGATAATAACTGCAGAGGGACATGTTATTTGGACTACTCACAATCTATTTAAAACTTCGTGTAAAATTGATATTACCAAATTTCCCTTTGATCAACAAATATGTCAGACGATAATCAGTCCAGCGTACCAGCGATATAGCCCGTTTGTTTTCAAAATAAGTACGATAAATCCGATACTTGAATTCTACCAGGACAGTAACGAATGGAAGATATTGGACATCGGGATTCAAAAGGAACCAGTAAATGATACTAGATTCGTAGATGGAACAATATAGACTGGAGATGTCGTTGTGAGTATCGCTTTGAGTCGGCGGTTTGCTTTCCATATTATTAAAGGTGTCGTCCCACCAGTAAGCCTTTCTATCATGAATTGTTTTGTGTTCCGGCTACCAGCAGCTAGCGGTGAACGTGTAACTATGGCAATATCAGTTCTACTTTCCTACACAATATACCTATCCTTTATCAATGAATCTCTACCAGCAAACTCGGACTCTATCTGCATCTTCAGTGTCTATTTGACCTGCATGTTGTTGCTGAGTGTGGCGATTATTCTGGCGGCGATTAAGAGCATATCCTTGCACCACAAGACCGCCGACAACTTCTTACCACCCAGACTGAAACAGCTGAACGGGAAGATCAACGGCATCAATGCGGATACTAAAGATGGACAATTCGACCCAGTCCCCAAAACATTTTATGATTTCGACACGCTGGCATTTCTGATGTTCTTATGTATTAATTGTCTCGTATCTATTGTCTGTTTTACGATTATGTTATGTTGAGCCGGTAATATGCTACAGATTATCTTATGTTGAACCGGTAGTATGCTACAGCTTCGGTTACAGTTTTAACCCTCACCAGTAAGGCCATATTTCCAGAAGTAAGCTTTTATTTATCCTTTGCGGCCAAAACGCCGACTAATCACAAATATTAATTGTAATGGATTCGTATTTCATTTGAATGAAAAATGTGTTTGACGTCGTTCAATTTTAGTTTATTAATTCGCTTGCACGTAGTAGTTTTTAGCAGTCGGGGAACCGGAGAATCTCCAAGTAGTTGGTCCCCTACATTGTCGCGTAGAATCGCGAAATCGAAACCCCGCCATTTGGCTAAATGAAAGACCGTATTATCCAACGCGCACTCGTACGTTAATCTATTTAACCACCCATTTTAATTTGATGTTATATTTAAATGCTACTTTACAGATCTATCGTGTTTATTTAGGACATCGAATTTTGTCTAATGGTTTGGATTGTTCGTACTTGGTTTTATTATATTTAGATAACCGCTTAACCGTTTTGAATAATCCCAAAATTAAATAATGAATATTTCGAAAATTTCATTCAGATTATTTTATTCAGAGCACGTTATGTCAGTTTGAAGGTTTGAGTAGGTATAGCGTTGATTGTCCGTTTTATCGTTAAGTTTCAAATCTCATGAGTGTTCACATCAATTCGAATCTCTGCTATCCGATGGTCTGGAAAAGGGGTGTCTAATATGCGTCCATACGATTACATCATGTGTACCTATTTCAAGAATACTCATGATGGCAGATAGCCGCCATGTTTAATACTACGCTCGTCTCTCAGAGACGAAAACTTAATTCGCTATAAATTGTAAAAATTTTTACCTTTGTTAGGTTACAATAGTTCTAAACATAAACATTTGCTAAAAATTTGCAAAAGAAACAGTATAAATATTTGAAACTGGGGGGTCAACCAATTTACTCAAAGTTCTACGTTGCAACATCCGCATAACTCCCACGAGTCTATTTATATCTAAAAATAGCACAGACTCTTCACAGAGTGAAATGAAAATAGTAACAAATTCAAGATGGCTGCGCCCATGGAAGAAGGTTTTTTAGCAGCTGTACAGTTTTCTAAAGCTAATTTAGGCGTCACTACGATTAAACTTAAAATAAACAAATAGAAACATTGAAAGCTTTATATAATGGAGAAGATTGTATAGCTATACTACCTACAGGATATGGAAAAAGCCTCATTTTCCAACTTTTACCGTGGTCAAATAGATCAGTTTAAAAGTAGTGCGACAGTAAACAAGATGGCCGCCATCTGCTATCGTGTTTGATCTCGGAGTAGTCAAGCACTGATGTGTCGTATGATATGCGTCCTGTAGGCCAGATCTATTCCTCAAGAGTTTAATTGTAAAATTTTCAACAAACCGACGAGACAATAAATCTTAGAAACTAAGGTATGAAATTCATTTATTATTGTTTCCCTGTTTCAGTAAAACTCTGACTTCTGTACTGTACAATCATAAATATCAAAGTTGGATAATTTGATCCATTTTAAAGCAGTGTATTTTATTATAATCTGTAACGATTTTAGTCAAATAAACCAATAAAATGAATTTTCTTTATCTTGATATTTTTGTATATCTCCGGTCCACTTGGTGTAAAATTGTTGCTGGTGTAGCTCCTGAAACGAAGTGAATGAGACATCCCTGTGTTAACTTTTATAAACCGACTAGGCTGTAGAATTAAGACGAGCATACGCCACTCAATGTGCTGTGAAGGAAATGTTGCCCTGACAGTGGCACCGTGGTTTACCAGCATCTTCAGAAGAATTATTTTTATTGTTTTTCATACTACACATGCTATGTTAAAACATCCCGCTTGTAACTATATCGTTATTTATGTTAAGCTATCCTGCTAGTACCTATCGTCGTTTGTATTAAAATATCGTGCTAGAAACTATATCGTCTTTTATGTTGAAATATTCTGCTAGTTAGTCGTATATTATGCAATGTTGAAACGTCCCTCTATGTCATGTTCAAACACTTTGCTATTGTAATTTGAAATATACAGTTGGTGTTTTTGAGCTAGGAAAAAATGGGTAGGACTGTGCTGTACTATTTGTACCTAGGTCTGAGATCGTCAGAATTTTGTCCAGTGGGAGCCGCTAACATTTTGTAATTTGTGTATCTATTTTACGGTTTACAGAGGTAAAGATATCTGATTTATTACGTGAAAGGTAAAATTACCAATAAATGAAATAGTATTATTGAACAAATTCGTTTGACTGCAGTGGGGCAAATATGATCAGACAAATAACAGACATTCGATGATTCCAACAATAGTTATTAAAATAAGATTGATCTTACCAATCAACAGAAAGTCTCATCCATACGCTACATACGATCTTACTATCATCAGAAAGGCCCATCTATACGCTACATACGATCTTACTAATCACCAGAAAGGCCCATCATACGATAATACGATATTACCAATCATCAGAAAGGCCCATCTGTACGCTACATACGATCTTACTAATCGCCAGAAAGGCCCACCCATAAGCCCATCCACCCGATGAGCGCTCTGAAAATTAAGTGGTGGAATAAACAATATTCACCTTTTGCTTTGATATTAAGTGATTAGTAATAAATGTCAATTGTGTAAAATCTTTGATAGAGTTCAGATGTTATTATTTTTAGTCTTTGTTACTTTGGGATTACGGCATTGGGTTAACGAACTACCCGTTACAATTGTACGAAACTGACTGCCAGTTGTTAGTATGTTTAACGGGAATCGACGACACCCATGATGGCCCTTTATTTGTATCCATTGTTTTTATGCCATTTTGTTACATATGTTGGAGTCGCTCCATTGGGTTTCAACCTCGTTAAACGAGATTAGCATTGGGCATCGAATGTTAAATATCAAGCTGTAGGACAAACACTCGTAACCGTATTATTGAAATCAGAGAATCACATTTCATATGGAATAGTTTAACGAAACAAACCGGGTGGACCCAAGCAGTACTTTATTTGGTCTCCTGGTAATCTGAAAACAAATTAGACTAAACATAATACTACAATATTGTGACCCACAACGACGTATTGTATCCAATGAATTTGTAGAACAACCAACATTAAGGGTATTTTACCTGCATTCCATACTGCCCCGAGCATGTAAATTAAATCGTCTGTAATATTTCCATTACACTTGTTATCACCAGTATATATAACAAAACGCCGAGGTTTGGGTCGGGTTCGGGTTGTATTTATAATCACCAGTATATATAACAAGACGCCTAGGTTTGGGATGGGTTCGGGTTGCACTTGTAATGACCAGGATGTATAACAAGACGCCTAGGTTTGGGTTGGGTTCGGGTTGTATTTATAATGACCAGGATGTATAACACGACGCCTAGGTTTGGGTTGGGTTCGGGTTGTACTTGTAATGACCAGGATATACAACAGCATGTCTTACAAATAGGACGTTCACACAGACAACATTTATTAAAGGAGCTAAATCACTAAATTTTAGCGCCTAGAAATGGAAACGAATTTATATAAACTGATATACATTCAATCGTTTCTCTTTTTACTGTAATTTCTAATCAGTTATGTTCGGCTAATGTTCAATCAAAATTGAAAGGCAGTCTTCGGCGTCTTATTATTCTAGTTTACACCGGTCGCCTTCTCTTGTGGGATATGCTTAGCCCAATTCACCGAGTAGCTTCGTTGCAAATGGTGCTCGAAGGCATTCTGGCACGCGATTCGTATGCCATTGCTAAAATTGTAAAGTTGTGGTAAATACTGGATATCAGACGCCAATCTTTTCACAACACAACATCAATGTTGATTTAAATTAACCAACCAGTCGTGTTTGGAATGTCTTGTTGGGGATATTTGGGTTAAACACTTGCCTACAGTGCGTGGCTTTAAACACCAACTGTGTTAATCCCGAAACTAATTCGATAACTTGCTGTAAAAACATGTACCTTTCCGCTCGAGTCATTAATTAAACATCCCAAGCTAAATTCTATTATTTTTTTTGTTTTACATATCTTCATACCCATTAATCCATTAAATCGCTCTGTTCTTTTTTCCCCAACAATAAAACACCAGACAAATAAAATATACAACAATGCAATTATCAAACATATTAAACTATGTATTAAAGAGTGTATCAAACATATTAAACTATGTATTAAAGAGTGTATCAAACACATTAAACTATTTATTTAAGAGTATATCAAACATATTAAACTATGTATTAAAGAGTGTATCAAACATATTAAACTATGTATTAAAGAGTGTATCAAACATATTAAACTATGTATTAAAGAGTGTATCAAACATATTAAACTATGTATTAAAGAGTGTGTCAAACACATTAAACTATGTATTGAAGAGTGTATCAAACATATTAAACTATTTATTAAAGAGTGTATCAAACATATTAAACTATGTATTAAAGAGTGTATCAAACATATTAAACTATGTATTAAAGAGTGTATCAAACACATTAAACTATTTATTTAAGAGTATATCAAACATATTAAACTATGTATTAAAGAGTGTATCAAACATATTAAACTATGTATTAAAGAGTGTATCAAACATATTAAACTATGTATTAAAGAGTGTATCAAACATATTAAACTATGTATTAAAGAGTGTATCAAACACATTAAACTATTTATTAAAGAGTGTATCAAACATATTAAACTATGTATTACAGAGTGTATCAAACATATTAAACTATGTATTAAAGAGTGTATCAAACACATTAAACTATTTATTAAAGAGTGTATCAAACATATTAAACTATGTATTAAAGAGTGTATCAAACATATTAAACTATGTATTAAAGAGTGTATCAAACACATTAAACTATGTATTAAAGAGTATCTAGATATCTACCATATTAAAACCGTATTTATGACTCACAATAAGTAAATTACCCGATGCAATATCAAAGAACAATTACCATTTATATTTGTATTCAATATAATAGAAATATTCCGACAGTAAACGCGTCTATATCATCAAGGTCCTAATTGTAGAATTTGAAGGAAAACAAATAATGTCCATATTTATTAAACATTAAATACGAATATCCTGGTAATCGGTGTACCGCATCTAATATTATAAAGCAATCAAGCAGTGACGTATTTATCTAAATCTGTAAATATCAATTTAGTATGTCAAACAGTGACACAGCAGAAACCAATATAATGAAGAACCAGTACATTATATTAACTACAAATGGTCAACTACAAATATATTCCAGAAATTGGTTGGAAACTAAATCACGCTTCCTTAAGGGGGGACGTGAAGGTAGCTCGTTGTTCTATGACGTTACTATTTTCGTCACCTTTATTTTCAAAACATGACGTAGCTTATGTGACACCGGCCGGTACCTTTACGTCACCCTACACATGCATTATGCAACTCGTTCTAACGGCACACATTCAACTTGTTCTAACGGCACACATTCAACTTGTTCTAACGGCACACATTCAACTTGTTCTAACGGCACACATTCAACAGCACACATTCGCATTCACCAGTTAGTTAGATCATAAACAGATATTCATCAGTCTACCTCCATTATGCTGCTGTATTGTTTTATACCTACACAAAATAACCTTAAAGGACAATATTTCTGCTGCTCAACGTCTGTTGATGATTATAGTTAAAAATAAATAATCGAGACTTGGTGTATTACCGTGACAGCGGTAATAGTGACAATCGAGGCTACAGATTTTAAAATAAGGTTTTCCCGGCTTAGAGTGAAGGCATTTGATTGAAATTTTCGGCATATTCGCTTTACATCAACTAGTTTTAACTATTGTAGAGGGAACGAACGACCACTTCTTTATCAAATCTCTAATAATGTATTTTTTAATTAACAGATATAAAACTAATTATGTTTTGACTCTCATAGAAGATAACAGACAACGAGTTCAATTCAACTTTATAATTCTGTTTATCATTTGTATAATTTTTTGATTGTCATTTATCTCTATAAATATATTTCTAGGCAATTGATCAACGATTTTACCCCAAATAAACATTTACAAAACTGTATTAATTCACATAAACACAGAGCAATTAGTTGCTCTAATAAAATACATTCCAATTCGTTTTTATCACGTTGGTATTTTAAATATTGCGACAAGAACTCATAAAATTAAATAAAAACTTCTGTATCAAAAAATATTATAATTAACAGTCAGAATACGTATTGGTTCAATCCTAGTATCCAAAGTGTAGATGTTAAAAATCTAAAATCATAATCTGATCACGATTGGGCGTATGTAACCTGCGTATTGGTCTAATCCTAGTACCTAAAGTTGTTGATGTTACTGGGTGAAAATTATAAAATAATAATACAATAAAGTGGACTACAGTGCAAAATAATCTTGTTCAACACAAGGACGTGGGTAAAAGTAATACAAACTTGTCTGAAAAAGCCAGTGCTACCTTGAATAGATCAATCTGTTGCTGGTCTTTTTATTTGGTTTCAAATGTTACAAAACTTTTATTGATACATTTATTAACATGACAAGACTATAACCAACTCTCTGGAACAAGGTTGTCAAACCCTTTTCGATTCAGGGGCCACATGGACAAAAATTTTATACCAAGTAGACAGAAGATATACAAAAATATCGAGATGAAGAACATTTTATTGGTTTATTTCATTAAAATCATTACAGATTATAATAAAATACATTACTTTAAAATGGATCAAATTATCCAACTTTGATATCTATGACTGTATAGTACAGAAGTCAGAGTTTTACTGAAACCGGAAAACAATAATAAATGAATGTCATACCTTAGTTTCTAAGATTTATTGTCAAGTCGGTTTGTTGAGAATTTGACAATTAAACCCTTGCGGAATAGATCTGACCTACATGCCGCACATTGGACACCCCTACTCAAGACCATCAGATGACCCGAGGTACAAATTGATGAAATCACCCTTGAGATTTTAGAAAATTAACGATAGAATGGACAATCAACGCTATATCTTCCTAAACCTTCAAACTCACATAACCCGCTCAGTATAAAATAATCTGAATATAAAGTTATTTGAATAAAATTTTCCATATATTCATTATTTACTTTTGGGATTATTCGGGGTTAATCGGTTATCTAAATATAATAAACCAAGTACGAATAATCTAATCCATTAGACACAATTCGATGTCCTAAATAAACACGATAGATCTGTAAAGTAGCATTTAAATATAACATCAAATTGAAACGGGTGGTTACATAGTTTAACATATGAGTGCGCGTTGGATAATAAGGTCTTTCATTTAGCCAAATGGCGGGGTTTCGATTTCGCGATTCTACGCGACAATGTAGGGGACCAACTACTTGGAGATTCTCCGGTTCCCCGACTGCTAAAAACTACTACGTGCAAGCGAATTAATAAACTAAAATTGAACGACGTCAAACACATTTTTCATTCAAATGAAATACGAATCCATTACAATTAATATTTGTGATTAGTCGGCGTTTTGGCCGCAAAGGATAAATAAAAGCTTACTTGTGGAAATATGGCCTTACTGGTGAGGGTTAAAACTGTAACCGAAGCTGTAGCATACTACCGGTTCAACATAAGATAATCTGTAGCATATTACCGGCTCAACATAACATAATCGTAAAACAGACAATAGATACGAGACAATTTATACTTAAGAACATCATAAATGCCAGCATGTCGAAAGCAGAAGATGTTTTTGGGACTGGGTCGCATTGTTCATCTTTAGTATCCGCATTCGTGTCGTTAATCTTCCCAGTCAGCCGTTTCAGTCTGGGTGGTAGGAAGTTGTCGTCGGTCTTGTGGTGCAAGGATATGCTTTTAATCGCAGCCAGAATAATCGCCACACTCAGCAACAGCATGCAGGTCAAATAGACACTGAAGATGCAGATATAGTCCGAGTTTGCTGGTAGAGATTCATTGATAAAGGACAGGTATATTGTGTAGGAAAGTAGAACTGATATTGCCATAGTTACACGTTCACCGCTAGCTGCTGGCAACCGGAACACAAAACAGTTCATGATAGAAAGGCTTACTGGTGGGACGACGCCTTTGATCACATGAAAAGCAAACCGCCGACTCAAAGCGATACTCACAACGATATCTCCGGTCCAAATGGTTCCATCAGGGAATCTAGTATCATTCACTGGTTCCTTTTGAATCATGATGTCCAATATCTTCCATTCATTACTGTCCTGATAAAATTCAAGAATCTGATGTGTCGTACTTTTTTGGAAAACAAACTTGCTATAATTCCGGTATGCTGGACTGATTATCGTTTTACATATTTGTTGATCAAAGGGAAATTTGGTAATATCAATTTTACACGAAGTTTTAAAGAGATTGTGAGTTGTCCAAATAACCCGTCCGTCAGCATTTATAATCACGTTGTCGCCTTTATGAACTGTTCGATCATTATCAAAAGCATTGAAAATAACGACCGAAGGCATCCATATGTCGCCAGGAGAGACGGTGATATAGCTTGGTGTATCCAAATCGCTTGCGTTCCACCCGAGAAACGTGTCAAACCAGGTGATGATCAGCTTCGTTGATGTTTCCATGTACTGGTTCACTTCACTCACAAAGTTGATACTAATTAATTGGTATACCACTTCTATGTCCACATTCTCTGATACTGTTGTGGTAGGTTGTAACTTCGGCTGGTAATTATAAAAAAGATCTTTAAAGAAACGTTGTCTATCAAAGTCACCCTTTGTGTTATCTATAAAACAGATGCCGAACATCCACAAACAGCACCATGTAAACATCGTGATCTTCATTCTTATTCTGAAACAATAAACATAGAAAAAAATATATAAAGATAAAATAATAATTATTGAGTCATGGAAATATGACAAATCTATTTTCCAGCAAATAATACGACCCAAATATAAAAGAATATAACTTTTATTGTCCTACGGTTGTGCTCCGACTGGCCTAATGAAGGCGGTGAAAGAATATGAAATTATAAAGCAGACGATGAGTAGACGATAATTTGATTCCGCTGTTCGGAAAAAATATCACTTATATGACAGTGTATCCCCGTCTTCAATGTCCAGGCATGAAAAATAGGACATTGAATCTAATAGCTTTTATCTCACCTGCTCACAAACACTTGTTCACCGTAAATACAATAAGTTGTTACCCTTATCCAACACACGCTGTTATATAACCATAAGCCTCTTGATTATATCGTTTCTGTCAGGGATATCAGCCCACACAATTGTACGTCTACCTGCGGTGGTATAATATATATCGATATGTCTTATTGCGTAGCAATTAAAAGCTGTGATTATTTTTTTTAATACAAACACATTAACTCTGTTATCGAATGGATGCACAAAGTCACCTACTTACGTAATAATGTGTGGTATAAATATTTGTCTATGAGACAAAACATTTTTAGGACTTCGAATTTTGACTAATGGTTTGGATTGTTCGTAGTTTGATTTATTTTATCAACATATATTTACATTAAATCCCTTGTGTTTTAAATCGATTTACCGTTACTTAACAGTCCATATATATGCTGATTACATTATTTTGTCTGATTACACTAGCTTAACTATTCCGTTTTTTGGGACTACGAATTTTGTCTAATGGTTTTGATTGTTCTAACTTGTTTTATTTTATTTAATCCCGAAATAACAAATCTCAAGGGGAAATGTTTGGGGCTCCTCTGTCAAATACTGCCTAGGAAGTCGACAGAAACCTCTGATCTCATAGAGCTGGATACTATGCACAATGACTAGAAATAAAGGGACATAATTTCATAGAGGAAGGAGTTATATACCCCACAGCATTGTTTTCCTGTACATTCAATACGAACTGATGTGTTGATAAACGTTAGTTTCTGTTGTTAATATGGAATTTAATCCCTAAATGCCGAAACACGGTCCTTTTACCATCAATAAGGTCACGTGGAACCGCCTATCTTACAGGCGACACCTGATGGACATTATTTCAGCGAGGACGCCCATTAAGAACTTCGACTCAGATTTGGAGTATGATTCTGCACATCTCAAGAGAACTGTTTAAATGTAATGGGGTCCATACACGATCAATAATTCCGTCAATATTATTGACTCAATTTATTGACTCAACATATTGATTCAATAATATTGAACGTGTGTGGGCTATATTGATGTAAAATATTGTCAATGACCATCATTGCGTCAATATATTGACGGATCAAAATCATTTCGACTTTTATTGATGGTTCATCAATATATTGGCGGATGGTCAATTATTGAATGACACAATTGATCGTGTGTGGATAATTTGTCAATAATTGCGTCAATATTTTCATTCAATCGTCAACCTCGGAAGAGTAAACATGGCATCCATTTTGAAAAATGACCAAAAAATGATGAAATTATTGATGGAAATATTGACTCGTGTGTGGGCAATTCCTGTCAATATTATTGGCTCAATATGTTGAGTCAATATATTGAGTCAATAATATTGATGGAATTATTGATCGTGTATGGACCCCATTAGGGAGGATAAGATCTGACTTCACGACAGGGGTGAACTTCAGTATGCTATTCCATTGCTGGGTTTTAGGAATCAATCACTTAGACCGGTATCAATAGTTCACCATGTTTATCTTCCAAATATTGATTTTAATCTAACAAAATACAAAGACAACGACATTTGCTCTCAAATGTAGATCTGGGGCATTGATTAACGAAATTGCGTAATTCAAACACAAATTACAATATTTTATTATTCCACATGAACATAGAGCAATTAGCTGATATAATGAAAGACAAATTTGGGCAGGATAAAGTAAACAGATTTCAATTCGCTTTCATCGTATTCGTGGTTAATAACTCATAAAATTAATTAAACATGTCTATATAAAAAATAGTATAATTAACAGAAAAATTAAAAGTCAACATTTATTAATATTTTATAATTCAATCTATAAAAACAATCTATAAATATCCTATGATTCCAATATCAGTATTTTGAAAGATGCTATATCAAGAACGATATTTGTTCGCTTTTGGCATGTTTGTGTGATTTAAAACATTTATATATGATAAAGCATATTCCAATTGTGTCTTTGAATTGAATAATATTTATATAATAAAGGCAATGTCAATTGTGCTATTGGGATTTAAAACATTTTATATATAATATGATGCTCTTTTTTGATATAAAAAAGCTGAGTAGGAGATTTTATTTAGCACCCATTCCTTTCTTATATGCACAAATTAATAAATATAATTCTTTGCAAAAGATTTCATTTTTACTAAACCTGATTACATTACGGCGTATTTATACATCATTTTTTTGACAGCAATTCAACCATTGCAAATTCTTTTATATTTACCCATCAAGGTCACTTAAATGAAATGAGTTCCTTTTGTACTGCTAATACAAAACGAACTGTTCTTTGGAAATAAAAAAGTAGTTCCATTTTAACAGTCCAATCAAATTCATCGCAGTAGATTATGAAATTTATCACACAAGCAATATCTACTGTAATAGGTATTATTGGGTGATAGCCTAACTAATCAGTTGTAAATTATATATTTATGTGCCCAAACAGGTCAAGAAAAGTTAGTATATAAAAGTACGTCATATGTTTTTATATATAAACTACCAGAAAAACAGAGCTATGCGAAACAAATTTCTTAAAACAGCAGTTACATTTTAATATTTCGAATGATTGGTTCACACCGCTATCTGTTTATTCGTATTTAAAATTCACCGAATCCTAACAAAACATCCTTCTGACAGTCCAGATTACTTGGGTAATCATAGTATTACAAATAAGGATAATACAAGCGGTTGCCATCCGTGTGGTGAGATCGCCGTAGGGTTCACGAAAAGTCGGTGAGACGAGGTCAATTTCCTGTTATACTACGTCCCAAATGATGTAAAAAAAACACGAAAATTAAAATCATCTATAGACGCCATTTTGAATAATTAGCAATTTCCATTTTTGGACCGAAATTGACAAGGGAACTGGCCGAAATCAGGTTCTGTGCGTATTGCTCCCATAGACTAAAAATACGACCATGCGTAAATCGGGTACGAATACGCTGGTATCTTTTTAATTTTCCTTCTGACACTAGCTTGATTTGTAATGGCAATATCGTCGCTTCTTTATGTAGCAATCTACATAGCAAGTAAAATGGAGGATTGGCAATAACTGCTTGGGTGTTGAGATCGTTGTGCCAACCCTCCACGTCGTTATGGACTGAATAAACACGCACCAGCTTGCGATGGGCCATGTCCTGTTGTTGATCCAATTCTTTTCTACATAGCATATTATTGTTTGTAGTCGACCTGGCGCGCTCTCTTTTAATTTATTAAATGCTGGTTGAATATGTTCTAACGGTAGAAATGGTAGTGACATAAGTTTGCGTAAAAATTTGTATGTGCTCCCCTTAGAATTGTAGGCTACAACTAAACCGGAACTTAGAATTTTTCTATAGATGTCTTGACTCCAGTGGAAGGCACATCCTTGTGTGTGAACTTATGGGAATAGTTTCTGTAGAGCTTTCCATAAGCCTTTTTCAAAATCTACAACAAACTTCTGGACTGATGGGCGTGGCAGGAGTTTAAGAATAGCTTGGAGAACCGCAATATAGTCTTTTGTGCGGCGGCGTGACATGATAACAAACAGGAGTGGCACCTGCTTTGTTTCTACTCCACTGGTGATGAAACAGTTAATAGTAACAAGTTGCTGGAACGGTGCTTTCGTAACTTTAAATGTGCCGTCCATATACCAACACTTCGACTTCGAAAGTGTAGCCGGAGCTTTATCTCAGGGGTTTTTATGGGTTATTGAAGACTGGAAGCAGTACAGGTATAAACAGTTTATTTACAGAAACAACACAAAAGAACAACCAAGAAGCAAAAAGCAACCAAAAAAACACTGAAAATATAAATACAAAAGGAATTACAAACATGCAAACAAGGCGGACGGAACATAATCAAAATAGAAATAAATATACAAAAGAAAGATTAAACATAATTTGAACTAAATACATTTATAGATATATGAACAATTAAAATAATATTAGAGAAAACAGAAAAACTAAACATACCCTGGGAAAGGTGTCTTAAGTATATTATTTACACCAGAGAAGAATTATATATTACAGTTACAGAAGCTAAAATAAAACAAACACCACAATAAGTACAGACCACTAGGAAAAGGGGTGAAAATGGCGGGAAAACTAAAGATATGAATATATATATAAATTAGGGAAACTCTTATTACAAGAATTACTAAATTACATTACTTGGAATAAACCTATACTATATATAATTACTGATACATTTAATCCTACAAAATTACTAAAAACAATGAATATAAAATACCTGAAGTAGAAGAGAACACACTAAGGTCTTGTCATCTGTCATGTCAAGATAGAAGTGCGGTGTAAAGCAAGAAGGTGCAAACCCGGTAAACTCAATTAAAACAACTCAGTGAACACAATTAAAACACACACACTGGACATTACATCTTGGCTGGTTTCCAAGACACAAAGCTGACATAGGAGACAACACCATATATTACATAGACTTTATTAACATATAAACAACAAAACATTTACAAAATACACCCTACTACAAAAGCAACTGCAGTTGTTGGTTAGTAGCCAAGATTATGTGTCTTTGACCATGTTTTTTTATATCAGCTTTAAGGAAGTCTTGGGGTAAATAATAATCTGCTAACTGGAATTCGAGGGCTTTAGGTTCTGCTGGGCGATCTTTCTGGCACTATGGCAGGGGAGATCTTTTAGCTCATATATTTGAATTGAAACAATACATAATACATCAACGCCGCCATTTTCACACATTATCTCAGCTGACGCATTCTTTTGAAATTTAGCCAAATGGCGTGGTTTCGATTTCGCGATAAGAGTAGGCCGTAGCGCCGCTGTACCTTAAAACACACTGTATGGCGTATGCCCATCTTCATCAGCCCAATTGGAACAGAACAATAGGAGGTTAAAAGCCATTTCATTTCATTTCCATTGATGTATAGACAAAAGCTTTTTATTATATAAACTATTTGCCTTACATTAAGGTGAAATTCATGCATATTTTTAAACTCATCGACATTATTTTTATTTATCAACCAATTCATGAACGCGTATATATGAAATTAATATAAATGTTCTATAATATTGACATCTTCCCTTTTCACACACCAGTTAATCACCGTATGTTGATTTGAAATTAAAACCAATGTTTAATATCCATCTGTATTAGTTATTAGATCAACAAATTACTCTTTAGGGTGTTGTGTTAATACATACATTTCGTGTCATTTGCAAAGTTTCGTTTTATCTGGTATATTTATTTAAATGGAGTTTATAAAAAGCTCGAAACAGACCGATATTTGCAAAGTTTCGTTTTGCCTGGTATATTTATATAAATGCCGTTTATAAAAAGCTCGATATACCTATTTAAACAATGTTTATTTCAAGTAAATGCAACAACAGACAATCTGATTCAAATATATATTTAATTACGGTGTTTGCATCCTGGCTTCCACTAGATGGGGATCTGATCGGTTGTCAGGAGTCTTACGAGCTGCTATTAATCCCATGACGTCAGACATTGATTAACCAATCCGCGTTGATTTTTCTAGTCAAAAACTCGCCGTTACAGACCGTTTCATTGGCTTATCCCTTACATCAACCAGAACGCGAGTTATATAACAACACTTCCTGATCCTAGTGTAGTAAAGTCAAATAAAACGTGCTTAATAACGATAAGAGGATACTTGTCGAAACGTCGTGCTTTGAGAATAATCCAGTGATTGATTCCCATAAAAACTGTGTTATGTTAAGTAAAACGAAATTGTGAACTATAAAAAAGGAAACGAAATAGGATCTGTGTTTTAATCAGATTGCATCAATAGATATACCTGATGATAAATATTTGCTGGATCGGATTTGTAGGTCTTCATTGACAGAGTCTGAAAAGCTTAGATCCATTGTATTTTTCACGTAGCCAAACATTTGCGTGTTTCTACAATCGTGCACGTTAAATATTGACACACCTCTTACAGTAAAAGCCGTTACATCAATTAGAATAAGATTATAATATTCCACACGACCTTAATTATAGTTTGAGTAATGACGACCATGTAATGATGAATTCTAAAAGTAATAAGAGTGAAGGACGGAGAGAGCCTGGTAATCATCTAAGTCTCCATATTATCCATTAGGTATCCCATTTTTTTCTATATTTATGGGGGGATGTGGCCTAGTGGTCTGGAGTGTGGCGCTTCGACCTCTAGCTGGTCGGTAACCGTTGGCTTGCGGCTGTGGTTTCGAGCCCTAGTGTAAACGTATGTGACATGGAGATAGAACGCCTTCTCAACCTCTGGGTTTCCTCCGGGCACTCCGGTTTCCTTACATTCCTAAACACCCTACGCGCAAGCAAATTTTGTTCTATATTTATGTAAAATAAACAATTATCAAATCAAGTGAATGGATCCGGGGATGGCATATAGGCATACCCTTTTCCCAAATCAAAATTTAGATAAACAAAATCGTTCAAATCTGGCCGCCATGTTTGTTAACTGACGTAAGCGCAGACCGGTCTTTTTCTAACATCGAATTCTACACGAGAATAGTGTTGGTTTATTATAAATTTGTCTCGGTTGTGTCAGGAAATGATTTCTTTTGGTGATCAAAAAAGTTTCACGGTGCAAAATAGACGGTAAGGATCTAAAATAGCCTTAGAACCGAGATGGGGTAAAGCTTTATTTTCATACTAGTTGATAATAAGGCCCGTGAGGAACTGTTAGCGAGACATCGTTCGCTCAGAGACAGTTCATAAAGGAACTAGCCAGCCCCTTACCCACTTAGCCATGTGTTCCCCGAATGACGAACAAAATATCAAGTACAAAGCGCCTGAACGGAAGCAAACCTCGAGGATATTATTAGTTTATTTATATCTTATCACATTCAATTCCTAACGTTGAAGTAGTATTCTGGTATTAAATTGAAAATATTCTGAAATGAAATAGTACGTAGGGGTTTGGTGGCTGACAGATTAAACGCGTGTACTTTAGGTTATAAGCAATGCCTAGCTTAGACATTGGGGCCCCCGCGTTTCATGCCAAAAATAATTCAAGATGTGAGTTTCACGGTAATCGATCTATCGGCGCAAGGTCTATGTGATGTTCCGCTCGGTGATCAGGTCTCGGCTTATAGACTTGAATGCCAATCGGAACTGAATGAATTCGTATGCGATCTGATATTATGTAATTATTCTTGCATTTTTCTTGTATTACAACCCGTTTAATTCTGTGTTACACAGGCTTGGCATTCAAAAGGAAATGCAATAATCTTTTCGTCGCGTAAGGGGCCCCGTGATTCTAGTAAGGCCCAGGGCCCCAATCCGGTTAAGCTGGGCTTTGGTTATAATGGCTCGGCTTGAGTCAAGCTGGTGGTTTTTATCCAAATCATGTAAGTGAGCAAGTGTCACATGCCTAACCCCATGGTTTTTCTCCCAAGTAAGTCCCAACACAAAAGCGAATTGCACCGAAATGACCTAGTTTTTGTTGAGTTTAGGTTAAACGACATATCTGTCACTCTAGTTACACCCCCCCCCCCCGTCAATCCCCTAGAAGTAATCCTTTAAACATGCATTATGCAAGAGATACATCTTTAGCCTGAAATGCTATCTCAATTATTAATTAGACATTAATTAACTTATCCAGACCATAATCAACACCGGATATCAAGGCTAGCCTTCGACATCGACTGGAACAGAATACTATGTGCGGCTAACGCTCATTGATGATTAAATCAAAACAATGGATAATCGACACTATGCTTTTTAACCTACTAACTTTAATAATGATGAACGAGGCAAGGCGAAAATTTCCAAACTGATATCTCGGTTCAATTTTGTATGAAATTTTCAACAAATTATACATTTACATTATCAAGTTTTTAACTATTATAGTGAGAACTGCCAGTTCTTTATCTAGTCACCCATAATATATCTTTACCATAGCATGATTGTGAAGCAAACGACTGTCACAAGACATGTGGCACACATTGCAATAATAAACATCAGTTTATCGTAAATCTGTGGAACAGTAGATTTGTGTGATTCATCCGTATTTTCAGCCACGGTCTTTATACGTGTTTTCAGCAACCAACAAAGCCATGGCGGCAGGTCGTGGGTACCACAATGTAAAGATATACTTCGTATGGTACCAATAATAATGGCGATGCTCAACAGAAGAATCGAGGTCAGGTAGATACTGAAGATGCAGATCGAGTCCGAGTTTTCTGGTAGAGATTCGGTGATGAAAGAGAGATAAATTGTGTAGGACAAAAGAACTGATAAAGCCATGGTCAGACGTTCCCCACTCGCCGCCGGTAGACGGAAAACAAAACAGTTCAATATGGACAGACATATTGGTGGCACGACTCCTTTAATTACGTGGAACGCATACTTCCTTTTGACGGTCATATCTAGAACCAAGTCACCTTTATCTGGGTGCACATCGGGAGTTAGGTTGAAGTACTGTGTATAAACCGTGGAGTCAACCAAAGACCATTCATTGCTCTCCTGATAAAGGCCTGTTAAGCCGTCCTTCCATTTCATCAATCGAAATATATACGGACTGTAGTAGGTGAAGGGAGGACTGAACACAATACTACAAGTTTGTTGATCAAACGGAAACTTCGCGATATCAATCTTGCACGACGTTTTGAAGATGTTCTCGCTTGCCCACACAACATCCCCATTGGCATGTACGATCAGATTGGCATCCTTGCTTACATAGCGTTGACCATTATCAAAAGTGTTGAATACAACTATGGTTGGTACCCACAACTTATCGGCCGAGACGGTAATATACTCCGGAGAACCAGGAATTGTGTTGTCCCATCTCAGATAGCGATCTGTCCATTTGATGAGGAGCTTGCCTGCTGTCTCTATGTACTGGTTAATCTCGCTCACGTGGTTAATACTCATTATTCTATAGTTTATGTGAATGTCAACGTCGTCAGTGACGTTCTCCTTCGGTTGAAAATTGGATTCGTAGCCCTTAAATAAGGTTTTGAAAAAATCCTTTCGTACGAATTCACAGTTTACAACGCCAACGATCCACAGCCCCAGTATTAAGATTTTGAATACAGACATGGTTTGGGTTGAACGATTTACAACCGGTTAGTCTTATTATCTGTAAAAAATAAAACAAATAACATGCATGAACAAACATCAAGCTCAGTCGATCAACGAGAATTATGTGGACAAGTTCGGTAACATGGAGTAACAAGTCAATTCGCGCCATTATCAATAAAATCAAATCAGGTACGAACAATCCAAACCATAAGACAGAATTCCTACAAAACGTATAAATAGACAACATAGTGTATTCAAGCAAAATAATGTAATCAACAATTGGACTGCAATTAAAATCTAGAAGGAAATGGGAATAGCATGCCAGTATTCATGTTCCTGGAGCAACGACTGTGGGTTTTACAACATCTGAACACTTCTAGATTACTTCACAATTCTTGAAGTTTATAGCTACATTAACTACAGACACGTGAGCATCGCGAACTCCACGGAAACGTTGACATTACACGAACCTTGAACTTTGCAGCTCAGTTATCACAAGTAGACATTTAAGCTTGAAAGCGCGAGACTTAGTATTCGCCACGACCAAGGGTGTTGACCAGAGAAAGTTCCTTGGCAATTTGCGGTGCAGTTTCTCCGTGTACACATTGACAATTCGGGATAAGAATGTCGCTTATAGCGCTCTGTGTTTTGTCCCAGTCAGTGCAGAATAGTAGCATTTCATTTTTTAAAGTCTCTTACTAAATTTAAATCAACATTGATGTTGCGACCTTACCCGGAAAAGACGGGTTTCTAATATCCAATTTTTAAGACAAAATAAACATTTTACCATTGATGCATGGGGCTAGACATATTCCACGAGTCATACCAAAAGATGCCGACATATTCTCATCTGGAGGGCACGCGCAAAAAATAACTAGATGCTAGATGCTAGAGCTTGCTATTCGGTTGAGATTTCTGCAAATTTCGGTGAACATAGCAATTACAGTATAATCAAAAAGGATTGAAAGTAAATCGGTTTATATTCATTCAAAATACATTATTATATGCGTTGCGACCCTGTTGAGTCAATTTCTAGTTCCCAAATATCAGCGATTTGACTTCTTTTAAGCATACTTCAAAAACGTTCACCTGTTGATGTAAAAAAATAGAAACCCTACCCCTAGTTCCTAAATATCAACGATTTAACTCCTATTTTGAAACCCCTTACCTTTTCTCTGTGGCTGTACAAATTAGAAACGTTCTGTGAATCTGTGACGGATAGTACCAGACGACAAGGTTAGAAGCAGACGACAAGGTTAGAAGCAGACGACACGGTTTAATGGTCGTATATCCTTGAAACTATCAACTCTTGTGGTGGAATAAAAAATGTTGGAGGTAATTGATAGCATCCTCCACCACAGTGATACAATAAAATAATATTACATATATACACACATGATCCTCCTATCAATTTACAGAACGAGGAAACAATGTGTGCTCATCACTTACAAAGGTTTTACAATGACGTTTGTTCTTGGATAACATGTTCACTAAATTAATATAATACCCAATCCGTTGTTACTTAATTTATACAATATCCGACCCGTTGTTTGTAGAGTTTTTGTCACTAATGGTCTAGTACATGTTTAAATGATCGTGTGTTATTAAACTCAACAATTTAATTCTTAAAATAGCAGCATTTTACAGGATTAATTTAAAGGTGGAAATATCATTCACAGTCTTAGATATTGCAAAAATGACCTATTGGTCAATTTAAATCAACACTGATGCTAGCGTGAAAACATGGATTTCTGATATCCAATATTTGAAAAGAAATAAAATGAAATGAAATGGGGTTAACCGCCCTACTGTTCTGCTCCGACTGGCTAATGAAAACGGGCATATGCCATACAAAGTGCTACGGCCTGCTCTAATATCGGATTCGAACTGCCAAGGAATCTTTTATGTTCACGCCAATGTGTACAATGGACATCGTTTTTTTGTCCCATCGGAACGACTAGACAGCTGTTTTTGCCAAGCCCTTTCTCGGCCAACAAGCGACCCAGGTGAGTATGACTCGCTAAGCAAGGAGTCCCGTGCTGTTTCGCGGGATTTTCCTATCACTGATGCTGGAAAGGAAATGCTTCGTGTTGTTGAGATGAAAGGAACATTGAGATTCATTATTGTCAGAATTCCTAACATTTCTCTCGTATTCCCGGTACCGAACAATATGACGTTAAACCACCTTTCATGTTTGTACTCATTAATCTATGGAGGTCAACAAAAATCACCAATGAATGAGAAATACAAATAGGCGGTTCCCAATTGAGATTACTTTAGTGGTGTGTTTCATATGTAGGTGTGTGGGGGATTTGGCAAATAAAAACAATGTCTAATTTGATCTGTTTTCCATGTACCGGTATTCAAACAACCTGCTGGGGAAGACAAATCAATATCAATAAATAAATTACAACTCTAAGTATATACTGGGATCGAATATAATTAAGAGGCCTATTTTAAATGCGATTGATGCCAAGGCCGGGCAGTTTGTGTCGAGTGGGCGTTAACCCCATTTCTCCCTCTCTCTCTCTCTCTCTCGCTCGCTCTCTCTCTCGTTATCTAGCTTTGGTATTTATGATTTTTGCTTCATCATTTAATGTTAATTCTGAATTGGGGTACATTTATTAGCGTGGACCATGCTGTGTGGGCAGTAGTCTTTTGAAAAGTGAAGTCAAAGTTGTCAATGTTCTGGCAACTATGCAAACAAATTGATGACTGGGTGTCTGAAATTGATGAGCAAGTCTAAATGCATCTTCAATAGAAGGATTGATCTCGCCGTATAAACACATCTTTTTAAGCCCTTCATGTTTGATTGGGTATTGGCCCAAACTGTGATCCAATCAGATTCCTTCGTTAAAAGGTTACTAAAAATAGACTACTTAAATTCATTTTATTTATCGAAGGCTTGGATTACACTGAAATCAACCGAGCACGTGATTTCACTGAAATCATTGTCATCCAGCGAATTCCTTATTGCATGCTGAGTTGATTGTCCTTTATTGTGTGGTGAGTGGCCTTATTGTGTGGCAGCTATTGTGTGCCAGTTTGATCTCGGCGACAGTACAGTGTGAGTGTGTTATGTGCCACGACCTCTGATTGGACAATGCTAATTAAATTGCCCAGTGTTGAAGCAACGGTTAGATGTTGTAAAACTCGCGGTCGTTGCTTCAGGAACATGGTCTAAATGGTAACAGGACTTATTCTAACGATTAGCTAAACAATGCCAGTCATTTAAAAAGTAGAAATACAAAATACAAAATAAACAACTCTGACCAGTATTACGTGTACATAGTTACGGTTCGTTTAGCTGTGTAACTGCTAAAGGATTTATCATTCATTTACGGTTCTTTTATGTGATTGGATATTATGCGTTGGTTTGTCTTCCTGATTTCTATTTGGCTGTTAGCGTTTTTGGTTCTTCTTCTGTAAGAATAACCAAGCAGTCTTATTAAGTTTGAAAACTTTAAGTTTCGTTACAATGTTTTTGCAATAGGGTAAGTATCAATCAGATTAAGATCCTATTTCGTTTCGTTCTATTCAAAATTTCGTTTTACTTGTCTTCACTACTCTAGGATCTGGAAGAGTTGTTATGTAACCCGCGTTCTGGATGATGGGAGATTAGCCAATGGAACGGTCTGTTGCAGTGACGTCTTGGCGTGCGATGCAAGGAACTGTGGGTATCATACTGGAAACATCAACGCCGATTGGTTAATCAAATGTCTAACACCATATGATCAAAAGTCACTCGTAAAACCCCTGACACGGCCTCCCACTACATCTGTCGAGGGCTTTAAGTAGTAGAGGCCGTCATTGAAAGTATAAAAAACGAAAGGAAATATATAGATTTATATTTCAATGAGTTGTGGTAAGTATCTCTGTGAAGATAATCCGGGATTCGTGTTTTATAAAAGACGAGCAAATCTCAGCAAGCTTTGGTAAAATACTGTCCTCCTTCCTGGAGGCAGACCGCCATTAAATTTCACACTCTTGGTACCCACAAATTGTAGTTCGTCTATTTATAGCAATTCTCTCTCCTTCTCTTTTCTCCCCCTTTGCATGGACATTTTTGTTGATATTTTGGTCTAACTGGGTTATCAGGTTAGCTACGGTGATAAGTACGACAACTAGTTACATGTTTTGGGTATGCTTCTTCAAGTTGGTGTATCTCAAAATTTTGGTGGTCAACCTCATACAAATTTAAGTTCAAAGATATGGTCATTTGTTCCTCTGTCTATAGTGAAAAGCATTCAGCCCAACGAAAATTTGGGGAAAAGTTGGAGGTGTGCAAAGAGGCCAGAATTAACATTGAAGTCAATGGGGAAATTAATGGTGGTCTGCCTCCTATATGTCAACAATCTGACAGTGGACGAAAGGCCTGAATTTGATGATATGATCTCTAAATTGCCAGAAAATGTGATATATGACATTTTGATAATAAAAAAGTGAAATGGTAAAATTTCAAAAATATTTGACAAATTTGTGAGGAAATTTTGGGATTTTAGTCCAAAATTTGCGATTTTCAGTGTTTATTTACTTTTAAAAATTAGTGGAAAATATTTTAATGTATAATTTATAACTTTATGCACTATAAATGTTAGATGGGAAGAAAGTACAATAATTTCACTCAATTTTGCCTAAAAATCATGAAAATTTGCCTGATAATCTACCGATTACCCCCAATACTGCTGTCAAAATTTTAATTATTCATCTGTTGTAAAATGCAACAAATTGTGTTGCATGGTTTTATTCCCTTTGTTAAATAACTTTGAAAGGATCCATGTGTTTGTCAGATATTGAAAAAGTATCTATGTGTTTATCATAAATATAAAAATTAAGACATTTAGTCTAATTATGTACTGCTGAGGTATGTTAGAATCTCCAAACCATGAGTGAAGTGCATTTTGCTGCTCTGACTTAACACAATTTCAATCTTTTAAAATCTGATATTGTTGCATTTCCCTTCTCGAGAAAATAAAATCTATGTGTTTGCAGGGAAATTTCATTTCATTCAGACTGGCTCACCATCCCCCCCCCCACCCCTTTTCTGGAACATGATACTTGGATATCCAATTGAACAAATATTGACTCCAAATTTACAGTAATTGGATTTTGTGCTTGATTTGTAACCGGGCATTTTATTTCTCACAAACGAATAGTTACATATAAGATTTCAAGGATTACTAAGACTTTTTGTTTATGGCCAAACATGTAATCCTATGACAGTTTTTCCAAATGAGTCCACACCCCAAAATTAATGTGTTGTAGATTTGTCTTTTGCAGCTTAATGTTTTACATTTTGGGTATAAATCTATTATTTGTTGTGATCTTTTAAAATGTGGCACTAACAGAACAATAAAATATTAATTAATAGCCTTTTCATACTCCTTTTATGCTAAGAATTATGTCAAAACTCCCCAATTCCACCTCATTGTGTCAGGAATTTGATTTGAAAATTAAAACAACATGCTTCCAAACAATTTTTACACTATGTACTTTCAAGGATACCTCTGATTGTTAAAATTATTTAAATGCTGAATTATTCCCATTTTTTGAAGAAAAAAAAGTGTTTTGTGACCCCTTTTTTTAGAGTGGCTGGTTATCACCTGAATACAGCATTTCTTTTACATTTATGAATCCATATTTTAAAAAATGATTCATACTTCTTACAAGTACATGTGTTTGTGTGTATGTATACAAGGCAGGGATAGAAGAACATCTATTAGCCATATTCCATCAGCGGTGCTGTAAAGGGTACCAGTCATAGGCTTATATATCAGGAGACCGGTTTTATATCACTGCAAGAAAGAAGAAGGCGACACAAACTAATATTAAGGTATAAAATTTTAAACCATTTTACTCCCAACTATTTATTTAAACTTACCCCTTGTAATCAACCATATTCATACAATCTACGAAACCAAAACAATTTACCAGATTACTTTTGCCGAACAACTCTCTTCTCTTCTTCTTTCATACCATCCACTATTAAAGAATGGAATACACTTGATAATGCTACCAAAAACGCACTTACAATTTCTTCTTTTAAATTAAAATTACGATCTAGAGACAACTCTGTTCCGCCTGTCTACTACATTGGTTGCAGGAAGAATCAAATTCTCCATTCTCGCCTTCGACTTTCTTGCAGTGATTTAAATGGACATAAATTTCTAAGGCATATTTCGGACATTCCTACATGCGATTGCGGTCACTATTTTGAAGACTCTGAACACTTTCTGTTAGTATGCTCCCTACATTCAAATGCCCGTTCTCAAACTATTTTTCAACTAGAAACAGAGCATCACAATATTAACTCCCTATTATTTGGCGTAAAAGATAGCTATAAGGCAACTCAGATATTTAATGCAGTCCACGATTTTCTCGACATCTCCAAGAGGTTTTAAAGTAATGAATTTTGAATTTTAAAACTGTTGTTGCTGTGTAATTTGTATATAATGTAAATAGCCATCACATTTCAATTATTTATTACTATTATTTTGTATTTTAATGTTTGTTTTTGTATACTATGGAGAGGGGGTCCATAGGCTAAGCCTGTTCCCCAATCCAAAATTTCTGAATAAAATATTGTTTAAAAAAAAACAAAAAAAAACAGTATTACTTATGTGGACACAAGTTGGATTTGGTACCACAGCAACATTTTTCGGGGGTGGGCTTACAAGTTTCATTATAGTTCCATACAGTTACCTTCAATGTAACCAATTTGCAGCTTGTCTTCTTTTATATTGGCCAAGGTTTCTTGAAATTAATGCCTTTCACCAAGAAATACGGAAATATTGGCATTTTGAGACATACAAAGTGTAAAAAAATGGGCCATTTTGTAGAAAAAGGTAAAAAAAAATACAATTTTTGAAAAATATTCCAATATTTTAAATATTTGTGATGGGACTTGTTTGAAACCCTTTAAATCTTTTTGCAGAACTTACATTTTGACAAAATTAAGAAAGAATATTCAATTCTAGAACAAAGGGCCCATGGGCCTGGCCTGCAACCTGGTATACAAAACAGTACATATCTTTAAAGGGACACCAATTCTTCTGTAATTTTTTTTTTAATTCTGTATTATAATCATTTTGCAAAAATACATGTGAAGCTATAAAGAAAAGAATTTTGATGATATATGAACATTCAAAACCATATAGGAGGCAGACCACCATTAAATTTCACACTCTCGGTACCCACAAATTGTAGTTCGTCTATTTATAGCAATTCTCTCCTTTTCTTTTCTTCTCTCCCCCTTTGCATGGACATTTTTGTTGATTTTTGGTCTAGAATGGAAGAAGAGGGTTTGAATAATATTTTCTGCCAGGTTTTGATAAATATTCTTGATTTTGAGGCGAAAGGATAAATGAGTTATCAGGTTGGATACGGTGATAAGTACGGCAACTAGTTACATGTTTTGGGTATGCTTCTTTAAGTTGGTGTATCTCAAAATTTTGGTGGTCAACCTCATACAAATTTAAGTGCAAAAATATGGTCATTTGTTCCTCTGTCTATAGTGAAAAGCCTTCAGCCCAACGAAAATTTGGGGAAAAGTTGGAGGTGGGCAAAGAGGCCAGAATTAACATTGAAGTCAATGGGGAAATTAATGGTGGTCTGCCTCCAAACAGAATAAATGCAATTATCTCCCTGTAACAATTAAAATAGTTTTTAAAAAAATACTTTAAAGTATCTCACTTATTATCTTGTAAACTACACGTTGTTTAATAGAAACATGCTTTTTTTTAAAAAAAAAAAATCGGCATTCTGTGCATGGTATACAAACGGATAGGTCAGCGCTATCTATAATGTTCTCCAATATATTTTGATGGGCAACTTTGTAATCGGAATGTATGTAGATCAGTGGATAGTTTTCTTTATAATATGTCGCAGTGTAACACAGAGCCTTTAAGAATAACAGGTTCTTTGGTACTTAGAGATATTTATTAGAGATACAAATACTTCTACTTCTACAATAGTATAAGGATGCTTCACGCTGTGTATCCCATCAAAAATTCTAAGTCCTAAGAAAACGGTTTAGGCAGAATAGTGTAATCAGCAAATGGACTCGATCACTAAATGTCTACCAAAGTTAATAGATGAAATACAATTTTTAATCAAAATTAATTAGGGCAGTTTGTAGAAATTCATACTTAGAAAAACATAATTCTAATTTCACTCTCTTTGATTCGATGGTCGGGACTGTAGCACCCCGTGTTCCTCGTAGAGCTGAACACATTTACCGTATTGGCCTCTTAAATTTTGATGGGATGACCGGGACTGTCGAACCCCTCCCGCCTTCACTAGCTGTAACTATTTACCGTATTGGCCTCTTAAATATGTTATTCTCATCTAGATGTGCTGGTCAAAAATTTTTCGTCTTGTAAAATTGTTTCCATGGCATTTAAATCTCGAGAAGAATTTCTGCTGTGCTTTCTTTTCTTGGTTGACTGAACAGTTCGGCTCATAACTTTCCACTTAACCAGACTCAAGGCATGTGTAATTGTATATCCTCCGCTAAACTTTAAATTCCCTGATCGCTGCTGCAAACACAGGGGGTTGATCGATATGGCCTAGTGGTCTAGAGTGCGACGCTTCGGCCTATAGCTTGTATAGGATTACCTCTGGCTTGCGGTTGTGTTTTCGATCACTGGTGTGAACGTATGTGGCTTGGAGAATGGGGCACCTTCTCAACCTCGTGGAATTTACTATGGGTACTCTGCTTTCCCCCAACAAGAAAATCCCGGAACGTGCACTAAAAAAATAAAAGAAATAAGACTTTTCTGCAATAATGAATGAATGAATGAAATGGGGTTTAACGTCCTACTGTTATGCACTCAAACTGAGCTAATTGAAGACGGGCATACACCATACAGTGTGCTATGAGGGAAATTTTGCCCGGGCAGCGGCGCTACGGCCTACTCTTATATCGAATTCCAACTGCCTAGGGATCTTTTATGTGCACTCCAATGTGTACACGGGACCTCGGTTTTTCGTCCCATCCGAACGACTAGGCAGCTGTCCGTGTCAGGCCCTCTTTCTGCATCACTGACAAAGGGAAATCACGTCGGAAAATCGAGATGAACTTTCTCGGCCAATGCAGGGATCGAACACCCGATCTCCAGGCTAGCGAACCAGCGTCTTATCCACTTAGCCACCGCGATCCCCTTTTCTGCGATAAACACTAAGAACAACAACAACTGCCAGCACATTTACTCTGACTTCGTTTATGATCCGTGTCAACATTTCCCTCTCAATGTGATACAGGGTCCATCTTTTATTTTTATGAATAGTTTGTTTATGATCGAAATCATATATCCCCAATGCTTTCTGGAAACCACATAGCCGCAATAAAATGAGATAATACTATTCTGCAAAGGCTAATGAAGACGGACCATAGTGAGCTACGTAAGATGGACATGGACATCGGTGCTACATATTATATACTGCCTAATCTTATTTCCAATTATGTAGAGGATTCTTTCCGTACGTATATACAATGTACCCTAACTTCGAAATTGTTAAACTAATTTATATACTGCCGATAGATTATATTTTAAACATTTCGAATAGACTCCAAGCCATAATTTCATGCCAATATTTCAACATCTTGTAGGAAAATTCCATTCCATTAATTAACTATAAATTAAAAACCGAACGAGACAAGTAATTAATTATGTTCTAGGAATTTATTTTAACTTGAACGGTTCAGTGCTAACCAGTTATGACTGGATAACGCCGACCTTCACCTTGTCTACAGCTGTAACCAAAGTTTATCTGATCTGGAACGTATCTTGATGTACGTGTATAGGTTTCTTAATGCTACAAGCAGCACGCGTACCAACTCCACATGGGGTCAAAGTTCAAGCAGATTAAAGGTGTAATACTACCTACTCACGGCACGCATGTTTTCAACACAATCTGGTAAAAGTTCACGCGGTTAAAGTAAATAAACAGAAGCTATGAATTAGTTCATCAAAATATGTATTTATTTCAGGGAAATAACGTAATCTTCTTCTCGTTTTCGGAATCTAATTGTATGGGGGTGAAATATTGATATTTTAACCATTTTTTAGTTATTTTAATATTGAAATATGTTAATGTACTTTAATTAACAGGGTTGTTGCTTAGGTACCGAGAGGAGGTTGGGTTGGTGATAGGCTACCCCCCCCCCCCGATATTAACTACACGCGTTTTATTTATATTCAGTATTAATAGTTTATTAACAAACGACGTTTGTTTATTATCTATTATCTCTTCAAACTTTTCCATTGTGTCAATTTCAGGAATTCATAATACACAGATTTATGTTAGCTTTGAGTTTGGCACTGAAGCGCGTGCTCGTATAAAATTACCGGCGTTGCCAAGGTAAACTGTCGAAACACCATTACTAATAACATTCCTGGCTATTTATAGAAAAGTTAGTTTAAAACGGGGACAAAAGATTTTAAATGACCTTGGGATCAATTTCAATTTTCGAATTAAATGAATAGCAATAAGTATCTACTTTGATTACAGACTTGTTTTCAAGAAAATCAAACTGTCTGTTATTCCTGTAGTGTGGAAGTAAACGGGTTGGCCAAACTTGGTCTTAGCATCAGTGAGAGGGAAAGATTTCTCGCAGAAAGAGTGAATCACGCCTCAGCCAATCAACGTTAGGAAATGGCATCACGTGGTATGCAAATTAAGTGTGAGGAAGTAACGCGTGGAAACCTGATCGCGTTTTGTCTGTTGTGTGTAGTGTGACCGGCATCAAGGAATACCTGCCTGAAAGATTTTAATCCTTTTAGTTTCCTGCGTTGATACATCCTAAATTATACCTTTAAAATGGCCCATTTGAGAGCAGTGAAAGCAGGATTGGGACGGGACTGTCAACTGAAGGTATGTTCTTGTTTAATATTTTTAATAAAATAATTATTTTTTTTCGCGTTAAAACTGGCAGTCTAAAAACATATAAACCATGCTTATCTGATAAGCCATTCTGTAGAACTACATTGAGATCTAATGTGTTATTAGGCTTGGTTGTTAATAAATGTTCTCGGGTATCTTATAGTAATATCGAGCATTTTTGTCCAAATTAATATTTTTTAATGCAATGGGTAAGGATGGGGGTTCTTCTTTTTTTTATCTAAACACCCGATTTTCCCTATTTTGTATTAATAAATAAGTCGATCTTCTTCCGGTATTTATATTGATAATAATATCGACCGATACTTTCTCAATTAATGATTTTTATTAGAATTAGTTAATTATTTTTATATATTATTAGAATGGGTGGGGTGGGGTGGGGTAAAGATAACCCTATTTTGTATGATTCGTCTCTGCGGGATATTTTGCTAACACAAAAAATCATAATGTTAATGATGTTAATTAATTATCCCAAAAATAGAATGTGGCCAAGGTTACTATAAAGTACGAAACATTGGTTGAGTTGAATTTCTAATCTACAGTGGATTGTTTCGCACACTTTTTCGAAAGATGACGTTTTCGGCTTTCTTTGTCTGTCGATTCCTGGGATATACATAAGTAAAGGTATTAAATATGAATAATTGCCGACAAATTGAGTTCCTTGTTTTTAAAAAACGATAAATAAGCAGCCAACTACAAAAATTTAGTGCAGCCATACTACATGGACTAGAAACCAAGCTTGATGTCATTGTCGCCATCAAAGAACAGGCACGCCAAGTTTGATGTCGAGCCTTTGGACTTTTTTTTGAAGAACACCGCCCCTCGAAACAACGGTTAGGGATCAGCTCTGGACCCAATTATATAGTTATATTGCCCATCTATATTATGACGCAATATTATGTTAATTATAGAATATCACCGAAACAAAGTGTTAGGTCGTTATCACCAAAAGTGGTGAATCAGCAGGTATGTGTTATTTATACCCGGAGAACGCTGGTGAATATTGGCACCTCTGACGTTAATCATTGTAATACCTAAACAACTCATCTCTGACGTTAATGATTGTAATACCTACCGTGTCCTTACAACTCCTCATCGCCTTCTAACTAGCTTACTCAACTAGTTACAGTTATATGATATCTCACGTTTATGCAGGAGAGGGAGAGAGATAGGGGGAAGGGAGAGAGAAAAGTGAGTTTAACGTCCATACGACACAAACTAGGTCATTTCCGGACTAACAAAAATATCATCGTCTTCGCACTACGTTACTGAACCAGATACATAAAAACTCACGCGTAGAGAAAAAACATAGAGAGAGCGGGGGGGGGGTAGAGAAAGAGAGAGGGAGAGCGGGGGAGAGAGAGTGTGCTGGGTGTGGGAGAGAGCGGGGGTCGGGGGTGGGAGAGAAATGAGTTTAACGTCCGTACGACACAAACTATGTCATTTCCGGACTAACACATTTTATTAAAATAATCCGGTTACCCGTATGGGTATTTAGCAGTGGGAGGAAACCCCAGAGAAATCCCACGAGGTTGCACAAATGGGGAATCGAAACCACATCAGTTTACTCAGACCTTATAATACAGCTTCAGCGCGTTGCCCATCTTATAATCAAGGTGAACACTTGATTGGGGGTTTTGCCTGGACAACTGCATTTTAAATAGTCTGTCTAAGTGGCATATGGTGCTATAGGGTGAATACATGCCCTACCCTTCCCTGCAAAAAACATGAATCCATTGTGACCCAGTGAGTAATGCTCACGAACCAAGAGATCACGGGGAAATGCTTCATGATTTTCCAGCGGGGATTTCTATTGTCAGTGGGGGGGGGGGGGGAATTTCTTGTCGATCGGATAGGACGAAAAACTGAGGTTTCGGGCACGTAAAAGAACTCTCGACAGTTGGAAAACGATAAAAATTCACTGTGTATCGCTGTTTTTATAATCCAAGTTAATGCAGAGTTCAGGAAAGTAGACCATGCCATTAAACCCAATTGCATTTTAATATCAGACAATTTGAAATATTGCTGACGTGTGTACAATAACTCATCATGCACTGACATTATAAATTATCTGTTGAAACCACGTGTAAATTCTTCAATTAAATACCTGATCTGTTGAAACCATGTGTAAATTCCTCAATTATGAAGGGTCTGTTGAAACCATAAACCTTTGACTAGAAACACATGTACATTCCTACATTAATTCTACTAAAACTATTTGAAGTTGGGCCACCGATCTATGATCTATTCAGAAGACAGGAATACCAGTAGGGTAATAGCTTCTACAAACAAAGAATTATTGTCCGTCTTTCAATAGACCTTAATGGAATGATAAGGAGCCAAGCTGACTCGACCACCCTTGGCTTGCGGCTGTGGTTTCGAGTCCCACTGTGAGCGTATGTGACATGGAGATACGGGCGCCTAGTCAACCTCCTGGGTTTCCTCCGGTCACTCCGGTTACCTCTCACTGCTAAAGACCCCTACGCGCAAGCGAATTATTGAAATAAAATTAAACCATATGTTTGTTTCGAAATGACCTAGTTGTGTTGAGTGGACGTTAAACCCCATTCCCCCTCCCTCTCTCTCTCTCTCTTTCTCTCTCACTCTCTCTCTTTCCACGGAGACTTAATGGGGAACCGATAAGCATCTTAGTGCTTGTTTTCGTATCCTATATACTGCTATTCTTCTATAACAATTGTAAACATTGCATATACATATTGTTTAAACCAATGGGTAAGACGTTGACTCACCGACCCTACATTGGCGAGAAAGTTCATCGGGATTTTCCGGCGTGCTTTCTACGTGTTTAGTGGGACAGGGCTGAGGGTTTGGCAAGAGACAACGTGTAGTTGTTCGGATAGTACAGAAAAACGAGATCCTGTTCACACATGGGCGTGCACATTAAAGATCCCTTGGCAATTGGAATTCGGAGCAGAAGAGTAGGACGTTAAATCCCATTTTATTTATTTCATTTTATAGGTGAGAGAAATGGTGTTTAACGTGCACTCGACACCAACTAGGTCATTCCAGTTTCCTCACACTGCTAAAGAACCCCACGCGCATGGGAATTATTGAAATAATTGAACTATTTGTCAGTACCTAAATGCCATAGTTTGTGTCAGGTGGACAATAAACCCAATCTCTTTCTCTCTCTCTATCTGTACTAAATGACCCATTGCCTTCCATGTAACGGCTTATATTTTCCTGGCATCCAGAAAACGCCGTCTAAAAAGCTAAAACTTTCTTGTTCACGTATTATTATTTTTTTTGCTTCAGATTTTATATATATTATTGATTAGGCATATATGCACACGCCAAGTCTATAATTAGACCTCTGTCGCATTGGATGGTCGATATATTGAATGGATTATTACCGTAGCAATGGTACTAGATAACCGAGACGATCATATCACTCAGAGGGAAGGAATTTGACTGCAATTTTCAATATATTCATTTTTCATTATCTGTTTATTGTCGCAATAACAGTGAGCTCGTTATTTAAATCTTTAAATAATGTATATTTAAATGATTCAGATCTGCCAGGGCCTGTAGAAATATCTGTCTTGATCAGTGTAAATGTTTGTATAGATATAATTGTTTATTTATTTGGTGGTGTCGTTAATCTAGGTCTACTGTATACCAAACTTCAACATATCTGTTATATACTAGAAATACAAACTTGGTGTCTGTTCCTCGTTATGTATATATATACCTGATATACACACACACACACACACGCGCGCGCGCTCACCCTTTCACACACACACGCAGCTCTTATTCCAGCTAGGTGCACACACGCGTTTACTTCAATCGGTCTAACGCAACGCGTGCGCTTTAGATCTGTCATTGAGTCACATATCGTAGGTGGTTTCGATCTCAAATCTTTAAGTAACCGCCTGTCTTAACTGTGGGCTGACACATTCGATGTCGAGCATATTCACCTGCCTAACCTGCTCTGCTTTCTACCGACTTATAACGAGAAACAACAAACAAATCACGGGATGGTGTTCCCAGTAGTGGGGTTTATAAAGGTGATATATTCTAGAAACATATAACTTTGTTGGAAGTCACGTGGCTCAGTGAACCGGGCCTGGTTGCTCAAATCTCCGTTATCTTTTTACGATACTTGTTAGATCTACATGTAGTGTAGGCCATCGAAAGTATAAAAAAGGAAACGAAATATAGATCTGGGTCCGTATTCAAAGGTTTTCTACAAGTTAAGTAAAAATACTTAATTTTCCCACTTAACCAAGTGTCTTACCTTAAATCGGTATTCAAAGGCTGTACTTAACACATACTTGGCTATGTGAAAACTTAACTCCACGCTTAAATTATGGAAAACTCACATTCGCCAAAAAGTATGAATTTTCAATTTATGGAATGCCCTCCACTGCCAAAAATGAAGAATTTCTAACATTGCAAGCAGGTTATGCCCCCTTGAGAGCATCACTATACTCTATTTAATTCTTAGTTTACATTACTGAAAAATGTTTGTCGAAATATTGTATTGTAACACATGGAAATAGTATGATTATAATTTGGGATAAATTATGATAGTGTGCATCCTTTACAGGAATGGCCGTTTTCATAGACCTTTTTTTAGAATTCAATTTCAATACATTACAATAAATAGTGGTAGTATAATGATGGATATTATAAACTTTAAATTTTTAACAATGTATCACGAATAGAAAAAAAAATATATTAGCCATACACGATGACATTTGCCTTTCAAGTTAGACTGGACAAATCATACAGTTGTTTTTTTTTATATATAAATCTTATCATTTGAGAAATTCATTGACATTGTGTATCTGCCTACATTTAAGATTATCAAAGGCCTGCCATTGACGGTGCATTGTGTGTAAGAAAGATGCATGTTGCGTTTTATTTTACCTGAATAAACAGTACCGATTATGTATATGTGGGAATGAGTTGTAAAAATTAAATCATGCCTTGCTTCTTGCGGTAGTATAAATAATTTCTAAAACTTTATAAAATCATGTCATAACAAACGAATTTATCTTTATTATATGACAATCGTGGAAACATGATTAAGCATGTATACGAACATGATAGATGACCGGTAAAAGATATCCTTAACTATCTCGGTGGTAATAGCCTTTTACTCTATTATGGCATCACAACATCAAAGCTGCCGACGAAAAAAGAAATTTGAGGAAGGCTACGCTCGGCGACATTGTCCTTATTTCAATCTGAATGCCCTAACTTTAAAAATTATCACTACTGGACTACTACTGCAGCGTTAAAAGAAGGCATTATAATCCCACTTAACTTTAAGGTACCTCCCATAGGTCACTTAAAGTTAAGTGGATATTTCTCACTTAAACTGGCCTTTGAATACCACATAAAGAGTAACACTTAAAAGTTAAGGCAGCTTAACTTTAAGGGAAAATTTGATACTTAACTGTGCCTTTGAATACCACTTGACCTTAACTTACAGGAAGTTACGTATATTTAAGTGAAAGCTAGTAGTTAAGTGACTATCCCAGACTTAAGTTATCCTTTGAATACGGACCCTGTATTTTAATAAGATTGCGATCCGACAGAGTTTAACGGATCGTTTAAATAACTTAGTTTTGAGAAATCGGACAAAGGACGCCAGCTCGTTAACCTTGAGCTCCCGTGTCCGATGTCTGCAGGGCGTGGGGTTCCCCTTTGTCAGTGGTGTAGGATGGGGGGCCTGGCAAGTGACAACGTGTAGTCGTTCGGACGGGACGACAAACCGAGGACCGAGTACACATTGGCGTTCACGTAAAACAACCCTCGATAGATAGAATTTTGATATTTGATATGCAATGTTTATCCGATCCTGGTTAACGTGGTAGATCTAAGAAATACTTGACCAGTTTATATTAAAGATACAGAGCTGACAGATGTTACTATAATACTTTAACACAAGATAATGCAAAGGGGGTTTGCTGAAAATTACAGTGAATTGGTCCACTCTGAACCGAGAATTTAGCCCTGGGATTTAGGCCTAACCTCGACCATCATTACTAAAGTCTGTACGATAATAAAACATAGTCTCAATTATCCGTTTTCTGATTTAATCATCAATGAGCGTTGAGTAGATCGGATTTTAATCCAGTAAAAATCGTAGGCTAGCGATGACATCGATAGTTGATTATGATATGGATACGTTAATTAATGTCTAATTAATAATTTAGATAAGATTTCAGGCCTCAAGGAAGGCCTATAATAGGCAGATTTAGCTCTTGCCATAATGTATGTTTTCTAGAAACGCATTGTGATATCAGTGAGTTGTAAATTCTCGAACAGCAGGTTGTTTGTGTAGGTTAATATTGTAGTAGATGATGATATAACTTATAGACATACTGATGCAATGACTGCTGCTGGCTAAGCAAATAACACAAATTAGTGCAGCTGCTAATAATAGCTAACCTACTTCATCAAGGTAAACTAAAAACAGATAGAAAGTAACACAACCATAGAACCAAAATAACTCATCAGTGAGGCCTTCATCGTCTTTATTACAGGCTTATTATACCTACTAGTCTACTGAGTACTGTGGTCGGCGTGTTTAACGGCTTAACATTCAAGTATTATTTTCACTAGTGTTGGAAGCCGGGTCTTTCTTTCGACTTCACGTCAACAAGGCTAATTCGGGCAACTAGTGTTGGAAGCCGGGTCTTTCTTTCGACTTCACGGCAACAAGGCTAATTCGGAAAAATTCATGGCAATGGTGATGGTCGGTTGGACATAAAATGGCGTAAGAATTTGGGGTGGGGTGGACAGGTAACCGAAGATTCGGACAAGACGGTCACAGAAGTGTGTCCACATTTTGATTATCTTTTCCCTTCTTACATTATTTGGTTAATTAAAAGGGTAACCTTGTGTTATTTCCGGTTTGACATTAGCCTTGTCTACTTTCCATTTCCTAAGAGAGAAATGGGATTTAACCAGGTCATTTTGGACTAATATATGGTTCAGTTTCATTTCGCATGCGCTAAGGGTTTCTTAGAAAACCTGAGGACGCTTAGAAAGAGACTGGACAGGCGATCCTACTCCTTCTCACGTACAAGTGGAGAATCGAAATCACACCTCTTAACTCCATGAAAGACCTAATGATCCAACGCACACTCCTAACCATTCGCACCATCCCCTCCAACGCGCACCCCTAACCATTCGCACCATCCCCTCCAACGCGCACCCCTAACCATTCGCACCATCCCCTCCAACGCGCACCCCTAACCATTCGCACCATCCCCTCTAACGCGCACCCCTAACTATTTGCACCATCTTCTCTAACGCGCACCCCTAACTATTTGCACCATCCCCTCCAACGCGCACCCATAACTATTTGCACCATCTTCTCTAACGCGCACCCCTAACCATTTGGACCATCCCTCTAACGCAGCAATTTTCATGAAAAGGAAATACACAAGACACCTAGTCTGTGTCTATATACAATAAGCATCCCTTCAGAACACGGAACAATCGGAAAAAAACATTTTTAAAAATGGATAATTTTGAGAAATATTTATTCTCCTTCGCGGGGGATAGCCTAGTGCTCTAGAGTGCCGCGCTTCGACCTCTAGCTGGCCGGACACCTCTGGCTTACGGCTGTGGTTTCGAGTCCTGGTGTGAGCGTATGTGGCATGAAGATAGGGGCGCCTTCTCAACATCGTGGGTTTCCTCCGGGCACTCCGGTTTCCTCCTACTGCTAAAGACCCCTACGCGCAAGCGAATTATTGAAATAAAAAACTGAACCATATGCTAGTCCCGAAAAGACCTAGTTGTGTTGAGTGGACGTTAAACCCCATTTGTCTCTCTCTTTCTCGCTCTCTCGATTTAATCAAACCGGAAATGTTTATTTAATCTCTGTGTGTATTAAAGATAAAAAAACTGATTACAATCGCATTATAAAATAGTATACTAATTTTTGAATATGGCTTCAAATTAGGACAGAGATCCATTGTGAAAGAAAATAGTTCTCTGTATGCAATATGGCACCTTCTGTTGCCATGTGCAAACATTTCCTCGGAGTTTGGATTTATTGAGAAAATATGTCTTGTATATAGTAGTTGGAAATATACCAGAGACAAACGATGGTGATGTATGCTTGAGTTTTTTTCTACTCTACAATAGAAGTTGGCATATAAACCATATCTAAAAGGTGGTGATGTAAATCTTATGTGTGTATAAACTGTCCAGGGAATCTATAGTTACCCTTTCTGTGGGTTTAATATCAACTCAACATATTATTTCAAGACTAACAAATTGTTTATTTCATTACATGAATAATTAGAACCAGACCCCCCCCCCATATCTCTCTCTATATCTCTCTCTCTTACTCTCTTCCCCTCTCTTTCTCTCTCTCTTACAATATGTGTGTATTGTAACAAGCCAGCCTCAGAATCTATAGTTACCATTGTCTGTGGGTTTAACATCAACTCAATATAATAATATTTCGAGACTAACACACAGTCTTTGTTTCATTCGTGAATATTTAGAAATATACCATCTCTCACTCCCTCTCTCTCTCTGCTTTCCCTATCTCTCTCACTTCTCTCTCTCTCTGCTCTTTCTCTCTCCCCCTCTCTTTCTCTACCCCCTCTCTCTATCTCTCTCTCTCTCTCACACTCTCTCTCTCCCTCTCTAGTTGTCTGCCTCCAACCCCTTTTTCGATCATCCTTTGATATGGACACATTAGAAGAGCGTTTTGTGTCATAGCGAGAATAGGGAGATTAATACCAAAAAATCAATAGATTATTTTTCTATTGAGAAACAAATTTGCATTTAACTGCACAATGTTCGAATATATTCCTGTATAATAATACGCTGGTTGGCAAGAAATAAACTCTACAAAGGTGCAGCCAATTAGCATTGAACGCGCATATAATGGACAACTGCCAGAATATATAGCTATCCCAGCAATAAACATCCCGGTTACTGACGGCCAGAATAGAAGCATTGGAATACTTAGATCAAATTAAAGATAAGGATTGATACAAATTATAATTCGTTGTTTGAAAGTAAAACATCTTGAAACTGGCCGCTATCTTGGAATTTCGAATAGCTAATTGGTTATTTGAAAATAATATTTGTGCCAATTTTAATACTTTCCCTGATATAATACAGATATTAGTTTCACTGGACTTGCTAGATTGATGTTTAGCGTCTTCTTCCATGATAGTATTGATATAATAATAATAATAATAATCTCGTCATTTTACAAGGGTAGCAAATTAAGCCTGAGGCTTGTTTCCAATTTGGCCCTTGGCACAGATCGTGTGAATGATTTCGATCATTACTGCAGGGGGAAACCAGCTTGCCGACAGGAACTGTGAGAAGCCAACCCTTTCCACTGTTTATTACAATATCTTTGAGCAATCTTTCTATTTGCGGGGTTTTGGTATCTAACACAACTCTAACCCAAGCCAGGTCTGTCAGTGATGCAAGTGGCGTGATTTCAATTTCCCGCCTGTATGTGACATGTGAGAAGGATTTGGATCGCCTATCCAACCTCGTAGGTTTTCTCAGGGTCTATAGGTTTCCCCAAAATGCTAAAGAGCGCTACGCGCAAAGGAACTATTAATATAAAATTGAACGATATGTTACTATCAAAATGACCTTGTTTGTGTGGAGTGGACGTTACACCACACAACTGCAGCTCTTCTGGCAAATGTCGGGTAGGTTGCGTTCCTATCGTTGAGGTCGCTATGTTTGATTTGAGTGTGTTTGTGTCACGACCTCTGCTTGGACAAATCTATTGTTAAAGTGTATGTGGTAAATGGAGCTAATGAACAAACACATGGATTCGGGAATTTTAATTAATCTAGCAACGGCCGTTGCTTCCGGAACATGAATGTTGTTTAGCACGTCTATCTCTGTCTTTCTCTCTCTCTCTCTCTGTCATAATCAAAATCGACAGTCAGCAAATCATAGAATGCATGTAAAGGGAGGGAATTCAAACTAAATTTTGAAGCGAGTTTACTTTAATGTTTTCTTTCAGATAGACTCGGCTTTTACGAGTGGTGACGCCATAAAGGTCCTGGAATGGGTTAAAGAAGAAACAGGGGCCGATTTCGAGATCGCCGACTCAGATGACAGAACAAAAAGTATCGATAATTTTCACGAAGTTTTAAAGGATGGTTTATTGTTATGTCAGTAAGTAGCTAGGGTTAATCTCATAGAAATGAAATCCTACTGATCAGCTCCGACTGGGCTAAATGAAGACGAGTATTATACGCCATACAGTGAGCTATGAAATAAATATAGCCCGGGCTGCGGTACTACGGCCTACGCTTAGATCGAATTTCAACTCTCAGGGGACCTTTTACGTGCACGCCAATGTATACACAGGCCTTTTGATTTTCGTCCCACCCCATTTCGAATAGATAATGTCGACCATTTTGAGACTCCGGCCCGTTTTCCATCTACGCGTCCTGACAGGGCATAATTTATCTACTCTCGCATTCAAATAAATTATCTACCACAACCTACACAAACCGCCGTGTGTGTTTTGACACCACGGGTCGTAGGGTCTAGTAGCTCGCAGTCCAACCGCAAGTAACATGCAAGACTAACATCGCCCCAGTAGCATTACGGCGGAGAGAGAGAGAGAGGAGGAGAGGGAGAGAGAGGGGGAGGTTCAACGTCCATTTGACACAAACTATGTCATTTCGGGAACATCATATTATTATGGTTCAATTTTATTACAACAATTCACTTGCGCGTAGGGGTCTCCTTTAGCAATGGAAGGAAATCAGAGGACCCAGAGAAAACCTACGAGCTTGTACAGGCGATCCCCCTCTTTGTCACGTACAATTGGCAATCGAAAGATCGCCAATGGACTCAGTCACAGACCTTATGACACAGCTCCAGGCACCCGGCCCCAAACCCCCGTTCCCTACGTATTTGCCATGTATTTGTCGTTTATTGATCAATTTATATAATTTCAGATTGATCAACAAATACCTACCTGATGAATTAAAGCTGGATATGAACAAAAAAACATTTCAGAAGTCAAGTAACCCAAATTTTGAAATCAATCGTGAAAGAGAACGACTGGACAGTTTTATGATTAAATGTGTACAGCTTGGCGTCCCTAGGGTTGCTCTCTTCCAAATCGATAATTTGTACGAGTTAACAAACTTAAGTCAGGTGTGTGCCGGTCTTGCAGCATTAGGAAGTGAGGTTAGTATATGACATAGTCTTCTTCTTCCGGTAGCCACAGTGATTCGGTGAGTAAGGCGCTGAACCAGCCAAAGGGTGGCCAGGGGCTCAATCCCGGTGCTGACTGAGAAAGGTCTCCAGAAATTTCTAGAAATGTTTCCCCATGACTCAGTGATGTAGGACTGAAGGCCCGGCAAGATTAAGGGCCTGACGAAAGCCGAGATCCTTGTGCATATTGCAGGCCTGTAGCCGGGGTGGGGGGCTAATTCATGCAGATGCCCATGCTAGTTTGCCCTCCCGAAAACATCATCCCCCCCCCCCCCAAAAAAAAAAAACCCAGCTTCCTGGCTACGGGCCTGGCATATTGGCGAGCACATGGAAGATCTCTTGGAATTCAATAAAAGAGTAGGCCTTAGTTCCACTGTCGGGGCACGATTACCCTCATAGAACACTGTATGGCGTTTATACCAGTCTTCACTGGACCATTCGGAGCAGAACGGTAGGACGTTAAACCCCATTTTTGGCGTTCGCTGTTCTCACCTTTTGGAAAATCGAAGACTCTATAATAACAATATTTTATTATCGTGTCCGCATGGGTTTTTTTTATAAATCTAAATAATTTACATCTCTTTTACAGATTGAAGGTCTCCCAGGTTTTTCTGGTGAGCGACGATGGCCTAAAAAGTACGTGGACCCTAATGCTGAAGAAAAACGAAAGGCAGCTAAGCAAAATAACAAGAATAGCTGTACATATTCTGGAATACTCTTCGGTGCCCCAGACAGCCATTATTGATTACCATGACAACGTTATCACGTGTGGCACAGTGAGCCAATGAAAAGCGCTGACACATCATTAACCGGAAGTTAATTTTGAAAAGCTCCGCCTCTTGTTTCTAGTAGAAGTTTAATATTCATATGATCTCGTATGATTCTATATTTCTGCTTACTCGGTTTCAGACACTTAAAATACGAACATTTTTTATTATTATTATTTGCATTCGGTGATAATCATGGACTTCATCTGCTCAAAACCAAATAGTAGGAGAAGGCTGTAATGTCATCACCATAGTAATATACTGCGAACAATAAAATATCTGGTGCCTGTTTCACTTAATTTTAACAAAGATCAAATCCAAATTATAGCAATTTGATTGGATAATATCAGATTGGTTTTAGTGCTTAGCCACTAAAATCTGTATTTTAACTTTAGTTGAGACTATGAGAAACAGGCCCCTGGTCTATGAGACACGAATTCCAATTAAAATATAATTAGTTAGACATAAATTTGAAATATTTATGAAATTTTGTGTTTAATTTATTTGATTATAACTCCAGAAATAGCCTACCATAATTTGATTAATTACTCCCCCCCCCCTTTTCTCCAAAGGCTTATTTTATTTGTTGTAAATATGGGTGAAGATATTGTTACTGATAAGTTTATAGATCAAGCATTCTTCTAGTTTAGCTGGCATGACACGATCGACACATCCTCTTGTTGATAATACAGTTTGTTAAAGGGGGATAACTGTACCCTGACATGGTTCATAGATGGTGGCATTTTAGGAAGGATTTTCCTTAAAGATCTCGATCTTGATAAAAATTGAAATGTAAAAAAGTAGAACAAGCAGCCTTCCCTTTAAACGTGTTTATGTACCATATTCCAGAAGGCAGTGACGATTCTGCTGTGCCGGCATGGGAGTAGTATAATTATTCTTTAGTTTTAGTCTTTATTTTTTTCACCTGTTTTTAAATTCAATTCAAACTGCTAAAAATGACCGAACTGTAAAAAAATATGTTTAAAAATAAACCGTTTCATTTTAGTCAAAGTTGTTTAATAAATTGGACAAACCAAAGCCTTGCACGGGGTCTGTCATTGGGCCAAGTGGAGTTGTTTAGATTCTCCGCTTGTACATGACAAGGAATCGTGTTCGGATCCTCCGATTTCCTCCCACTGCTAAAGACCCCTCCGCCCAAGGTAGTAATGAAAAACAATTGAACCATATGTTAGTTCCGAAATGGCGTATTTGTGTCGTGTGGACGTTAAATCCCATTTGTACCTCCAACACATATTCAGATGCATATCGTAACTGTATGGAATGAAGTGGGGTTTAACGTCCTCCTGGTCTGCTCCGATTGGGCTAATGAATATGGACATACACCATACAGTCTGCTATGAGGGGAATATTGCCCGGGCAGCGGCACTACGGTCTACTCTTATATCGAATTCAAACCGCAAAGGGATCTTTTACGTGCACATGGGACCTCGGATGTTCGTCCCATCCGAACGACTAGAAAGTTGTACTTGCCAGGCCCATCCGAACAACTACGGGATGTACGATGGTTTGGTGACTCGTGTTGGGCGATGGGCTTGGCGTGTACGTAAAAGAACCCTTTGTCAGTTGGAATTATTAGAGTAGACATTAGCACCACTGTCTGGGCAATATTATCTTCATTTGTCCCGTTGATGAGGTCCTGAGGAAACCCCTATTTACATGGACACAGATCCCCATTAATTAACCTTATCGGTCAGCCAGCCAAGAATGTAGTTCCTTCTATTTGTAAAATACCTTTCCGGCGTGATTTCCCCTTGTCAGTGATGCAGAAGGAGGGCCTGACAAGGACAGCTGCCTAGTCGTTCGGATGGGACGAAAAACCGAGGTCCCGTGTACAAATTGGAGTGCACGTAAAAGATCCCTTGGCAGTTGGAATTCGATATAAGAGTAGGCCGTAGCGCCGCTGTCCGGGCAAAATTTCCCTCATAGCACACTGTATGGCGTATGCCCGTCTTCAATTGGCCCAGGTTAGGTGCTTAAGCGTAGGACGTTAAACCCCATTTCATTCATTCATTCATTGTAGAATACCTCTCTCTGTCTATTTTACAATGGTGATTTCGGTTGATGTTTTATATCAAAGATGGTTACTATTATGCTATTTCTTATTCGGATATCTCTAGATTTATTGGTGAATTTCACACGTACTTCCGATGCAGGTGTTGCCACGTTCTGCAAAACCCGAGCGCCGATCAAAAAGACGGGAATAATAATTAAAGTCAGTGTATTCCATTGGAGGATAATGTTGTTCAACGTGCCACTGTTCTGCTCCGACTGGGCTAATAAAGACGGGAATACGTCATACAGTGAGCTATGAGGGAAATTTTGCCCGGACAGGGGCACTACCGTTTTATCGAATTCCAACTGTCAAACGGGACCTCGTTTTTTGTGCCATCCGAACGACTAGACTGAGCTGTTCTTGTCAATCTGTCCGCCCTGCATCACTGACAATGGGGAAGGGCGGGGGAGGGGAAGCACGCTGGAAAACCAATGGAGGACATGTGACATTTTTTCATACGAAAATTTATGACAGTGGTGATTTGTGGCGCATATCTATTTTTTATACTGTTATTTAGGGGGCCCCGGGCCCCTAGCCCCCCCCCCCCCGGATCCGCCTCTGAATCTTTAGTGTTCTCAAAGGAAAAACTATCCCTATGTGTTTCTACTCTCTAGCCATGTAGGGTTCCTTTCAAAAACTGAGTTTGTCTTTAATATATGAGATCTAAGATTCTTGGTTTGTAAAAATATTTATTGCAAGCATGTATGAAATAAATATACAGGTGTACCTATATTACATAATTAAATATTTTACAGCTGCTTATAATGCCAACAATATTTTTAACATTAAAGACCCCACAAATTCAATTAATATAGATTCTAATAGCTTAATCAGAAACAAAAAGTAAATGCCATTTGAAATATTTAGGAATAAAATACTACACATAATGCCAACAAATTTAAACATTAAAGCCCCCACATGCCAGAATATAGAGTTCAAACACAAAGAGCTTGAGTAAATGCTGGTATGTAAAATACTCTAAAATATGACACACAGCGCCAACATATTTTAAATAGTAAAGCCACCAAAGTAAGCTCAAATACAGAAAATAACAGCTTGTTTAAATTGCTTGTATATAAAATCCTTTAAGATATTACACATAATGCAAACAATTTTAAATATTAAAGCCCCAATATACCAATAAGCTTGAGTAAATGTTTCTATTTTGAAATATAACATTTTACATACAATGCAATCATTTCTAAATAATTATATTAACGCCCAATATTCCAAATAAACCTTAAATACAGATTTTAAGAGCTTGATGAGAAATATTAAAGTGAAGTCTGCTTAATATGCAAACACCAAAATACAACATGCCAAAATATTATCACATATTATTGATTGTAAAGTTATCAAAATAAACTCATTTTATCACATTTGGATAGGGGGGCATGGATGGCTTATTGAGTAAGGTGCTGGCACCCTAACAAGAAATGAAATGGGGTTTAATGTCCTGCTCCAACTAGGCTAGAAGACAGGCATATGAGCTATCCTGGAAAAGAAATATATTTTATCACAAAATGAATTAAATTTATCAGCAAAAAGGTATTTTATCACATTGATTTTAAGTTATCAGAACAGAAACTTGTTACATGTATAATCATTTTAATATCACATATTGCTTATCACATTATCAGAAAAAACAAATCTAGCATATTTTAATTTGAAAGTTATCGGAATATGTGTAGGCCTACATGTTGCTATAATCTATTGGAATATCTGTAGGCCTACACATGTCGACAGTGTATCTATTAATCTCTGCCCGCCACAGAATTCCATCTCAACCCTCACAGATTAAAGATGCATTATGGGATATTAGATAAAGAGTTGGCAGTTCTCACTATAATAGTTAAAACTAGATAATATTAAGGGAATTTGCTGAAATTTCAGTCAAAAAGATCCATTTTAGCAATTGCATTTTCAACCTCCTCTCGATCATCATTACTAAAATCAGTACAAAAAACCCATAGTCTCTATTATCCATTTCATAATTAAATCATGAAAGTTGAGCAGCAAATCGGATTCTAATCCAAAAAAGTTTGTTGGCTAGCGATGACATCGATAGTTGATTATGGTCTGGATATGGTAATTGATGTCTAATTAATAATTTCAGCCCTAAAGAAAGACCTGCTATAGGCAGATGTTGCTCTTTAATAATGTATGCTTAATATGTCAATATCTCAGTCATTTAAAACACTGGCATCTACAGGACAATACGTCAGAGCCATTTAAAAACAGCCTTTTATAGAGTGATACATCAATATTTCAGTGTGTTGGTATACATAGAGAAATACTGACAGTTACAGTGCAATGTAAACCTGACAAAAATTCTGCACAGTATATACTTTGAATATTCTCGACGTAGCTACCAGTAATCAAATGAAACTAACTGCTTGAGAATCTCTTTAAACTCTGTACAAAGTAATTTATGAGTCATCTGCAGTAATATTTATTTTTATCAGGACAACATCATTGATATTGACCGACTAATAAAACAGTGTTGATAGTATCATATACTCTAAATCAACAGACTTTTGATCATTGTAGAATGTTTTATTGCACACAAATAGAGAAAAAAATATGGACTGCTGTACATAATTAACACAGTTTTAGTTAGGCCATATTACCTCCCCTTCATCTCTAAGCTGCAAATCCTCCCAAGGAGGGATTTGGTGCAACGGTTAGAGAGTAGGATTTGTGACCTAATGGTTGCAGGTTCGAGACCCGAATTGTTCGCCGAGTTCTTGTGTCCTTGAATAAGACACTTCATTCCTGCATTCCAGTCTACCCAGCTGTAAATGGGTACCGGTAGGATGGTGTATGTATTACACAAAAAACTGTTGCGCTCCTTGAAACTTCAAGTTGTAGCTGCATATGTTGGGAGCTCTTTAAAAAAAAAAGAGTTGTAAAGGGAGGTAATCAGGCTTACCTGTATCCTAGAGACCGGGATAGTATTCTGTCGCGCTATGAGCACGCTTTGTGGATTTGGCGCTATATAAATGGACATATTATTATTATTATTATTATAATACACATGACCCTTTCAGTTTCTATTTATAATTACATCCAATATACACAAGCAGGGAGAGAGAAAAAAGCACTTCAAAAATGATTTTTTACACAATATTTATGTTCTGAGTATATTCCTGTACAACGATAAAATAAAAGCAGTTTTAACATGACTGATCACCATTTGTATAAATAGATAATAAGTATGAATATAGGTCTAGTGTGATGAGCATTTTCTACAAAGTAAAATATGCAGATAATAGGCATGTTTGTATAATGAGCATTTACTACAATAGGCATGTTCCAAAAGACAACAAAATATAGGATTAAAATCTCATGAAATTAATATTAGATCAAACATTTTGGATTTTCAGTTTGCCACTATGGATAACTCTTGTTGACGGTTGTAAATTTAGAAGGTGTCAAAATTAATATATATATCACATGTAAGAGGGTGACCCAATATATCAAATGTTTCGAGGGTGTCCTAATATATGACATGTTTCGAGGGTGTCCCAATTAGCATATCACATGTTTTTATCCTGACCTGAAGGGTCACATCTTTATCAGCATTTCTTCACTAGATATTTATACTAGCCGTTGCACATTGCACGTGTAGAGTCTTGAACCGAAAGCCTTTGTCACTCCATAGGCTAAAATCTCAAATACCCCCTAAATTGTAGCTGGTGGGCTGAAGCCTGAGATATACTCTAAATTGCAGCTGGTCGAAGTTGTCAATCCCAAACAGACAGTCACAAAAGTATATATTTCTATGTATAGATTAGAAAGATATGTTCACAACTAGGGATACATCCATATACTTGCGGACGCTCATTTTGATTTAAACAGTATCAAATTGATCCATTTTATGTGAATTTCTTCCCACTTCTACAACTATAACAAATTGATCCATTTTATGTGAATTTCTTCCTCGTTCCACAACTATAACAAATTGATCTATTTTATCGTGATTTCTTTCCACTTCCACTTGAACTATAACAAATTAGTCTTAGAAACACGCGATCGTAAAGTTCTGGTTCCCGTTGTCTTGTCTAACATGACTTTATGTCGTTCTTGTAGTTTGAGTAGTTTAACTTCTAATCGTGATATTTTTAGATGTGTTTTTGGCGTGAGTTCTGTTTGATTTAATTGTTCTATTTGTTGCTGTATATCTTCTATCTGTTCGGGTAAAGACGGCTTCCCGCTAGTTTTATTTTCACTCACGTTATCTTGATCAACATTTACAGATTCACAGTCGACTACCTGTAAAATAAAGATGAGATGAAATTAGGATCAGTGGGGTTGGATGGCCAAATGGTTAGTACGTACGTGCTGTATCATAAAGCCTGTCATTGAGTCAACCGGCGTGGTTTCGAATCCCTTGTTGTACGTGACAAGGAGTAGGGTCATCTGTCCAACCTCGTGGTTTTTCTCTGGTTTCCTCCCACTGCTATAGACCCCTACGCGCTAGCGACGTATTGAAATAAATTAAAACCATGTTAATTCCAAAATGACCTAGTTTGTGTCGAGTGGACGTTAAACCCCATTTTTCTCTTTCTCTGAAGTTATGTTCAACTATTCTAAACCACTTTGGTTAATGAAGATGAGCATACAGCATGCTATAAGGGAAATTTTACCCAGGCAGTAGACTACTCTTAACAGTGATGGATTCATTTTTGCAAGGAAATTCAGGGCAACAATTCTCCACCACTGACAAGTAAAACCACTGCAGAACTTTCATGGTCGGGTGTGAGAATGGTGGAATGAGAATGGTAGATGTAAATTAAAATGAAATGAAATTTAATTTCATACTGTTCTGCTCCTAAAAACTGGGCTAATGAAGACAGGCATACGCGATGCCTATACAGTGTGCTATGAGGGAAATTTTGCCGGGGTAGCGGCGCTACAGCCTACTCTTATATCGAATTCCAACTTTCAAGGGATCTTTCACGTGCATGCCACTCTGTACACAGGACCTCAGTTTTTGATCCCATCCGAACGACTAGACAGCCAAGGTCTTGCTACTTAGCCACCATAATCCCCAGACAAAAATTGGGAATCAGAATTTGAAATTGAGACTGAGAATTGGGAGTAAGAATGGGAGATGATGAATATTGGGAAAGAGAATGAGAATTTGAAATTGGGTATTGAGAAAGAGAATGGAAGATGAGAATGAGAGTATAGGATATACTTATTAGTTACTGTTACCCACCTGTTCTTCAGGCAACTCAGCGGTATCAATTTGTTTCTTCTTTCTTCCTCTAAAATGAGAAAACATGTATATAATTAATAACTTACACTGATAATAACTTATTTCATTAAATATAAGTTATTATTCTATGACTACATGCAAATACAAGCAATCTTCTGCATTCTTCATTTCAAATTCCAACTGTCAGGGGTTCTTTTACGTGTACCCCAATGTTTAAACACTGTTGTTGTCAGGACCTCTGACATGCTCCTCTGATAAGTGAAAATTCTGAATATTTTTCTCGGCCAACAATGGGAGTGACCCCAGATCCAATAGTCATAGTTAGCTTATCAGTCTTACATGGATCAATGCACCAAATACCATGTGAAGCGTACACAATTCTACCATTAATGTAAATAGAGATAGAGAAATTGGGTTTAACATCTACTCAGCACAAACTAGGTCATTGCATGTCTAACACATAGTTTAATTTTATTTCAATAATTTGTTACACTTAGGGTTTTTTAGCAGTGGGATGAAACCGAAGGACCCATTGAAAAGCCACGAGGTTGGACAGGCAACTCTATTCCTTGTCACGTACAACCGGGGAATTGAAACTAAGCCAGTTGACCAAATGACAGACCTTATGTTACAGCACGCAACTCACCCCCCCTTATGTAAACACAACATGAATTCAAGTGTTTCATTTGTAGCCTTGTGTCCCGGTCGTCCTGGGTTATAATTTAACCTTTTGTTTGGTTTAATGTCCTCTTTATCTGGGGTTGTTTCAGCTGAACCCGATTCACCAGAAACTTCCGTTTTATCAGTTTTCTTAGTTCGGGGTTTTCGTGTTGTTTTTTTAACAGGTGATGCTATCTGCAGTTTATCCAGGCCGTCGACTGCCTCTTGTACATCTCTGGCCTGTAAAAAAATACCATGCATTAAATTGGGCTGTTTTTTTATTGGCAGTGGGCTGGTTTTTTTTATTGTCATTGAGTGTTCGCTAAGACAGTTCTATGGGATTTCCCAGCTTGGTCCCCCATTGTCAGTGGTGTAGGACTGAGGGTTTGGTAAGGGACAACGTATAGTTGTTCAAATTGGAGACAAAAGAGGTTTTGTGTACACATTGGTTTGCACATAAAATAACCCTTGTCAGTTGGAATTTGACTTAAAAGTAGTCCATAACGCTGCTGCCCGGGCCAAATTTCTTGCATAGCACACTGTAGGGTGCCTTTATTAGAAAAGTCAGAGCAGAACAGTAGGACGTTAAACCCCATTTTATTTGATTGGTACAGAACGATTGATATAGCTTCAAAGAAGTTGGACTAAAATTCAGCAATGAATGAAATGGGTCTTTAATGTCCTTTATTTTGCACCAACCCCATCCTAATGATGAAAATAATCTAATGATGATAAATTGTTGAAATTCAATAGGCTTCCTCGTTTCAGTAATTTGTTTGTGCGTGGGGTCTTGTGGAAGAGAGGAACCAAAGAAAACACCCGAGGTTGGACAGATGACCCTACTCCTTGTCAAGCACAAGCAGAGAATTTAAACCACACAACCTGACTCATTCGCAGACTAATTACCCCAACCCCTGTATTATTGCAATCTGACTGAAATATATACAGATCTACATTTTGTTTTAATCTTGTTATGGACAATATTTACATACCTTTTTAGGAAGTTGATCTTTCGAACTTGAACTAGAACTTGATACAGAACCTGTCAAATATAACAAAATTAAATGGGGTTTAAAGTCCTCTTATTCTACTCCGACTGGGATAATGAAGACAGGCATACGTCATACAGTGTGCTATGAGGAGAATTTTGCCCAACCAGCGCCGCTACAGCCTACTCTTATATCGAATTCAAACTGCCAAGGAAATGACAATTTTTTTTAACTGTAAACCCCAGTTGGAATAATTAGATGGAACTTTAATTTAAGGGACAGACATGTCTGGACAGAGTTGCTATGGCCTACTCTTATATCAGACTCAACTACCAGGGGAAGGACAAAATTTTGAACAGAAAACCCTATTTATGGAATAATTAGACAAAAGTTGTTAATTTAAGGGAAGAACTTCAGGAGGTGTAATGGTACATACCTCTACAAACAGGTATAAATGATAATCTTTTAGCTTTTTTATCAGTTTTATTTTTACTCTTTACAGTTGGTTCATCTTCATTAAAACTTTCTGGATTTCTGAAAAGATTCAATTAAAACGGATCATGGCAGGCTGATCCAACTGTGACTGATATCCAGAAAATAAAAGCTGAGAGAGAGAAATGGGGTTTTACGTCCACTCGACACAAACTAGGACATTTCAGGACTTACATATGGTTTTAAATTTTATTTCAATAATTTGCTTGCGCGTAGGGGTCTTTTAGAAGTGGGAGGAACCAGGAGGAAACCCATGAGGTTAAACAGACGACCCTACTCCTTGTCATGTACAATCCTGGGAATTGAAACCAAGCCTTGGTAAAAGAGTTAATAAATTATTCAAGCCTTGTCCCTCACCTGTATTCTACCTGATCAGGAATATTTTCTGGTATACTCTTCGAAATTACACGATCATCTTTTTTATCTTCTACCTCCATTGAAACCACAGACGCTAAACGTGATTCAGACAATTCCAAGTTTCGTAAATTCTCATTATTTGTTTCAATTTGATCAGGAACATCTGTGGTAATTTTTAATTCCTTCTTCTGTCGTTTCCTGGGTTTGGGATTATCAACTTTACAATCTTCGGTACCAAGCGCAGTCTTAGAAGAAGGAACCGTAGGGGTTGTATGTATCGTTGGTGACTCAATACTGGTATTTCTTATGCCTTTTTTAGCTGGTACTCTTTTACGCCTGACATTTGTTTCCTCGGTTACTCCTGTTGCAGCTTTCGGAATATTTTTCACGGTGTCTTTTTTTGTGACAATTGGCTTTCTGGTCTTGGGAGGAGCTGCCTCTTTTACTACATTTGGTAACACCGATTTTTCGGGTAACATTCTAGTGTTGCTAGCACTAGTGGATCCTTTTCTCAATTTGATGGTCCCCTTTAGTGGTAAAGCAGCTGTATCAGATGGAGATGACATCTTGAGAGACCCTGGACTAGATTCTTCACCAGAGGCACTGATGGTCTTCCCAGCAAATTTACCCTGTTTTACTCCTCTCACTTTTATAGTTTTAGATGCTGCTGGAACTTTTCGACTCAAAGCTGAAGATTTGTTTGCTTCTTCCTTAAACATCGCAGATGTGCTTGAAGTTCGTGTAAAGCTTGTTCTAGAATTTTTTAAAGTAGCATTTTGAGAAACCGGCTTAATGGTGGGAATACCAACAGATTTTCGGATGGTTTCATGTTTTGATGTAGCTTTTGGTCCGCCAGACTTTCCTGTATTGATTTTGGAATCTTCTTTATGTTCTGGTTTCGATTTCTCAATTACTGCTTCAGGATTTTCCGGAACATCTTTGCAAATGATTTTGGAAACAGTTCTGATGCCAAAACTCATAGGAATACCTGAGCGTCTTCTCATTGATTTACTAGTAGTATCTGACGAATTCTTGATTTTATTTTCTTCATCAATTTTGGATTCTGAAGGCTTATTAGGATGAATGGAAAAATCTGTAGAATGGTTGTTTGCATTCATGGCAAGATCGACTTGGCTAGGAGGAGGAACTTGTGTAACAGTTTTATTATATTCCAATTCAGCAGCTTTATCTGAATGACCTGATACTTCTTCATTTTTTTTCTTCTCACAGATAAAAATCTTTTCCAAATTCTTTGTTAGTTCTTCAGCAGTAATTTTCTTTGATATAGATTCATCCGAGTTCAGACTACTATAATCTGGGATTCCTTCACTTCTTCGTACTGGTCTTGCACAAGGTCCTGAACATATAGCATCTTCCTTTGGGTAATTCTGTATATCTTTAATTTGTTTGTCTTCCACAGTACCTTTTTTGGGCAGATCAGTTGTATCCTCTTCTGGTGAGGATCTCTTGCTATCAGTTTTTGTCATGATTTTTGTTGTTTTAGGGGGAGCTCCTGATGCAGGAGAAATATAGGTAGGTATTCCTTTTCTCTTGGATTCATTGCTGATGGTGGTTTTTGCAGGAACAGCTTCTTCATCATAGCTACCGATGAATTTCTTTGATCTGGCTGGGAGCCTTCTTGTCCTAGTTGCTGGTACACTAATTTCATTAGAATCAACAGACTGATCTGTTATCTTTGCCTTGGTCTTTCTACTTTTAGATCCTTTGGGTATCATCTCCACTTCTGAAGGCATAATTTCAATACTCTCCATTTTATCAGTGAGATCTGAAACATCTTCAGATACAGATGTTATTTTCTTGGCTTTCGATGTTTGTGTTTCTGAGATTGTATCTTTGACAAAACCAAAGCTTGCTCTAATTGATAAGAGTTTGGATCTTGGTGCAGGCTTTCGACGTGTTACAACTGGTTTTTCCTTGATGTCTGCTTTACTTTGATCAATAACAGTTTCTTTTTCACCTAATTTATCTTTAGTGTGTTCGATTTGAGGAGCTGTATTATCTTCTTCTTCTGCTGCTTCATGGATAGCTTGCCCATCTTGTATTGTTTCGGATTTTCTTGTAAGTTCCCCTGGTTCTATTCCACCCTTTGTTTCTTCAACATCTGAAGTGTTTTTATCAGTTTTTGGTAAAATTGAAATTTTACTTGGTTCATTGGAAGGGGAGGTAGTTTCTTTGTAACTAGGAATTCTTCTGTTTCTTTGTGGACGTTTTCTTTCAGAATATTCTTCTGATAATTCTTGAACATTTGCAGGGTCATCATCATTACTGTCTTCTGGTGATGGTTCTGCAGCTGGTGTATCTTCATCAACCACTTTCTTGGTTCTGGCCCATTTCTGTTTTCCATTATTCTTCAATGTCGGGTCATCTTCAATTTTTTCTAGTCCCAGTTCTGATTTTTCAGATTGGAGATCTTCATCAACAGCTGGTGTATCTTCATCAACAACTTTCTTTTTTCTGGTCTTTTTTGGTTTCCCATTTTTATTCAATGAAGATTCCTGATCAATCTCGCCTATTGCTGATTCTGATTTTTCAGATTGGAGATCTTCATCAATCACTTTCTTTTTTCTGGTCTTTTTCTGTTTCCCATTTTTCTCCAATGATAGTTCCTCTTCAATCTCTTCTAATGCTGATTCTGATTTTTCAGATTGGAGATCTTCATCAATCACTTTCTTTTTTCTGCTCTTCTTCTGTTTTTCATTTTCCTTCAATGATGTTTCCTCTACAATTTCTTTTAAAGTTGATTCTGATTGTTTTTGATTTTTATATGGTTCCTCTAATTCAACAACTTTCTTCTCTGTGATAGTTTTCTGTTTTCCCTTTTTCTTTAATGTTGGCTGTTCCACTTCTATTTCTTCAAATGCAGATTCTGAATTTTCAGATCGAAGATCTTCATCAACATCTTCCTTTCTTCTCGGCCATCTCTGTTTTTGACTTTTCTTTGACGTTGGTTCATTTTCAATTTCTTCTAATTCATTTACTAATTCTGATTGTTCAGGTTGGTGAGTATCTTTCTTCACTCTGGTCTTTGTATTTTTCCCAGCTTTCTTCAATGATGGTTCCTCTTGAACTTCCTCCAATGCTGATTCTGATGGTTCATCTTCTTCAGCATCTTTCTTTGCTCTGGTATTTTTCTTTTTTCCATTTTTCTTCAATGATTGTTCCTCTTCAATTTTTTCTAAAGTTGATTCTAACTTTTCATTCTGGTCATCTTCATCAACAACTCTCTTTGTTCTGGTCTTTCTCTTTTTTTCATTTTTCTTCAATGATTGTTCCTTTCCAATTTCCTCTGATTCCTTTGTTGATTCTGGGGAAATTACGGGTATTTTCTTATTCCTCTTCTTGTATGTTCTCTTTTTGGGTATGATATCGGCTTCAATGCATGTCTCAGAAGAAGAAGATCCCTTGTGTAGGGCCTGTTTCGGATCTTGAGAAGCATTTGGAGAACTGAAATTTTGTGGTGCTATATTTGTATATTGATCATTCAGTTCTTGTGCTGGGATAATCTGATCGTCACTTGCTTCTATACATGCACTGACTTCTTGGATAGGTGAAGACTCTTTTTTATGAACAGGAGAATCAGGTATACCAGAAGGTGCTGGGATAATCTGATCATCACTTGCTTCTATACATGCACTGACTTCTTGGATAGGTGAAGACTCTTCTTTATGATTAGCAGGAGATTCAGGTAGACCAGGAGGTGACTTTGAGGCATCATCATTGTCATCCACGGTTTTGTTAGGAGTTATGTTCTCAATGACAGTGCTTGCTGTATTTTCAAGCGTATTATTTGGTGAATCAAGTTCAACCTGAATGTCAGGTACAGGCAGACCATGTTTGGAATTCTCGTCATAGGTAGAATTGAGAACGGTTTTGCGGTCCCTTTCATCGCTCATATCCATGTCAAAGGTATCATTTAAAGGCTTTTCTTGTTCGAAAGACTTTCCTATTTCAAATGTGGCATTATTTGGAGCAGAATCCAAAACATTGGTTTCAACTTCAAAAGTGGAGTTTGCAGGGTTAGCATTTGAACTTGAAACATCAAATGTTCTGTTTATGGATGATGTTGAAGTATTCATGGGTATATCATCCACAGGAAGTTCTTCAGAAGCATCTACATACATTTCATCTGATTCTGAATCTGATTGTTCAATCTGAACAGTTTCATTTGGAATTTTGTTATGACTGGGTGTTTCTCCTAATGGAATCTTTGGAACTGGAATGTCACTAACAAATATATCAGATGTATTTGGAGAATTGATAAGCTGAGGAGAAACCTTGAGATTATTAGGAGAGGACGACGCTGAATTCTTAGCATGTCCACCCAGAGATTTCTTTCTTTCCATTGCTTCCTCAAAAAGGCTATCACAAAGGTTAAGAGATTGATCACAAAGTTCATCAAGACACAGAAGCGAGTTATCACTGTCATGAGCTGAATCCTCGGACATTTGAGGCTTCACGCAAAAAGTTAGCTTTCTGGAATTATTGTTTACATTTTCTGTTTTGTTATTTTTAACCAAAGTAGGCATATGAGGTTGAAGATGTGCATCTTTAAGGACATCCTTTGCTTCATTGATCACATATGTCAACTTTCTCTCCTTCAGTTTGGGAATCTGAAGACGCAATGCTAGCTGATCTTTTGTCTTCGGAAGAGATATATCCCCTTTCTCAGCTAGTAAATTAGATTTTTCTGGGATTTCTTCTTTTTCACAAACCTTTGAAGATGATATGTTCTTTTTCAGCTTTTTATTCAAAACTACTATTTTGGATTTATTTGACTTCAAAAAAGTTTTTTTCTTAGCTGCTTTCATCTTTGGATCACTTTTTCGGAGCTGGGCGATAAAAATTGTGTCAGGGTCTTCTGGGGGATCTTCATTGACTGTGCTTAGACTAGGAGCTACAGAGTTACCTTCTCCTTCCTGTCTGGGGTATTTACCACTAGGGGGAGTTCTTGTTAGTTGTAGTTTACCTTTTGGAATCATATTTATTGGTGGTTTTAATGTTTTGATGGCTGGTGAAAGTGGTCTAAGTTTAACGGATATATTTTCACCATTTTTGTCAGGACTTAAGTCAATATTATTATTCCGTGTCGATGACTCATGTGTATCAGATTCCAAATTAGAGGGCGCTCTTTGCTGCAAATGATCAGAATTTTGGGTTGGTGCCATGGATACATGAGTTGGTGCCATGGATACATGAGTTGGTGCCATGGATACGTGTGTTGCAATTTGGTGAGCCACATCATCATTGTTATTACTACTCATTTTAACACAAGCAACTTTTTTAGTTTTCTTTCCGTTGTCATGTTGTTCTTGAGGTTTTTTAGTCGGCGAAGTCGTGATATGGTTTGACGGCACAATGTTACTGACATCGCTCACATTATTAGATAAATCAACGTGAACAGTAATATCGGATAAATGTCTTGCTGTTTGATCGTGAACAAAAGATTCTTCAATGACCACACCACTACCACTCGAATTTGAGATCCTTGATTCTGGAAATTCAGAATTTTGAACTTCTTCTGTTTCCGGCACGAAGGTCATTACAGTTGAAAGAGATTCTCGTTTCAAAGGTGTTCTGGTCAGTTTTGTTCTGGCTTTAAAGACGTTGATTTCGTCAGTTGGGAGTTCTAAATGAGAATTGTCACCTTTAATCAAAGCACTATTAGACGACAGCGACCTTTTACGCGAGTCCCTTTTCTCAACCTTTTTGATCTCTTTTTTATTGTCGCTACCATTGACCATGTTTTTGGAGTAATGTATGACAAGATCACATGCCGCGCTTGGACGACCAGCACAATGATGAGGGGTTCTGGGTATTTTTGAGCCAGGCTCTATGACAACATCGCGCACCTCTGGAATATCTTCTGGAACAGAGCCATCGAAGATTTCGTTAGCATTTGACAATCGCACGGGGGATCTAGGCAAGGCTCGACCACTTGGGATTATACCATCGACAACTTTAGAAAAGTCAACGGGTTCAAAATTGTTTTTAGATTGTGGTAACTGGATGGCAGGCGTCTTGATGTTGACATACCACAGATCTCCATCCTTCACATCGTCAGGGTTTTGGTTCTCGTTATTTAAAACACGACCTATAGGATTTGGTTTCAAATGATCCTTGCTTCTTGTGGCTTTCGGTGTAGAGAGAGTGGGAAACTTCGGTGGAGTTCTCTGCAGCTCCCGCACTCCCTTCAACGCAGAACCTGGAATAATTGGAGTTCCCTAAAATAAATGAATAAGATGTTAAATTACGATTGCACACGTCCACTTTAGAAGGTTCCCCTCCTCCCCTTGTCAGTGGTTTATGACGGAGGGTCGGGGCCCCTGTTTCTCGAAATCTTAACTAAAGATATAATCCACATTTTAGTAGCTATTTCAATTTTGAATGGCTAAAATCAATCTAATACATGTATTAGCGAATAAAATGACTAAAATTTGGATTTTATCTTTGTTAAAATTTAGGCCCCTAATGCATGTCAGGGATGTGCCCACGCCCGGCACTATTTGCCGGACAGCACAAAGAAAACATAGGTTGCCAGGCAACGAAACATACGCCCACAGCAGCTAAATCGTCCGAGCAGTCAACAAGTGTTGTCGCATATTTTACTTTTTTCGGCAATGTAACATTTATAATACACTAAAATCTGATTAAAAGTAACAACTCATTATGTAATTATCAGAAAATCATTGGAATTTGTTTGGCTTTGATAAAGTTCTCCTCCATGCTGTTCAAATTATCTAAATTCATTGAAACTCAATATACTTGTTGGTCTCATGACCTTCAAAAATTTGTATAAATTTAAAGTCAATCAGATATTAACTTTAGCCTCTAGAGCGTCCACAAAATTTTGAAAGTGATCAAGGGCCATAACTGTCAGTAATTATCGGAAACGCTGAAAATCAACAGGCCTCTTCGTCTGATGACCTTAAAAAACTGTGTATAAATTTAAAGTCAATCGGATATTAACTTTGGCCCCTAGAGCATCCACAAGAATTTTTGAAGTGATCAAGGGCCATAACTCTGACAGTAATTATTGAAAATTGCTGAAAATCAACAGGCTTCTTCGTCCCATGACCTTAAACACTGTGTATAAATTTAAAGTCAATCGCTTATTAACTTTAGCCTCTAGAGTGTCCAAAAGATTTTTTAAAGTGATCAAGGGCCATAACTCTGAAAGTAATTATTGGAAATTGCTGAAAATCAATAGGCTTCTTCATTTTATGACCTTAATCACTGTGTATAAATGTAATGTCAATCAGATATGGCCTCTAGAGTGTTCACAAGAAATTGTGGACGGACCGACAGACGGACCGGGGCGATGACAATATACGTCAACATTTCCATGTGGGCGTATAAAAAGAGAGAAATGTTTTTACATGTAACTCCACTCGACACAAACTAGGTAATTTGGGGACTAACATGGTTTAATTTAATTTCAATAATTTGCTTGCGCATAGGGGTCTTTAGCAGTAGGAGGAAACCGGAGGACCCAGAGAAAACTCACAGCACAGGGTTTGACAGGCGACCCTAGTCATTGTCACGTACAACCAGGGATTCGAAACCATGCCAAAGACAGGCTTTATGGTACAGCGCAAGCACACTAACTATTCATCCATCCAACCCCCCAATATTCTATGTGTATATGACTAACTCTGTGTCTACGGTTTTATGCCGTCTATGAGTTGCCAGGGTTTTTTTTTTGCAAAATACAAATATTTTTTATATATATTTAGCCTGGTCTAACAGTGATTTTTCATGTGTTCTAGGGTGGGCCTTTGGCAAATACAGCTTGAGAACCACTGGCTTAAAGATTATAGTTTAGCCCTGGTCCCAAAATCACAAAACTTTCTCAGACTTCAGTTCAGAATGTACTATAATTGTATTTCTTATTGTACAGAACTACAATATCACCCTTTATAAAAATTAGTTTTTTTAATGTATCAAATGCAACAACAAGAAACGTTATTGTTCTTAGATCAAAGATAATTCTCATAAATAGTGATTGAAAGTTGAGTAAATTCTAAAATCTGAGAATCCTCTGTGAGCTTGGGGCTTTGTAACAATAAACCAGTTTATTTCATTACCATAGCCATGGCGATAGAGAGGCGGCTTCTCACCAATGCATCAAGGGTTCAGTCCCAGCTCAGAGCAAGAACTTTATCATTGTAAGTGAGAGGGATTTTTCGGTCTCCCGTCCGATCAGGCAGGTTCCCCCCCCCCCCGAGTTCTTCGGTTTCTTCCTGTAGTAATGATCGAAATCATTCGCACGATCTGTGGCAAGGGCCAAATTGAAAACAGGCCTCAGGCCTAATTTGCTACCCTTGTAAAATGACGAGATTATTATTATTACCGTACTTACATTGAGCAGTTTGAGACCCGGTGTCAGTTGATTGGCTGATCCCCGATCATCATCTAAATTTCGTAATCTTTTTATATCTGGGGTCATCATCATGTAAACATTTTAATCTGAATAAAAAAAGATTTTAAATTACAGCAGGATATCGTAAAAAATAGAATTGCCACTAGAAAAGAAATAGGGTTTAACGTCCTAGTCCTATTGGACTAATGAAATGGGGTTTAACGTCCTGCTATTCTGCTCCTAAACCAGGCTAATGAAGATGGGCATATGCAGTGTGCTATGTGTGAAATTTTGCCCGGGCAGCAGTGCTATGACTTACTCTTATAAATATCGAATTTCAACTGCCAAGGGACCTTTAACGTGCACGTCAAGGTGTACACAGGACCTGTTTTTTGTTCCATCCGAATGACTAGACAGCTGTCCTTGTTAGAATCTCCGTGATCCCCACTGTGCTAATGAAGACGGGTACATGCGCCACAAAGTGTACTATGAGGGAAATTTTGTCAGACTGGCGGCGCTACAGTCGGCCTACTCTTTATTATCAAATTCCAACTGCCAAGGACGTTTAAAGTGCTTGCCAATGTGTACACAGGATCTCCGATTTCCATCCCACCTGAACGACAATGCATTGTTTCTGACAAGGCCCCCTATCCTGCACCACTGACAAGGTTAGGTGAAATGAATCTCTCTGTGTTAGTTGGTGTTAATATTATACATTCCACCCCTACTTTAAAATCCCAGCCTTCTCTTCTCAAAATCTAACAATTTCATACCCGGTACTTGTGTGGAAGGGACATATAACTAGTGAAAACAAAAATCTTCCAGTTTTCTAAACCCGCAATAATTTCAAATCATTTTTGATTGTCTACCATACAATTTCGAAAAGACATTTCTAATTTAAACCTTTTTTTTTTTGTTCAAACTTGGTATATATGTAGACCTATGCTTTGTCTGTTGACATAAGAAAGTAACGTAACTCTTGTGGGTACTTGCAGTCCCGGTCAGTGTTTTGGTTATACTAATGACTGCAGCACCTCACTACATACATTTACGGTGTCTATTGAATAAGGTCTGCATTACTACGCTGGTATATAAATAGATTTCACTGTCTGCAGATTGGACTTCTTTTTTCAACATTTATGAAAGAATATAGGTCAACTTAAATGGAGAGAGAGAAATGGGGTTTAACATCCACTCAACAAAACTAGGTCATTTTGAGACCAACATATGGTTTAATTTTATTTCAATAATTCTCTTGCGCGTAGGGGCCTTTAGCAGTGGGAGGAAACCGGGGGGCCGGAGAAAAGCCACTAGGTTGAGAAGGCGCCCCTATCTCCATGCCACATGCTCACACCAGGGCTCGAAACCACAGCCGCAAGCCAGAGTTGGCCGGCCAGCTAGAGGTCGAAGCCCGGCACTATAGACCACTTGGCCATTCCAACCTTCCCAACTTATTATATATTGTCTAGTTCGGTATGTACATGTAGGCCTATCCATATATACTCATATCCTAGGCCTAACTAAACAGATGGTTGATGCACTAAAATTAACGTAAAATCAGCGTTTTTCAAAACTTGATCAGAGACATCCCATGCAAAGCAATAGTCGCTCCTTGTAAAGTTACTCACAGATCTCCCACAATGCACATTGTTTTCGAAATGGGGATTTATGTATAGTCTATCACGTTGAGATACATGTATACATGTATACTGATGTGCTTGTTTTTAGCTACACCTGCCCTCATCATTTTCAGATTGTAAAATGAGCCTATTAATATTAGTCTATAGGTCAGATTCCTGTGATTGGAACACAAGAAACATGTCAAGTTACAAAATCACTACCAGTACGGTACTTTATTACTATTAGAAAGATCACAATTTAGATAAAGGCAAAATATTCTATATTTTTTAAAAAAAAGAGCGCATGGTCAGCGATTTAATTAAATTAAAATATTCTGATGTCAGTGATGATTGATGTTAATGATGATGGATCAAACGTCATGTTGTGATTGGGTGCCAGTCAAGTTGTCCACAAGCAAAGTCGTCCCTCCGTTTGTGGAGTCGTCCACAGACTCGTACACAATTCATACGTTATAATTTTTAGCGTAAATATGGACGGGATATGAGAATGGAATTTCAGGGGGCGTTACATGTCCACCGCACGAGGTGCATCATCTGCAGGTGTGAAGTTGTATTTTGATAATCAATTTGTGGTACTACAGATATCATTTCGTAGATTAGGGGTGAGAGCATAATAAATTCAAGTACAATTAGGACAAGAACCCATGAACACTCGGCCCAAACAAATAGACTACTCGGACCCAACAGAAAGACTACTCGGACCAATAATAAAGTGTTGTTTTAATAAATTGATAATTGGGTTGTTTTAATATGATAACTCGAACCAATAATAAAGTGTTATTTGAATAAATTACTAATTGTGTGTGTTTTAATATGACTACTCGAAATAAAAAAAACGTGTTGTTTGAATAAATTGATAATTGTATCCCCAATCGCAAAATATCGAGAATCACACAAGTCACGTTTAAAAAGGGGCATACCAGCCGGTCTTAGGCGGATGACTTGAAAACGTGTTTCCTTCCATATATTAACGCAGGGGTTAGTGGGGTAGAACAGAGTGAAACCACTGGGGATACCGCGAATGTGGGAAAAGTTAAATTAGGCTATCAGACAAGAACAGTATACCCGTATATGTAGAAACTGTCAAAAGTCTGGACATACCGAGTCTCATTGCAAGAGTAAAAAAGACAAATTAGATTGATATTTTTTGCGGGACCATTATTAATTAATTTTAAAATAATCGTTGATTTATTTTCCTTACACAAAATTGAACTAAACAACTCCGTATAAGAATTAGTTGCTTCATTGTATTGTGATTTAATAATAAATAAATAGCATATTATCTAGGCTTATACTAAGTTATAGTTAACATACAATTTAATTCGTCCGACTGGTCTTGTTTTGGTCCGACTGTTCTAAGTCCCAGTAGTCTGGATACCTACGACAATTGACATTGAGTTTGAGCGTTCGCACACATAACTACCTGCATTCCTGTATTTAGATACCGTCTTTTACATTCTAGTAAAATCTCTGCAAATTCTATAGCTTTACCTTTTAAATATTTTGATTTAATAATTTGATTAGCGACTCCGATGGGATAATTTACTTTTGAACACGCATGCCGCACAAACACAACTATACATTCCTTTTATGGGCCTTATCACACTTCGGTCAAAACTGTCGAATCCGGAATTAATGTTCCGCTTCTTACGGGGTCGTACCGGCTTAGGAGCATTATATTTTCACCCGGGCACCCAATAGGCACGCTGAGGGCTGCTGCAACATGCTTAAAGATGTTACTGAAGCGGTTATTATTCGATCGAAAGAATGCGTATCAAATTAAAAATACACTCAGAGAATTTGGAGGTACATGTAAGCTTCATGATCTTTGTTAAATTATTTATGACATAAAGAAGATAGGATATTTATAGTTTAAATAATATTATGACTTTATTTTTTCGAGTATCCGTGCAGTGATATTTTCATTGTGAATAAAATTTGATAGACTGGCGATCAATGCGGTTTCCATTTAAATCTCCTATGTAATTGCCTTCAATTGATATTTTCCGTTGCCCAAACCCACATGAGAAAATCCACGAGATAAGACAGGCGACCCTACTCCTTGCGACGTACAACCGTGGATTTGAAACATATCAATGACAGGATTTATGTTTATGATACAGCGCGCACGCTAACCATTCAGCCATCCAACCCCCCAAACGCATATACAATCAAAATGGTCCCGATGTCAAACTATCTTTCAATGTTAACCAACCCCCGCAACAGGTATTTTGGATTCGTCCAACACGTGACAATGACATTGTTGACATCTACTCTGTCGAAATTACAAGTAAATTTTTTAATTTTTCAAGAGAGAACTTGTTTTCATAGTTGTATTTGTAATAATTAGTTGTGCAATGGATTTTATTTAACGGGAGTTGATTACAAACACACAGGTAAGTTTTTATTAACAATTATTCAGTAGTTAAATTTGTTCATAATCGAAGAAATCTGTTTAAAATTTACGACGGTTCACACAGTAGAGAAAGGGTGACCACGCAGAAAAACTATACTAATTAAAAACACATTATGTGTCCCGAAAGTAAAACTATGGCGTGTGGACGACTCAACCAACGTATTACTATTACTATATCCAGAAATTATGCTCAGTCGTGTGGACGACTCCCCACCAACGTATTATTATATCCAGAATTATACGATCTACAGGTGCCAAGGCCCAAATTGAAAAAAAGCCTCAGGCTTAATTTGCTACCTTTGTAAAATGACGAGATTATTATACTAAGTAGTGTGGACGACTCCACCAAAGGGTGTGGACGACTTAACCTGAATTTTCGTGTGGGCGACTTTGCTTGTGGACGACTTGACAGGCATTCTTGTGAATTTACGTAGACTTTAATGCTATCGGAATGTTACGTGTGGAACTGCAAAACACTTTCATATTCTTAGCCTAAAGCCCTTTGGATTCGCATTATTAATCCCTCATAAAATGCTCAATATAAAAATAAAACTTTTTCCACTTACAAACACACACAATGTCAATATGTCTCCGCAGACAAGCTTTCAAATGGATACTTCCTGTATTTACAAATTTCCCGCGACGAGATGCAAAGACTTTGTTCATTGGACAGTTTTGAAAGCCTTCGTTTTATTGGATATGAAAAAGCAATATGTCAGCGCCCATAACACAACATCCGTTTTCATTTTTATACGAAATTTGCATCTTCAATAATGTCAGTTCAGCTTCCAAACGACCAAACATCGAAGGAGGAAAGACAAGAACGTCATTACAAGATGCTGAATGAGCTTCAGAATATGGCTAGAGAACTGCCATTGTAAGGAATTCGATTGAACTCTTTAATTAAATATAAATATAGAATTGCCAGAGAATTTACAGCGAAACGAAAAACTCTTTCTGCTGATAACCGATAAGGCGTATATTTTAAATGTCATTTAATATGTAACAACATGCATTGCCTGAGTAAAGCGAAGTTGATGTTATAATTAAGTTTCTCAACTGATACAAATACGGTAATGTTAAATAAATTGTTTTTTCCTAATTGATTTTAATTTAGATCTAAATTGTATGATTAATTTTGTTTAAAAAAAATATTCTGAGAATTATTTTCTTTGACGTCAAAACTATGTGACGTCATTGATTAAACGCGTCATAGAAAATGTTCTATGACCACGTAATCTCGCCTCGTAAGTTAGTATGCGCATTGCCAGTTTTGTCCAGGCCAGTACGTGTATCTGGTTCCAGTCTGAATTATTTTTTAGTCAACAGTCTTAGGCGGGTATAGATAACAATACACATAGAACAAACTGCAACAGAAATAATTTCTTTGGGAACTGTTCAGGTGTGGTCTCTAGTACTCCCATAACAAAAGCGGCCATTGTCGTTCTTGGGGAAATTTGCATAATTAACATAAATCCAAGATGGCCACCAGTAGACCAGAAAATCACCAAAATCTCTGAATTGGTTGACTTTAGTGCAAATAAATGTATTAACAGCCTATAGGAAATCGATACTCGTGAGTTCAAAAATGCCGACGTTTTTAACCTACGATCTTTTTATGACGTCGTAACGTCATTTTGATAGCATTGCGTCGTTCTCATTGTGACGTCATTATTAAATTGTATTGTAACAAAGCTCGGAAAACTATTGGAAACCATGAGGTTTACGAAAGTCTTCTTATATCTCTGTAAAAGATGACCGCCTTCAACACATGACGTCACATCACACGACGTCAATCATTGGCTCAATTGGGCGTGTTTTTTTTTTTTACATAAGACGTTACTGCTTCGGATAGAATGCTGCCTTTTACTCATTTTAATACCCATTTATATATAGGAAATAATATCCCCCCCCCTACTTTTTTTTAAGAGTATTTTATAATTTTATTTCTAAAGCTCTACATTAAACCAACTCGTTATTTCTAAGCGCTGTACAGGCATATACATGTAATCGAGGGCTGAAAGCCAGAACTGCCTATCTCCAATATTGACGTTTTGAGAAAATGAAGTTTAAAGTTTGACTGAATTTTAAAAACCAGGTAATTGTTGAATTTAGATGATTTTTGGTAATTTATACGTGTGTATTAATAGCTGAAAACAAATGCTGAATTATCAATAGGCTTATTGTAGTAGTTTTCAATTTATTTCATAATAATGGATTATAGACACTTATGGTCGATATAAATTCACCCAATATGGGAAGTCAACATTGGAAATATCCTGTTCTGGTACATTAACAAGGCAGTTTCGGCAGTGTTTTATCAGCAAAAACTGTACAATGGGATATATACATATCTTGCATTAAGTTCCATATGTAAATACATATCATTCAGTAAAATAAAATGACAGCAAGAACTCTCTATCTGGAGATACGTTTTTTTGCTTGGAAAAAAAAATAAGTGGTTCTGTACTTAACAATATATGACTTCTTTGCTGCGTCATTATCTATAAAGATAGGACTTAGTTAATTTTTGCTGAGAAACTACACGAAATTTTTGATGTATTTAACTCATTTTTGGCAATTTGGGAGATAGACACTGGCTTTCAGCCTTCGTAATATAGATGATTAAGATATACATTCAAGTTCAGCCAACTGTGTCTATTCATTTTAAATCTTACTTCGAGCTGAATAAAAAAATATGATAATTATCGTCATTAAAACACCAATGGCTGGTTAACAGTGCGTAATTAAAGATTATATTGCGTATCATAAAATAGTAAACGTATGTTGGTTGATCATTGATAACACATATAGATAACAATACCTCTGCAGAAATTATTTCTATGGGAACTGTTCAGGTGGGATCTCTAGTAGCCTACTTCCATAACAAAAGCGGCCATAATCGTTCTTGGGGAAATTTGCACAATTAACATAAATCCAAGATGGCCACCAGTAGACCAGAAAATCACCCAAATCATCGATTTGGTTGACTTAGAGGGACAATCCCGAATTAAACAGAGGCTCGAAAATAAAAGTCTGAGAATGTATGAAAATAAAACGCCAAAATATAGGGGAATGTTGTATTTACCTTGTCTCAAAATTTAAACTCAAAATATTGAGTCGTTTGGACGTGAATGCCAAAACTGCTTATCCGGACATACCTTTTAAGATTGCGGGTCAATTGTTTCGTTGGGTGACCTTATAACCGATTTCGGTAACTTGAGAAGGTTATGCAGAGAATAACACATGTGCCGTGCAAATTTCAACTACACATTATTTTTATAAAAAAAGGTTTGTTTTAATCCAGATACCACAATATACACCTTGGAGGACCGTCTCAAATTCCAGATAAAGACTCACGGATTTAAGTCGTTTGAAAACGTATCTTAAATACTGAAGAAGTTGCTCGGCCCTTGACTCGAATATTTTAAGCGATTTTAACACAAAATTAAGCAGTTTTATTCCCAAAACAAATATCGGGATTTGCCCTTTAAGTGCAAATAAATGTATTAACAACCTATAGGAAATAATATCCCCCCCCCCTACTTTTTTTTAACAGTATTTTATAATTTTATTTCTAAAGCTCTACATTAAACCAACTCGTTATTTCTAAGCGCTGTACAGGCATAATTCACGCAATGTGGCCGCCCCCACTAAGCACACCCCCCCCCCATACCCCCACCCCCCACATAGCCTTTTTTCGCTTTTTGGGGGCAACATTCAAGTTCAGCCAACTGTGTCTATTCATTTTAAATCTTACTTCGAGCTGAATAAAAAAATATGATTTATCGTCATTAAAACTCCAATGGCTGGATAACAGTGCGTAATTAAAAACTATAATTGGATGTTGGTAGAAGTAATCCTATTAATTAATTTAAGGTGTCATACGGTTGCACATACCTCCCAGGTAGATTCAAAGACATAATATAAACTAAGATATCATTACATTCTTTAATTACAATTCTCAATGGGGGGGGGGGGGGGAAATTAATTGTGTAACATTGTGATTATAATTCAAACAATGAATCCCGTCATATACGACAAACAATCCATAACAAAAGATAACCTGCTATAATCAAAAGAATAACTCCCGTCGTATATGACAAACAATCCATAACAAGAGATACCTGCTATTGTCAACGGGTTAAATGTAGCTAGAATTCTGTACACCAGCTCTATTGCATCCAGATATCTAAATTTAAGGCGTGTTACCAATATATTTCTTTAAAAAAAACTGTATCATTTCGGGATTAACATATCGTACAATTCATATTAATTTGAAAATCGACATACTATTTACAAAACTATGGTTTATGCAAACTACAGTATAAACATGGTTTAGAAACTCTATCCGAGCTACAGGCTACATCATGGTTCCGACACGCTATACGAACTACAGGCAACATTATGGTTCAGACACGCTATACGAACTACGGGCTACATCATGGTTCAGACACGCTATATGAACTACAGGCTACATCATAGTTCAGACACGCTATACGAACTACAGGCTACATCATAGTTTAGACACGCTATACGAACAACAGGCGACATCATGGTTCAGACACGCTATACGAACTACAGGCTACATCATAGTTCAGACACGCTATACGAACTACAGGCTACATCATACTTTAGACACGCTATACGAACTACAGGCTACATCATAGTTTAGACACGCTATACGAACTATAGGCTACATCATAGTTTAGACACGCTATACGAACTACAGGCTACATCATGGTTCAGACACGCTATACGAACTACAGGCTACATCATGGTTTAGACACGCTATATGAACTACAGGCTACATCATGGTTCAGACACGCTATACGAACTACAGGCTACATCATGGTTCAGACACGCTATACGAACTACAGGCTACATCATAGTTTAGAAACTCTATCCGAACTACAGGCTACATCATAGTTTAGACACGCTATACGAACTACAGGCTACATCATGGTTTAGACACGCTATACGAACTACAGGCAACATCATGGTTTAGACACGCTATACGAACTACAGGCTACATCATGGTTCCGACACGCTATACGAACTACAGGCTACATCATAGTTTAGAAACTCTATCCGAACTACAGGCTACATCATAGTTTAGACACGCTATACGAACTACAGGCTACATCATGGTTTAGACACGCTATACGAGCTACAGGCTACATCATAGTTTAGACACGCTATACGAACTACAGGCTACATCATGGTTTAGACACGCTATACGAGCTACAGGCTACATCATAGTTTAGACACGCTATACGAACTACAGGCTACATCATGGTTTAGACACGCTATACGAGCTACAGGCTACATCATACTTTAGACACGCTATACGAACAACAGGCGACATCATGGTTCAGACACGCTATACGAACTACATAACACGTCATGGTTTAGAGACTCGGGGTTCATCATACTTTAGACTTTCTATCCGAACTACAGGATACACCTAAGTTTAAGCCTGGCGCAGACTATGCGACAACTGTAGCGACGAGTTTGGCACCTCAAAATAGCAGCATTTTCGGCGTCGAAAACTTCAATTAATGTTGTTTTTGTACATGATGATGAAGCGTCGGCGTAGTGGACATAGTACTGTGACACGAACCATCTGGACACGAGATTTTATTTTAAGGAGGCGAGTCCAGGGCGTTTATTAATCTACCATCTGTCCAAACTGTCTCGTTAACGTTGTGCAAAGCCATATTTTGTGTTTATGTCACATGATACACATAGCCCCAAATGATTGGTTAATAGGTGATTTGGGTTCCTTGGCTGTCTTCAAACTCGTCGCCGAGGTAAGCACACTGCACGATTGATCGCCGACAAAGCGACGACTTGGACGATCATATCAAACATGTTTGATATCGGCGACCATGGCCGCGATGGCGACGAAAAATCTCTTGTGATCAAGTGCGCACACTAGGCGATTTTTTTTTCGATTTTGATTTTTCATCGTCGGATGAAACGTTCGTTTGCAGAAAGTTGTGGGCGCGCGGAAGGTTGCGGATGATGTGGAATGAATACAGATTCACAGCGCTTCCTAGCGGAACAATACGGTACAACAGGAAAGACATACGGTACTTTGCGGTATAATTGAAGTTTTGCTTCCGCAAGTCTTCCGTGCTCTAGTGAAATGGGGATGGATGTAAGTCCGTGCTCTCTGCCTCCAAAACAGTGATTTTATCGGCGGAATCAGGTGTCATCCTTTGATCTTTACCGATTTTTCGCAAGTACGTGGCGATTGGTCCGAAAATGCGGTTGCCGAAGATGGTCCGCGCTTGTTCCGCAGTCATTCCGAAGTTCTACCTTGTCAAACGAATTAGTAACACCAGCTACCGCAGTTATCCCGTGGAGTGTAGCCCGCAAGTTGTCCGAATATCTTCCGTGACGATCCGGGTCGCATTCCTTAATGTTCCGCAGTTTCTCCGCCGCTTCGCCATCATTTGTACCGCAGTTTATCCGTATGTGTTCCGAAGATACCATTACTGTTCCGAAGGCACTCCGAGAGTGTGTAAAATGGATATTTTCCGTGGAAATTTGTTTCCACTTTTCCGCGTAAAAATGCCGAAGCTCTTCCGTAGAAGCTATTCCGCGGACGTCCGTGAGTACCGCAGCTTTCCGCAGCCCAGTGAAATGGGGGTATAAGATATATAATAGGCCATATCCAACAGTTAATTCAAATTCCACCTATTTGGATTTCATTTTGCAGGTTATTTTGAATTTTTGCTATCAAGAATACTTGAGTTTAATTTTGAGATCAGGGTTGAACCCAACAACCCCAATACACACATATATATAAGATATATCGCCAAATTCCGCAACTTTGAATTAAATTTTTAATTTCTGCCATCACGGATTCATTTTGAGATCAGTATTGAACACGATGACATCGAGAACCGTCTAAATGACATGTTACAAGTAATATCGCAACAGGAAAAATATCGCTGTCAGAAAGTGCCTGAAGACCGCCATATTGAATGATGTATATTATGGCATGTTGCCTTGGCCAAATTTTGCCATTTTTCAGTATGACATATTTATCATTGAACTAAACTGCATTGGTTTATTTTGCAATCTGTTTAAGGTAAAACGTTATCCCTCCCAACATATATAACACTGCAAGAAGTAAATAAAACGTTTAGCTATGTTACGGTACGTAAAGCCGTGTAAGATATCTTAACTTTCCCTATATAGGGCTTAGGTTACGGTTAGGTCGGGGGATAAAAATGTCGGCATTTTTTAACTCGCGTGTATCGATTTCCTATAGGTCAGTAATGCATTTAATTTCACTAAAGTGCACCGTTCCGAAGATTTTGTCCAATAAATGATTCACTGGCGGCCATCTTGGTATTATGTTAATTATGTAAATTTCCCCAAGACCGATAATGGCCGCTTTTGTTATGGGAGTACTAGGGACCACACCTGAACAGTTCCCATAGAAATAATTTCTGTTGCAGTTTGTTCTAGGTACCCCGACTCATATTGTGATCTCTACCCACCTATCTGTGGGTGACAGTTTCCTTTACGCCCCTGTGTTACCGGAAAAGAGCTTTGCTCAAGCACTGCGTTTCGCGCAATGCTTTAGAGCTTCGCTCTATATTAAAGACATATCTTCTATTCACTGATTGATAATTTATTAAATATTCGCTTACCGAATTTGGGGTTTCATGTCATGTGATGTTAGTGTGAAATCGGACATCCACCAGCTGAAATATAGCCCATATCAATCCCAATTCTGAATCATTATTTTATGTAAATCTATTACTAGCAATTGTATTGTAATAGTTTAATATTAATCTCAATATCTGCAATGATTCAGGCTCCTAATTTATTGAAATGTAAGTGGAATTACTGTTTTAATATAGAACCAATCAAACGATAGATAACATTTTTGTGATTATTATGGTCTTTGTTATTATTTGTATTTCTTTATTAGGCCTAGGGGGGGTTGGATGGCCGAATGGTTAGCATGTGCGTGCTGTATCATAAACCCTGTCATGGAGTCAACTGACGTGGTTTTGAATCCCCGGTTGTATGTAACAAGGAGTAGGGTCCCCTGTCCAACCTCGTGGGTTTTCTCTGGTGTCCCTGGTTTCCTCCCACTGCTGAAGACCAGACCCCTACACGCAAGCGAATTATCGAAATGAAATTAAAAACCATATGTTAGTCTCAAAATGATCTAGTTTGTGTTGAGACTGCACAAACCATGTCATTTCAGGATTAACTAATTTAAGAATTAATATAATGTCACTAATTTGTTACGATGCAGGGGTCGTTAGCATTTGGATGAAAAGGGTGGACCCAGACAAAACCCATGAGGCTGCTTAATGGAACCAGCGAGTTTATTTGAACCTGACAGAATATTTCATATTACTGAAGTAGAACATGCAATTTAGCGTGTGCCAGACATGTGCATGCATAAAATAGACAAATCGGTAACAGACAAAATGACTGGCACCAATTTGTGTATTTGGTGCCATATATCGAGGTTATTTTTTATTTTTACCAATGGGGGTTGAGATGACCTAGGGCTGGAGTGCCGCTCTTGGACCTCTAGCTGGCCGGTAACCTCTAGCTTGCTGCTGTAGTTTCGAGCCCTGGTGTGAGCGTATGTGGCATGGAGATAGGGGCGCCTTCTCAACCTCGTGGGTTTCCTCTGGGCACTCCGGTTTCCTCCCACTGCTAAAGACCCCTACGCGCAAGCGAATTATTGAAATAGAAAAATTAAACCATATGTTAGTCCCGAAATGACCTGGTTGTGTTGAGTGGATGTTAAACCCCATTTCTCTCTCTCTCTCTCTCTATTACAGGACATTTCAACAGAGATTACCGTACGATTTGTTATCGAGTTTAGCGAGTTCGTTATTAGATTCTACAGTGTATGATATAGTACACAGTTTAGAGGAAGTTCAACATCTAGAAGAAAAGGCCATGTGTAGTTCAAGGTCACGAATGGTCAGCGAACATAAAGGTAATGTTGAGGAAAGAGAGAGGGAGGGAGAAATAGGGTTTAACGTTGACTCGCCGCAAACTAGATCATTTCGGGACTAACGTATGGTTTAATTTCATTTCAATAATTCTCTTGCCCGTAGGGGTCTTTAGCAGTGGGAGGAAACCGGAGGACCCATAGAAAACCACCTAGGTTGGACAGGCGACCCTACTTCTTGCCACGTACAACCGGGGATTCGAAACCATGCCAGTTGACTCAATGACAAGCTTTATGGAACAGAGCGTGCACGCTAATCTTTCAGTCATCCACCCCCCCTCCGTATATTGTCCCACCTAACTTTCTAAGCCAGCTCCAGGATTGACCCACCACCTCCAGACTAGCCAACCCGCGACATCCAGACTAGCGAACCCATTACCTCCAGACTAGTGAACCCATGACCTCCAGACTAGCCAACCCATGACCTCCAGACTAGTAAACCCATGACCTCCAGACTAGCCAACCCATGACCTCCAGACTAGCGAACAATACAGACAAGCGAGCCCATTACCTCCAGACTAGCCAACCCATGACCTCCAGACTAGTGAACCCATGACCTTCAGACTAGCCAACCCATGACCTCCAGACTAGCGAACTATACAGACAAGCGAGCCCATTACCTCCAGACTGGCGAACCCATTACCTCCAGACTAGTGAACCCGCAACCTCCAGACTAGTGAACCCGCAATCTCCTTATTAGCGGACTATACAGACTCAGGAGCCAACATCTTACTCATCGTAAAACTATAGGTTAGCCATTAGCCATGTAAATTTGATGGCCAATTACCTTGTTTATCAGTGAATCCATCCAGAGCATCACTGCCAGACCGAATGACTGGATAATTGAGACTAGTCGTAGATATGCAATCTTGCTATATTTTTCAGCTCAGCATCATGTAATGCAGAAGAAACATAAAGAATTATTGCAGCAGTGTGAAAATAAACCACACAACATTCCACTTGTACAGGCGCAGATCGACAGGGAGTTGGAGGTAGGCAGGAATGATAAGTACACTTAATATTTTACAAGCTCTGGCCCTGAGTTCACAAAGCATTCTCAGACTTTAGACTTACTCAACTTTTAATCGCTGTTTATGAGAAATATCTTTGATCCAGAAACACAAAATTTTGCACACCATTCCTTATTGAGGTATTTGATAGGATACATTAAAACCACAAAAATTTTATAAAGCGCTATGTTTTAGTTAAAATAAGCCGAACAAGTTTGAGTAAATTCCTAACTTAAGTCTGAGAATGCTTTGTGAACTCAGGGCCAGATCAACAGGGAGTTGGAGCGGAGGTAGACTGTATCTATATAATAGACCATTAATATTTTACAGACACTAAATCTAGATGGACATCATATTTGCGATAGGCCTTATAGACCACATAATATTTTATTCGCACAAGCTACATGTAAAACGACAAGCATTTAGAGGTTGGCATAGACCACATAATATTTCACTGTTACAAGTTCCATACTCTCTGGCGGCTTCTTTCAGGTAGGCCTACAACTGAAGCTATATATTGAGGCCTGGTAAAATAAAATGAAATGAGTTTAATGAACGGTTGCACCAACTGGTGGGTTAGATCTATTCCACATGGCCAGCTGCAGATTTCCCAAAGGTTACGAGATATAAACAATTTTAGGGCAAGTGGTTGTTGCCAAGTATTGTGGGCTACGGTTAGGGTGAGTGCTAGGTCTGGGATCAGGGTTAGCGCTGGCTCGTTTACATCTCGTGAAAAAGACTGGTAAATGAGGAAAATTTTACCTGCACAAAAGGTGCTATGACCTGCTCATCATAGGTTGTTCAGTACACTGCACCTTGTTTTAGTTCATAAAGTCTGTCATTAAGTCAAGAGGCAGATTTTCGAAGCCCGCAGCTTATATGCGAAAATGAATAAGGTCTCCTATCTATCTTTGAAGGTTTTCTCTGGGACCTCAAATTTCCTCCTATTCCAATGACCCCTACGAGCCAACTGATTATTGAAATAAAATTGAACCACATGTTAGTCAGAAATGACCTAGTTGTTTCGAGTGGACCTTAAACCTTATATCTCTCTCTCTGAGCCTTTTTTTTTTGGTTCCTGCAATACTGAGAATGGGAAAACCTGTCTGCAAAATTCTGGTGAAGTTCGGCCACCACCAGTTAGTAAGCCAGCACATTAATCACTGAGCCATAATTGGGGAACTTTCTCGGTTAACACTCCTACTGTTTTACAGAGCCATGGTCAGTCAGTGAGTAAGACGCAGGTCTTCTAACCAGTTTGCCGAGATTTTTCTGAAGCGGTTTCCTCTTGTCAGTGGTGCAGGACGAAGGGCCTGGCAGGGACTGTGTCTAGTCATTTGAATGTTATTAAAAACTACAGAGGTCCTTTATTCATGGTTTTCTGCTTGTAAAAGAACCCTTGACAGCTGTTATTTGATTTAAGAGTAGGCCATAGCACTGCTGTCCTGGCAAAACTTTCCTCATAGCACACTGCATGGCGTATGTCCATCTTCAATTAGCTCAGGTTAAGTGCCTAACAGTAGGACGTTAAACCCCATTTCATTCATTCATTCTGCTCCATGTACTAGAATATTGTGTATCGCTGTGTGACCTCACTTACTTTAGGGGTATAGGTAATATTAGATACCGAGCTGACAGTTCTAGCTATACATGTATTAGAGTTAAAAAATAGATAATGAAAACAGAATATGCTCAAAATTTCAGTCAAATTGCTTCACCCTGAACCGAGATATTAGCTATTCAATTTTAGGCTAGCCTTGATTGTCATTACTAACATTGGTACTGTAATAAACAAAGTCTTCATTATTCCTTTAAATGTTAAATTATCCATCACAAAACATATTAAATATCGCAGGCTAACAATGACATTGATACATTTGATGTTAATTAATGTCTAATTAATAATTTAAATAACACTTTTAAATTATCAAATGCATGTTTACTTTAAAGGGACAATAACACTCTTGCTGGCTTGTCAGGTCCAGAATTTTTTAACCCTTATTCTAACTACTAGATGTTTAAGTGTCCTACCTGTTCTGTAAATTATCCTATTTGAAAAATATGTTTAAATCCAATTCACATTTGAAAGTGTTCACATAATGCTTTTCAAATCCTACAGTTGAATTTTTCAAATGTTTTAAATTAGTTAATTGGAATATTGCAAAATAGTAGAATTTGTTAACCAGAATAATGATTAGGACATATTATTCAGTTACAACAAGAGTGTTATTGGGGCTTTAAACAAATATAATTTTGGTATCCTACAGTTTCAAGTTATTTTAAACATTGAGGATGTTTTTGCGATTTAATGAGTTTGTGTAGCATGTTTAAACTCCCTTGATATGCTACGATTATATAATTTTATATGAATTCATTCATAATTTAACAAAGATTGGGTTAGGTTGTTTTATTATAAATTAAACATACATGTTCATTATGCAAGATCTAAATCTTCCTATTGCAGGCCTGAACTATTATCTGAATTATTAATTAGACATTAATTAATTGATCCAAGCCAGATGGCATCAGATTTCTCCAATATTAAATAGATTAGAGTGGTTTAACCATATTTTGATTTAACCAGTACGATGGTTGAAATTATTGCACACATCTTGTCAAACCTTCACAGGCTAATATATTTTTTCTTTCAATAGATTATTTGAATGAAATGTTCAAGTTTTTCCTTTTACATTACCTATTTTCAAACTATTATAGAAAGAATGGCTAGCTCCTTATCTGAATCTTATCTTTAATAACAACACCAGACCTTGTTTTTTGTCCCATCCTAACGACTGGACCACTGTCCTTGTTAGGCCCCCCCCCTTTCTGCATCACTGACAACAGGAAACCAAATTAAACAAAACAGGGTTGTTTTAGTCTAAGATAAAAAAAATATTCCCTGTTTTTTTTGTCCCATCCAAAAGACTAATAATAATATTCCCTTTTTTTATGTCCCATCCAAAAGACTAATAACAATATATCCTGTTTTTTTGTCCCATCCGAAAGACTAATAAGAATATTTTCTGCTTTCAGATGATCAATAAAAGATGTGATGAAGAAATGAAGAAAAAAGATATGAAGATTATTTTAGAGTTGGACCAAAAAGCTATGGAACAACAGAATCTGTTAGAAAAAGCTGGCGTCCCGGGATTCTATGTTACCAATAATAAACTGGAAATGCGGCTTCAGATGTACTTATTGGATTTTATCACGAGGATAAGTCGCGCTGAAAAAGAAGGAAAATTTGACACATGAAAGTTTTGGCTCATCCTGTTAAACTGAAGCTTTAAATGGACTAGTTTTCTAAACATCTAATGAAAAGACAATAGAGGAAAATTTGAAACATGAAAGTTTTGACTGATCATGTAGAAAATAGGACTATCCGTTAGGGCCGGTTCATTTCAAAATGGATCAAGAATCCTGTGTTATTATCGAACTGAAATGGACTAGAAACATAAAGTTTTTGTTAAGACAGAAAACTAATTTAACTGGATCATGTTAAACCAAAGGGTTGAATGGACAAGAAACCTACACATGGAATGAAAAGAGAATCGAGGATAATTTAACACCTGAAAGTTTAATTTGATGTGCTCAGCGCATGTTAATGAAAGAAGGACAAATTTGACTCTTAGATGTGATTTACACTAAGGATATAGGACAAAAAAACTGATACTAAATTACAATATGTAATATGATTTTTAAGGGTGGAAAATAATGCCAAGGGTCATATAATAGACCTATTGAGCAAGAAATAATGATGTTTTGACTTTCTCAGAAAATGTGTAATTCTCGCTTTAAATAACATCAGGGTCGTGTTCAAAGATTTTCTTAAAGTTTCCACTTAACTTAGAGGAAAACTTGATATATTTAAGTGAAATCTAATAGTTACATGACTATCTTAGACTTCAGATATCCTATGAATACTGACCCGGGTTTATTGAATAAATAAAACACACATGTGTTAATAAAATCAACCACAGATTTGTTTTTTAAAGACCTAATACCACTCTTGTTGTAACTAAATAATATGTCCCAATTATTATTCTGGTCAACAAATTGTACTATTTTACAACATTCCAATTAATTGATGATACAAATTTCATCTTAACACACCTAAGTTAAAAAAAATTGGAAAAATTCAACTGTATGATTTGAAAGGCCTTACATAAACACTCTCAAGTGTTAGTTGGATTTAAACATATTTTCGAGCCCCCTGGACAAGTAAAATAGGATGTAATGGATAATTTACACAACAGGCAGGCACTCAAACATCGAGTAGTTAGAATAAGGCTAATTTTTTTATGGACCTGTCAAGCCAGCAAGGGTGTTATTGTCCCTTTAAAAAAAACACAAATGTGATTTAAAATGAATTAACCGTTGGTTAAACGAATAAATAACGGATTTACTCTGTTATGGTGACCTCTAGGATGTTGTGAAAGTCCTGGTGGGTCACGTGAGTTGAATCTCCAGTCGGTATGTTACAAGGGTTAAGGTCCCCTGTCCACCCTAATGAGGTTTCTCCAGGTACTCTGGCTGAATGGATAGCCTGTGCACGCTGTATCATAAAGCCTGTCATTGAGTCAACTGGCGTGGTTTCCAATCCCCGGTTGTACGTGGCAAGGGGTAAGGTCAGATTCAACCCTAATGAGGTTTCTCCAGGTACTCCGGTTTTCTCCTACTGCTAAAGACCGCCTATGCACAAGCGAATTATTGAAATATATTTGTACGATGTTATTCCCACCTCTCTTTCTATCCTTCAATCTCTCCGGGGGGGGGGGTCGAATGGTTAGCCTGTACACGCTGTATCATTAAGACTGTCATTGAGTCATCTGGTGTGGTTTCGAATCCCCGGTTGTACATTAAAAGGAGTGGACTCGCCTTTCAACCTCGTAGGTTTTCTCCGGGTCCTCCAGTTACCTCCCACTGCTAAACACCCCTACTCGCAAGCGAATCATGGAAATAAAATTAAACCATATGTTAATCACGAAATGACCTAGTTTGTGTCCAGTGGACGTTAAACCCCATTTCTCTCTAGATATATATCTATCTTGTTAGGTAGTGGCTCTATATTCATCTACTGTTTAAGGTCAATTTAAACAAAATACAATTTAAACAAAATACAAATCTATATTTCGTTTCGTTTTTTTATACTTTCGATAGCCTACACTACATGAATATCTGACAAGTTATAGTGGGAGTTCACGTACGGGGTCAAACCAGCGACTTTTTACCCTATGACGCCAGACATTGATTAATCAATCAGCGTTGACGTTTGTTGTGGTTTACCCACAGTTCAGTGCATTAAAAGGCCAATAAGTCCCCGGAATAGACCATTTCATTGGCTAATCCCTCACATCGTCCAGGACACGTCAATAACTACAGATCCTAGTGTAGTAAAGACAAGAAAGACAAAACGAAATAGGATCAGATTGATTTAAGGTTTATTTTCCCATGACAAACACATTATTTAAAGTCCCATGACATAGCTACATTACATATAATATACATAAACTTGAAGGTTACAAGGCAGGCGTGTGTCCTACGTGTATTTTCTTAAGTTAAATGTGAAATTTGCTCTGTTTTTGAAAAATTAACGCCACAAACAACGTGTGCCAACAATTATGATCTATTGTGCGTTTGACGTGACATAGATTTAGGGGCTCGTGTGCTGAATGTGGCATATGTTTAATAGCTCGTCGACAGAATGTGGCATACATTTAGGAGCTTTTGTGTTCGTGGCGTGTGTGTTGGATATCACATGCTTTTAGGGACTAGCGTGGTTGGTTTACCGAAGGATGTAACACGCGGCCCTCAGGTCATCAGGTTTGTAATTTAGTTAAGCGGCGTGGTTCCAATCTCAAGCTTGCATGTGACAAGGAGTAGGGGATAGCCTGTTTAACTTCTTGGGTTATTTCTGGGAATCCCCCACATGTAGTTTTGGCGTACATGTATATAGTCGTCAACCTGCTAGTCAACCGGTCTTTATCTATGAATAATTGGCTTGTCAACGCGTTAGAGGCTAAAGTTTTTAACGGATCTTTTTCAAATTTGGTCATGAGAGAACGAATCGTTTTGATATGCAGAGCTTAGTAACATTCTGCTATATTTCTGGAGCTCTCGAATCTATATCAATCTACTGCTCAGTTGGCGAAGTTACGGGTTTTTCGTGACTGTCCTTTAATTTGGGAAAACAACCCTGCGGTGTATATCAATGTTTTACCAGTATAGATGTTGTTTTTAAAACAGGGAGGGAGCCGTCGTGGCTCAGTGAGTCAAACTGCTCGATAGCTAGATATGTCTTTGGGACAGACGCTTCTTGCTCGAGGAGAAAGTATGTGAGTGGTACAGGGGTGAATGCTTGGCAAGGAACAATATCTAGTCGTTCTGGTGTACACATTGGCAAACATGTAATAATATCCATAACAGTTGGAATTCACTTGTTGACGGGCAAGGTGTCGCTCTTTTTCAGCCTGGCCCGCCATGATTATCCCTTGTCAGTGGTGCAGGACAGACGGCCTGACCAGGAACAAGTATACACGTACAAAACCCGTGGCTCTTTGAATTCATAATAGGAGCAGAATATTGTATAGCACGCTGCATAGCGTGTGCCTGTCTTATTTAGCCCAACCGGAACTGAAACGTAGGACGTATTAAACTTCATTTTATCTCGTCATATATCCGGTTTATTTTCCAGGTCTCCCGTCCTGCACAAAAGACAAGAGAAAACCACGCCCTTGGAATTTAGATCATCTTATCAGGACCTTACCCACTGAACCACCGCTGCCAACACCCCCCGCCCACCCCCCGCCCACCCCCACCCCTAAAATATCTATCCAAGTAGATAAAACAACCATTATTGATCTTCAAGATAGTAGATAGTATTGTTTAATTGATCTTCAAGATAGTATTTATTGCTTAATGGGTTTTTTTTAAATTAGAGGGTTGACTATCTCATTTCTAAACGAACAAAAATATCGAGTCGCCCCCGCGGTTCCCCCGAAACAAACAGAAACAAGATGGAAGAATACAAGAGAAAAGATTTTATTATTCTTTAAGTTAGCTGATATTTTAGTTTACAGAGTAGAATATCTCATTTATAAATCAATGGTCAGCAGAATTAATATTAAACAGACATTATGTAGACATGGACTTGCATATCAAACCTTTAATCAACTCTCTAGAACATCGGATGGATGGCCGAGATTCAAATACATGTAGATAAGGACGCCCGCGAAATTTTAAAGTTCTCCGTTGATACAATAATAAACCAATTTGATTAAAATTACAGATCTCTATTTCGTTTCGCTTTTTTATACTTTGGATGGCTTCCACTACATGAAGATCTAAGCGGTTGCAGTGGAAGATCGCGTCAAATTTCATACGGCTTATGACCCTATGACGTCAAACCTTTGTTTAATCAATAAGCATTGATGTTTTTAGTGGGTTACCCACAGTTCCGTGCATCTCACGCCAAAAACTCACTGTAACAGACCGTTTCATTAGCTAATCCCTCACATCATCCAGATCCTAGTGTAGTAAAGACAATTAAAACGAAATTTTGAACTATAACAAACGGAACGAAATAGGATCTGTGTTTTAATTCGATTGATAATCAAAAATCTACGTGAATTCTTGCCAAACCTTAAAACGCTCAAAGCTTTGCTCTGAATAAAGTAATTTCAATGAAATAGTAATTTTTCATTATCGGTTTTTGAAATTTTTATACCCAGAACGGTCAGCTTTTTTTCTAAATCTTTCATAATATATGTTTAATATATTTATATAATGATTCATAATAATACAATAACAAGCTTAGTCAGTCCCTTTCAACAATATATGGACTATTAATGTTAGTAAATGTGAAAAAAAAATACACATGACAATACAAGATTGTGACTTTCACCTCACTATAAACTTCTCCCGGCTCCTAGCTTATTAAATACCCTTGCAGACATGGTCATATCTGCAATTGTCTCTTTTATCTTGTCACGGCATGTTCATAATCTTGAAGTCATGTGGATCTTGTACACAAAACAAATTGAATAAATTGGATGTTTAATAAGATTGTGCCTCGACAGAAGTTTATAGTGAGGTGAAAGTCAAAATCATGTATTGTCAAAATTAGCAGAGTTCATTAAGTTCTATGCACCTAAATGCTATCTCTTTGTTACATACATAATTTAGTTTTTAATTGAAATGGCTAAAGTAGCCGAAATTAAGATCTTGATTTTTGGATTAAATACGTTAATCTCACACTATTTTCTCGCACGCAAACTGAAACCGGTTAGTACAATACGTTTCATCCATTTCCCAGTCACGTGTATCCAGACGGAGACAGTGCTGTCCATCGCTTATCGGCAAACCACTGTACCACGTGACTGGTGTACCGTCAACCCACTCAAACTCCTTGTTTCCGGTATTAAAGGCTCCCACGAACACGCCATAGCTGTACCAATTATCTGAAAAATGTTTAAATAATAATTAATATATATATATATAACATAATATGCAGGTCCGGCGGAGTGGGGGGGGGGGGCTACGTCCCCCCAAAAATTTGGCCGCAAGTACTCTTTTCTTCAGGTTATTGCGGCCCCTGAACCCTCGCCCTATAATTGCTCCCACTGGCCCTGATATAAAGCCAAAAAAAACCCACCTAAAATATGCAGATGACACTGAGCAGGTCACAATTTTTGTCCAATTTCAACGTAACTTGAAATATAGGTTTATTTCCCTAAGATCGCGATTCCTTTCAATATTGGCATGTATCGGACCGTAACTGCATGGATTATGGCCCCTGATGCAAGTTTATAGCCCGAAGATGTTGGTTTGGTTTGTTTGTTTTGGGGGTATCGCGGCGTTGCAGTGTTTTGGTACCTGATAATGACACATGTCTACGTCAGAAACTTCTTCTTGCACGGACACCAATTTGATTCCAACTGCTAAAGATGTGTTTACGTACATGCCAATGCGTACTCGGAACCTCGGTTTTTCGTTCCATTCGAACGACTAGGCTCTTTATTAAATATTACTATTAATACGTACTTTGTTCATAATGCTGTATGACAACACTTTTCAGGAATGCAATTTTGTCCAAAGTGTCCATTTTATATAGTCTAAGGCCGTAGCGTTGACAGGTGAACCTTGCAGTATCAACATTAGCTATGTAATATGACAACCATATACACGTCTCCGATACAGAATCATATTCATAATTACCAGAACCAAGACATTTCTCTTCTGCAAAAACAAAAGGAGGACAACATTTTTTTAAAAAAGGAGAAAGACTAAACCTTATTCAGGTCGCCGGTGCACAGTCGAATGCAGTGGACTTTGGAGGGGTAGTGCGATAAGTGTGGCGGACACTAAATTATGTGTGGTTTAATGGTCGAGAGCGAGACATTAAGTAAAATATTGTAACAAAAAAAGGACCGTGAGGTCCGAGTGTTTTTACAATATATTACGCAATTTCTAAGCTCGAGACGATTAAACTACTTAAAATACAGACACTCCGCACATGCGTTTACAGTGAAATACGTCATGCCAGTGTAATATTGTTATAATGTACGCTTGGCAAGTTGCCCGTACGTTATTTGAAATAATGGTACGCCAACATTAACGGATGACGTCACACCTGTATTTTTAACGCATTTAAAGCGAAAAGAGAAATAGTGTGATTTCCTGGTTGAGGGAGGGGGGCACAGGATCGGGGAAAACCTACGAGGATAGACTGGTGACCTTTGGGATAAAAACAAGCCTCCCTCCCCCTTTCCCCCATCATTAGACCAACACGATAACTAAACCCAGTCAGAGCCTGCGGGGGTGCAGGGGTACATTGCACTCCCTGAAAAATCTCCCTTCCTATTTGTCTGGTAATTCCATCCCTTTGAATATTCAACAAGAATTTTGTAGAATTTTGATAATTAAAACTCTTTATACCTGGACACATTCCAGGATTACAATCTTCGGTTTCCACAGCATCTCCGTCGCAGATATCTCCACCATGTTCCGGTTGGGGGTTATTACATTCTCTTGTTCGAGATTTGGTACCAGGTCCACACGTAACGGAACATTCGCTATATTCTGACCAATCACCCCATCCACCATTAACTGAAAAAAACCAACAAAAATATCTTAAATCAATATGTCCCTAATTCTTGATTTACTATGAGACTGTAAATTAGTAATTATGTTCCTTAGTTACTATTAGTGGTAACTTAGTAATTATGTTCCTTAGTTACTATTACTGGTAACTTAGTATTTATGTTCCTTAGTTACTATTACTGGTAACTTGGTAATAATGTTCCTTAGTTACTATTACTGGTAACTTAGTAATTATGTTCCTTAGTTACTATTACTGGTAACTTAGTATTTATGTTCCTTAGTTACTATTACTGGTAACTTGGTAATAATGTTCCTTAGTTACTATTACTGGTAACTTAGTAATTATGTTCCTTAGTTACTATTACTGGCAACTTAGTAATTATGTTCCATAGTTACTATTAGTGTTAACTTAGTAATTATGTTCTTTAGTTACTTATACCCCTCGCGGTGTTCCGTTTATTTAGAGCGAATGCCACTTAACACTGCTGGAAAGAGGGAACATTCTTGTTCTGAATTATGATTGATCAATAGTCCGGTTAACTACCAATCGCTGACTGCATTACAAAGGCATTACCCTTAAAACAGGGCGTCAAATTGGACTAAATATGTTTACATAAAGTTACGTCATGGCGCACGATTTTATTATGCCCAGTTAACCAGAGCATAGTAGAATATTGCAGTAAAACTAATTGCGTGACAAACGAGGCTATTAACATTGACATAAAATTAACAATACTGTATGGAGTCGAACAATACTTTCACCGCTTTTAATACCTTAAATAACTGTCCAAATTTTAAGGGAAGACCCCAGATTAAACGAATGACTGTCATGTTGTTTAACTTAAGTGATATATTTGATTGAACGGGTAGAAACGACACACTCCCTCAAAAGTTCAAGTATCAGAAGTCGATCCAACAATGGCCAGAGAGGGATTTCTTTGGTCATTGCTTCAGGAATATGTTAGTTACAATGTGTTTAGTAACTAACTTAGCTACAACGGACCTAATAGTTATTCATTAGTTACAATGTGCTTTGTAACGTAGTTACAGCGACCCTAGTTTAGTGCCGTGTACCCGGTAGCTAAGTTACTTTATGCCTGGTAGCTTAGTTACTATATGCCTGGTAGCTTAGTTACTATGTGCCTGGTAGCTTAGTTACTATGTACCTGGTAGCTTAGTTACTATGTGCCTGGTAGTTTGGTTACTATGTGCCTGGTAGCTTAGTTACTATGTGCCCGATATCTTAGTAACTACGTGCACCTTCGCATATTTAAAAAAAGTTTTAGATTTCGGATCATCAAAATTATAACTACCTGGACACGGTACAGGAAAACACGAAGCCTCTTCGGTAGTCTCCCCGTCGCAGGCAAGTCCACCATTTGCCGGTTGGGGGTTATTACATTCTCTTGTTCGAATTTTGGTACCAGGTCCACACGTAACGGAACATTCGCTCTCAACCGTTTCTCCCCATCCACCATTAACTGCAATTACACAAGATTAATTGATACCTGGGTTACAGTGTATGTTGCTTAGTTACTATGATAGTGGTAACTAAGGTAGTTACTATTATAGTGGTAACTAAGGTAGTTACTATGATAGTTGTAACTAAGGTTGTTACTATGATAGTGGTAACTAAGGTAGTTACTATGATAGTTGTAACTAAGGTATTTACTATGTGAGTGGTAGCTTAGTGATTATGTTCCTTGATATGTTAGTGGTATTTACTCAGTTACTATGTTCCTGGTAACTCAGCTACTATGTTCCTGGTAACTTAGTTACTTTATGCCTGGTAACTTAGTTACTTTATGCCTGGTAGCTTAGTTACTTTATGCCTGGTAGCTTAGTTACTATGTGCCTGGTAGCTTAGTTACTATGTACCTGGTAGCTTAGTTACTATGTGCCTGGTAGCTTGGTTACTATGTGCCTGGTAGCTTAGTTACTATGTGCCCGATATCTTAGTAACTACGTACACCTTCGCATATTTAAAAAAAGTTTTAGATTTCGGATCATCAAGATTATAACTACCTGGACACGGTACAGGAAAACACGAAGCCTCTTCGGTAGTCTCCCCGTCGCAGGCAAGTCCACCATTTGCCGGTTGGGGGTTATTACATTCTCTTGTTCGAATTTTGGTACCAGGTCCACACGTAACGGAACATTCGCTCTCAACCGTTTCTCCCCATCCACCATTAACTGCAATTACACAAGATTAATTGATACCTGGGTTACAGTGTATGTTGCTTAGTTACTATGATAGTGGTAACTAAGGTAGTTACTATTATAGTGGTAACTAAGGTAGTTACTATGATAGTGGTAACTAAGGTAGTTACTATTATAGTGGTAACTAAGGTAGTTACTATGATAGTGGTAACTAAGGTAGTTACTATGATAGTTGTAACTAAGGTAGTTACTATGTGAGTGGTAGCTTAGTAATTATGTTCCTTGATATGTTAGTGGTATTTACTCAGTTACTATGTTCCTGGTAACTCAGCTACTATGTTCCTGGTAACTTAGTTACTTTATGCCTGGTTACTTAGTTACTTTATGCCTGGTAGCTTAGTTACTTTGTGCCTGGTAGCTTAGTTACTATGTGCCTGGTAGCTTGGTTACTATGTGCCTGGTAGCTTAGTTACTATGTGCCCGATATCTAAGTAACTACGTGCACCTTCGCATATTTAAAAAAAGTTTTAGATTTCGGATCATCAAAATTATAACTACCTGGACACGGTACAGGAAAACACGAAGCCTCTTCGGTAGTCTCCCCGTCGCAGGCAAGTCCACCATTTGCCGGTTGGGGGTTATTACATTCTCTTGTTCGAATTTTGGTACCAGGTCCACACGTAACGGAACATTCGCTCTCAACCGTTTCTCCCCATCCACCATTAACTGCAATTACACAAGATTAAATGATACCTGGGTTACAGTGTATGTTGCTTAGTTACTATGATAGTGGTAACTAAGGTAGTTACTATGATAGTGGTAACTAAGGTAGTTACTATGATAGTGGTAACTAAGGTAGTTACTATGATAGTTGTAACTAAGGTAGTTACTATGATAGTGGTAACTAAGGTAGTTACTATGATAGTGGTAACTAAGGTAGTTACTATGTGAGTGGTAGCTTAGTAATTATGTTCCTTGATATGTTAGTGGTATTTATTAAAAATTGTTAACCTTAGTTTAACTAAAATACTATAAAAAAGCCCCCTATAAACTTTTGTTGTTTAAATGTATTAACTTTGTCAAATAGAAACTATTTGCAAATTTTGTGTCTCTCATTGAACGTCGGATTAATGGTTTGTGGGTCCCTAGTCTGATCTTATTTTAACGTGTATAATACGTTAAAGAGAATTTCGCCAATGCAGTGGCGTGGGCGCTGGATAAATAGATGTTGAAAATATGACGAGAGATAATTAACTTACCCGGAGTAGGAGTTTCTATACAGGGAGTATTGTCGCCAGACCATACCAGCCTTAACAGACCTAAAAACAAAGTAGAATTGAGTACAAAAACACTTCCAGACAGTACCAGCCTTAATAGCAATGGCTATTGTTCAAATTGGGTCATGTCGGGACTAACATATGCTTCGCTTTTATTAAAATAACTCGCTTGCGCGTAGGGGTCTGTAGCAGAGGAAACCGGAGGACCCGAAGAAAACCCCAACCCTTGCCATGTACATGCGGGAAATCGAAACCACACAATTTGAGTCCATGTCACACCTTATGTTGCAACGCGCACGCGTTAACCATACCTTCCCGCCCCCTAAATTACATAGCACCACATTAACTTCCTAACCATTTGGTATCAACTTTTGACCTCGATTTCAAAGTTTTGCACTTGTTAAAAAAATTGACGATGTCAAATCAAAGCGATCGATTGCCAACCGGGAATGTACTCAATGTTATAATTAAATTGAAAACTGAATAAAAATTGTTTGAGAATATGAATTGTTAAGGTTGACATCCGGTTTAAAATGGTCTCACTTCCGGTGTGTTTTAACTTGAGTTTACTCTACAACAAAGATGCATGGCTATAAACGTTGACATATTTTGTGAAATAAAATACAAATTTAAAGAAGTGTGGTCCCGTGTTCCATACTGGCGTAGGCCGAGAAAGTTCATCAACATTTTATAGCCTGGTCCCCTCTTTTTAGGCAATTTTCAGTGCCTGGCAAGGGACAAGGTATAGTCGCACGAATGGGATTAAAAACCGAGGTCCGATGTACATATTGGCGTGCTCGTAAACGCACCCTTGACCGTTTGAGTTCGAAATAAGAGTGCGTCGCAGTGCCGCTGTCCAGGCAAAATGTCCCTCATAGCACACTTTGTGGTGTATGCCCAGTCGGTTCCATGGACAGTAGGACGTTAAATATGAGTAGGATTCTTACCTGAGAGGTTAATTTTAATCCTTGCATGGATACTCACAACCTCAACTCCATCCTCATTCATAGTGGAACCGTTGTGTTCAGCTTGTAATAAAATTAAATATAGAAATATTACTTCAATTATTATTGTCAAATTGCTTTGTGGGAACATGGCGAAAGAAGTGGTTGTATATATCTTTGCGCAGGGAAGAATGTGGTGGGGTGGGAGAGGCGTCTTTGCGGAAGGTGTTGGAGAGGGGGGTCGTCTTTGCGGAGGAGGTGGGGGAGGGGGGTGTCTTTGCGGAGGGGGTGGGAGAGGGGGGAGTCCTTGCGGAGGGTGTGGTGGAGTAGGAATGGGTTGACATCTTATATCTGGAAGTAGGAGTCGGAAATCTTGTGGGGTGGGGACGAGGATTCATTTTTCTGGGGTTAGATTTAAGGGGGCTGTCTCTTAGCCGGGGAGTAGCGGATACAGAAGGGATTGCGGAAGGTGTACACATACATTTCACCGCATTCCAGAATGAATATTTCTTCTACTAATCTGTTTTATGAAATAAAAACAAAACACGAACAATCGAAACCATTAGACAAAATTCGAAGTCCTAAAAACGGTATAGGCAAATTAGAGTAATCAGGCTAAATAGTGTAATCAGTATATGGACTGTTCACCGTGTACAAAATACACGACAAACAGTGGTAATATTATAATGAACGATTTAATATTAACGACGGACGTTTTAATTAACGATAACTGCTTAAAGATTAACTTATTGTATCAACGTCTCCGGTAACGTAACGTATTGTATCAACGTCTCCGGTAACGTAACTGTATTAAGTTTTAATACACGTTAACGAATTTGTTCCAAAACACACTGGCGGTTTAATACAGACAAACTGTGGCAATAATGACAAAATGTTATAACCAAGGTATATTGATGTTGAAGGAGGGGGGGGGGGGTGTAATCGCTCTCATTACATCCCCTATGTAAATGATTGACTGAATACTGACTGTGAAAACACAAGTTGGATATTTTAAGAGAATCAGACTATCTTTCATTACCTGTGTATTCGACTAGGGCCCTGACTTTTAACAAAAATGATGGATCGTCCATAAATCTGCTAGCTGCTGTAACCGCAAGATCATCTGAGCCCGGGTCGTCATTGGTGAATTCTAATACAGGATTTGATATCACTGAGCCTGCAGAAAGATAATCTTCATATTTTAGCTGTCCTTTATTATTACGTCATCTTCGGTATTCGGTATCACCAGTGGTCTGAATCCGTTCTACGTCACTGACCCTTGGGTTAATTCATGAGGCATTATATAGGGCCGGCTTCTACATCCGGTGATCGGGAGATCACGGTGGTGAAAGTGGATGTTCGATCCCTGCATAGACCGAGAGAGTTCATCCAGATTTTCCGGTGTAGTTTCCCCGTGTCAGTGATGCAGGACAGGGGGTCTGACAAGGGCAGCTATCTAGTCGTTCGGATGGGGCGAAAAACCTTGTTCCCGCGTGCTCCTAAAAGATCTCGTGGAAGCTCGAATCCATATAAGAGTAGGCCGTAGCGTCGCTGCCCGGTCAAAATTTCCTTCGTAGCACAACCTGATAGAAATTAAAACTCTCTCTCTCTCTCCCTCTCTCCCATTCTCTCTCTCTCTCCCATTTTCTCTCTCGCCCCGTGCTTGGTAACGACGAAAGGCTACGTGTCATGCCTATAAAACTGATTGTTTTCCAGTGTTCTATAAAGTTTCTAATTAATACGAAGACTAAAGTTGTAATTATAATAGAAGTGGTAATAATTATAATAATACGAACCGATGGTTAAAACAACACACAGCTGTAAATACCATAGAATACTTCCCATGTTGATATTTTATGATTCGATTCAATACACTACAGAAAAAAATACAGAATACTGTAACAAATATATCGGAATAACCCGTAAAATAATCTCTAAATATATTGAAATTCTGAATAAAATTGGATTTCTTTATAAAATATATGGGAATTCTTAATAAAACATATTGGAATTCTTAATAAAATCTATTGGAATTCTTAATAAAACATATTGGAATTGTCAACAATATATCCCTTTGACGGCTTACGGTACAAATATGTTCCACTTCGCATTAGGACTAATAGAGTCAGCTCTGTTAGATATTTGCCTGTAGGTACATTTCTTTTCAGCAACAGATAGCTGATACATTATTACGTAACAACGTATGGGGAATTCCTCGAGGTCACGTGACACATATGCTGCTTGAAGGTGTTTCCCACTAAAGGCTATATTGGAATTTTTATCAAAATATACGGGAATCCTTTATAAAATATATTGACGTTCTTAATATTATATATTAAAAATCTGAAAAAAATATATATTGGAATTCTTAGCAAAACATATAGGAATTCTTAAAAAAAAACATATTGAAATTCTTAATACAAGTACAATATATTGAAATTCTTAATAAAATGTATTGAAATTCTTAATAAAATATATTCATATATATTTCTCTATGAACTATCACTGAGTAAGATGCTAGCTTGCTTGCTTGGAGGTCGTGTGTTCGATCCTAAGCTAGGGATTTTCCTGTGGGAGTCCTCCTTGTCAGTGTTGCAGGACGGACCCGATGTACACAGTGTCCGTAACCCTAACCCTAACCCCAACCCTAACCCTAGTCCCTTGGCAGTTAGAGTTCAATGTAAGAGTAGGCCGTAGCGCTGTTGTCCTGGCAAAAATTTCTTCATAGCACACTGTATGGCCTATGCCCATGTTCATTAGCCGAAACTGAACAGATGGACGTTAAACCCCACATTAGAGACGGCTGTCCTTGTCCGGTCCTCCGTCCTGCACTACTTACAAGGGGAACCACGCCAGGAAATCCCAATGGATATTTTTTGCTAACACCGGGAGACAGCTACCCACTTTATCTTGGGCCTAACACTTTAAATATAGACAGCTACCCACTTTGAACACAATTCAACTCATTAAATTTAACCAAATCAATAAAATTTATTCTACACCCAACTCAATATATGCAACATGTTAAATGCATAACTATTAAACATGTATTATGCAAGAGCTAAATTTGCCTATTACAGGTCTTTCTTTAGGACCGAAATATTAATTATTAATTAGACATTACTTAACTTATCCAGACCATAATAAACTATCGATGCCAACGTTAGCCTTCGATATTGACTGGATTATAATCCTATACGCTGCTTAACGCTCATTGATAATTAAATTTAAAAAATGCATAATCCAGACTATGTTATTTATCGTACAAGCTTTAGTAATGATGATCGAGGTTAGGCGGATATTTCAATGGCTTATATCTCGGTTCATAGTGGACCAATTTAACTGAAATTTTCAGCAATTACCATTACATTACCTAGTGTTTAACAATTATAGTGAGAACTGCCACCTCTTTATATAATCTCTAATCTATACACGGTGAACAGCCCATATGCTGATTACACTATTTTGCCTATACCGTTTTATTAGGACTTCGAATTTGGTCTAATGGTTTGGATTGTTCGTACTAGTTTTTATTTTATTTTTATAATGTATCTTTAATCTTTTCTAACTTTAAATGATAAAATCCCACTTAATGCACCATTTCCATATTTCGGAGAATATCAAATTGTCCACGGCTTAGACCGCTCTAGATATTTATTCAGAGTAATTATTTAATATTTAAAGGGCCATTGTTGGAGATTCGATAAAGAGCTGTTAGTTCTCGCTATAACAGTTAAAAAACGTAAATATAACATAACGTAAATAGAACATGCTGGAAATTTCAGCCAACTTGCTCAACTCTGAACCGAAATATTAGCTTTTGAATTTTAGGCTAGCATCGAATTTTTTTCCCCGGTTAGGATTCTATCGGTGTGAAACGAGGCTTATCAACCGATTCTATTGAAGATAATAGGTAGTGTTTGTATGTTCTGACCATAAAATCCTTGATTACGCATCTATCGTAGCAATGATCTCTGTGTTAAAAATTATATTTGAAACGTGTTAAACCAGTTCTATCACAAATTGTCCTGTAAAGGGGAAAATCTGTCACTTTCCGGGTGTCAAACAAACCACGTGATGTATATTAATTAGCCATGTGGTGTGAATTGAGACACAGCGTACTGTTTACACGACGAATCTGTGTACTAAACGTTAAAAAACCATAAATTTGTGTTTATAATATACTAATAAACATGGACATTTGATCAGATATTCGGCCAAAGGACGACGCGTGAGCACAATACAGCAGTAAACCTATGCCAAATCTGTATGATTACTATAGAGCCCAGTGAGCGTGTTGAACCAACTATGTCACTTCCGGTTTAAATAAAAATTAATTTCTCGCTTACAAAGACTTTTTGCTGTGTGTTACAGAGGGGATTATTTATAAATATATATTTAAAATATATGAAAACCTTGTTGAAAATCGTTGGTCTTCCCTTTTAAATGCCGTATAATATATATAACAAGTTAGGTCGTACTATAAACAAGGATGAAATTCAACAATCTCATTCTCCAGACCGCGCGACGCAGAATTGTTCAAAGAACAAGCATGTCGATTTTCATGTCGATCGGTCTTAAACTAGAGGAGCCTTAGGCCTTTTCAAAGAGCGGTCCTTGGACCTGTTTCACAAATTTTTTACTAAGATAAAAATCAAAAATTCAGTAATTTGATTGGATGATATTAAATTGATTTTAGTGCTTAGCCAACCAAATTATAAACATCTACTAAAATTTGGATTTTATCTTTAGTTAAGATTTCAAGAAAACCGAACCTGGTCCAAAAGTAAATCTGCTATGCTAGAATCTTGAATAAAGGTATTCATTTCCAGTTCATTGTAATCACACCATGGCGATTTGCCCACTGAAACGCGTTTTCGAGCGCGTTCTCTGTCCTTAAACTAAGTTTCAAGCACATGTGAAATGCCAGGACACAGAAACCACGAATTGTTTCAGTAGCATTTAGTAATAGACATACCCAGAACAACATTCAATGGATTACAAATATATAATTTATCTTTTAGCTTCGCTAGTCTTTCTAAAACAGTGATTTGTCAACCAGTGTGCCCGGGGTCTTCCCTTAAGTACACAGTAAGAAAATGAGAAAAACCACGTGATCCCAATGGCGTATTCACTGGTGCTTAGTGATAAATTAGTAGCAGTGGTTTCTTTTTTTACTTTGAGTCACTCTATGACTATGTACCTGTGACTATCCGAGTCTACGGTCGCATGTCATCCATGATTTGCCATGTTTCCAATCTTTCAAAATTCAAAATATTTTTCATATATATTTAGTCAGGTGTATGTGTCGCTTTTTTGTTTTCACGTGTCCCAAGGTGTGCCGTTGGCAAAACAAGGCTGAGAACCTCTGGTCAAGATATCATACATTTAACCAAATTAATATAATAAAACATGAATAAAACATAATTAATTCTGAAACAGAAGCAAAATAAGAGTAACCACGCTTACAATCTGTGAATTCTGTTCAACAATTTGTAACTGGACATACGACCACCTACTTGCTGTATGTCTGTGACTTCTGTCCAAAGATTAACTAACTACTCATTATATATCTGTCGACGTCTCATGTGGGTGGAAACGCGACCCATTATCATTGGTTAGTAACAAAATGTTTTTCGACACGTATGTTAGTTGCATATTGATTACCATTAAACAAATATTTAAAAATGAAATGAAATAAGTTTTAAAGTTCTACTGTTCTGAACCGACTCATGTAGGGAAAACAGTGTGCAATGTGGGGGATTTTGCCCGGACGGTGGCACTACGGTCTACTCTTATTTCGACTTAACCCTTGTGCGGATACAATTGTATTTCGGGACCATATCGCTAACATTTGTGCAGGCCTTTAGCTAGCGGAGGTGCAAGGAGGCGCCCCCACCCCTCGACTTTATGGACGCCACATATGGGCGCTCAATCGGCATGATTGGCGGGATGCCTCATCCCGAAGGGGCAACAATATTGCCGAGATCCTAGGCTCCCATAATTGTCGGGGCGCCCATAATATAATTGTCGGGGCGCCCATAATGCAAATTGAGATTTGTTAGGCGCCCAAAATATAATTGTCGGGGCGCCCATAATATAATTGTCGGGGCGCCCATAATATAATTGTCGGGGCGCCCATAATATAATTGTCGTAGCGCCCATAATGCAAATTGAGATTTGTTAGGCGCCCAAAACGGCATAATCATCTTCATCATTCAAATAAGTCGCACTCGAACCCGTTTGTGAACTTTTCGTTCTTCTCGTAAATTATTATAGGTATGTTGAAGTCGTATTCCTTTCTTCAAATATTATACTATTCATATCAAAATATCATTATAAGCCAATAAAGCAAATTCCGCTATCATAATAAGCCAATATAGTAAATTCCGCTTCAAAGTTGAAATTTTTCGTCAGTTTCGGGTGCAAATACGATTTTCCCAAATTTTCTGGGAGGTGGGGGGGGGGGAGAACCTTTCCCGAGGGAGGCATGTCCATGGTACATTTAGCCGTGAACCGTCAAGTGCAGGTACATCGGCGCCCCCAAAAGCCCCCTAAACGCCCTAGAAGCCCTCGCCTCCTAACAACTTTGGGCTGGGCTAGCTACGGACCTGTTGTGGGGAACTGATTTATAGTTGTCTTGCGACTTGCGAGATTTTATACATTGTCATCTAACTAACATCGGGTTTAATACTGCAAATAGAACGGAAGTCAGGCAGTGGCAGAATTCACCATTTAACAAGAAAACTTTTACATTTGTAGATTTTTGATGGTTTCTTAAATACCCTATAATTCATATCTTTACTGTTATTACCCCAACTATTTTTTCTTACTGCTTGGTTGTTATTCAGCCTTAATACGAAGCTGAGTAGTTTGGTCGTATTATAATAAAAAAAATGCATCCAAAAACTAATTTATGTCTTGAGTCTTAGATTATGCCTTTTTGCCAACAGAGTTTTTGGTGCGTCGTCTCCACACAAGGGTTCAACTGTGATGGGTTTTTCTACGTGCATCCCAACGACCATGCGTTTCCCCCAGCCAGGCCCTCAGCCCTCCATAAGGGTTATAACGGATTTGCAGTTTTCGAACATTTCAGAGTAGGGTCGCCTGCCCAACCTCGTGGGTTTTCTCCTGGTCCCCCGGTTTCATCCCACTGCTAAAGACCCCTACGCTCAAGCTATTTTTTTAAATAAAATTGAACCATATGTAAGTCCCAAAATGAAATAGTTTGTGCCGAGTGGACGTTAAATCCCATTTATCTCTCTCTCTCTCTCTGTCTCTCTTTCTCTCTCTCTCTCTCTGCTCCTACTTGGCCAATGAAGACTGACATACGCCATACAGAGTGTTGTAAGAGAAATTATGGTTTATTTTTATATCGAATTCCAGCTACCGAAGGATCTTTTATGCTACACGCCACGGCACTGTACATACGGGAGCCGTTTCCTGCTGTATTTACAAGGGGAACCATGTCGAAAATTCCGTTGGTCGACGGGGATCACGGTGGCTAAATAATTGATAAGGCGCTGGTTGGCTAACCTGGAGGTCGGGTGTTCGATCCCTGCATTGGCCGAGAAAGTTCATCTCGATTTCCCGGCGTGATTTCCCCTTGTCAGTGATGCAGAAGGAGGGCCTGACAAGGACAGCTGCCTAGTCGTTCGGATGGGACGAGGTCCCGTGTACACATTGGAATGCACGTCAGATCCCTTGGCAGTTGGAATTCGATATAAGAGTAGGCCGTAGCGCCGCTGCCCGGGCAAAATTTCTCTCATAGCACATTGTATGGCGTATGCCCGTCTTCCATTAGCCCAGGTTAGGTGCATAATAGTAGGACGATAAACCCCATTTCATTCATTCATTCATTCTGTTGATCGAACACGCGAGAGGAGTTTTACATCCTGAATAGAAATATTGTTTATATTTTAAAAAATCACAAAGTGTGTTGATTCCTCGCTTGTACATGACAATGTGTAGGGTCGTCTGTACAACTTCGTTTGGTTTCGACCGTTCGTCCGGTTACTTCCCACTGTTAAATACCCCTAGTGAGTTACTGAAGTAAAGTTAGTCCCGTAATGACGTTGAACCCAAAAGAGTAGGGTTGGCTGTCAAACTTGTGTTGAATTTCATTTTATTTGATAACGCAGAAAATGTTTTGATGAAACATTGGCAATTGTGATATAAAGATAAGGGAATGATACGAGAGATCGTTTTAATATTAAAACAGTTGATAAGAGAGCGGTAGATAAATAAATATTGGCCTGATATACAATTAATCAATGAACAATTTATATCTATCAAACTACACATCAAATAAAGGACATCAATGATAAGAAACGGCTGTCAACTTATTAAATTTGTTCACATCATGTGCCACACCTAGCTCTAGAAAACATCCTCGTCGACCAAATACCATATTCAGCATCCTCGTCGACCAAATACCGTATTCCTCGTCGACCTAATACCATATTCAGCATCCTCGTCGACCAAATACCATATTCAGCATCCTCGTCGACCAAATACCGTATTCAGCATTAAGCCCGCTATGCATCTACGCGTTTAGCAGCAGCTTTTTCCCGCGTGTTTTCGCCGGGTACATGGACACGGTCCTAATACATTCCATTAGACCGCCCTTAAAGTCGATATTTAATTCCGTATATTTGTTTTTCAACGTTTCGGTTGGAGCGCTGGACGAGCGGGGGGGGGGGGATTTTGAAAACATTTTGCACCAACGTAATTGAGGTTTAGCATCCTACTGTTCTGCTCCAACTGGGCGAATGAAGGTGGACAGACACAATACAGGGTGCTATGAGGACAATTTTTCAGATTATGATTGCAATAAACAAATCTCAGAGTAGACAACATTTCAGCCACTTCCGGTCAGGGCTATGTTACCACACATGTCACGGCTTTAGACCACAATTATCAACCGACGTCCACGAAACTTGGTCACTATGATGTCATTAATTATATCGTAGTGGGTACATATTCGACCACTTCCGGTCAGTGGTTTCCGAGATATCAGGTTACCACGTATTTGATGTGGCTTGGATACAGACCACAATTGTCAACCGATGTTTAAGTATCGTGAATAGCCAAAAGTTATAATCAAGGTTCTCTAAATTCGTAAGTTTCATTGAATTCTGTTAATAATTGCGGTCTATAATAGAAGGTTTTTTTTAATTCTTTCTTATCCCATGTGGTATATATCCATTCACTGTATATTCAGCAGAGGTGCCGAAAGTCGTTTTAATTTATTTATCGGTCGATGCACGACCTTTGCCTAGCGGTTATTGACCGTAGAATGATCAATATTTAAAAGCTTTCAAAGGGTGGTGGCTGAAGGAGTGAAATATGGGTTTCAAATAAAAAATAGAATTTCAGCAATTTTAAGATTAAACTGCAAACTTTTTCGAGCAGAACAGTAGGACGATAAAACCTAATTACCGGACAGAACAGTAGGACGTTAAACCCTAATTTGAAAAGCAATTCATATGTATCGGTTTCTTTGAAAAATACTTTAGTTTCCTATTGGCCAGTTAAATTGGTGTTGGTCGTTTTAACACGGCGGTGTCCAGTAAGTCTACGCTGTTATGACTTACATTTGCGGTTAATTTGAGAGATGGATGATGATTCTTCAGAATGTACAAAAACGTCCTCAAGTCGTCTAGTGTGTACGTCCAGACTATGGAAACGTCATCTAAAAAACGTCTGTAGCAATCCGGTTGTATTGGGCAGAGTGGCACCCATCCCCCCTTTTCCCACTCCGCCAGGATGAGATTTCGTAGCTCGAAGCAAATGGTTTTTCCGTCGCAGTTCCTGAAGACTGGGGGTATACTTAGTCGTTGATTATCAAGTGGTCCACCTTTAAAAGACAACTGTTGATGCGGTCTTCGTCCGGTTTTGATGCTTGCGGATACCTAAGAAATGCTTTCCCAACTGCTTCGATCGTCGTGTTCGTGTACATGCTTTGTACGTCGACGAATATTAAAATAGTGCGTACAGGGACTCAAGTTAAAGCTGTTTGATTTTGTGAATGAAATCGTTAATGTGTTTAAGGTAGGAAGCGTGTTGACATGCTCGGGGTAATAAGAAATGGTCTATATATTGTGATACGTTGTATCATTCGCTGTCACCGTCTGATATTATTGGGCGTCCATTTTGGGTAATTTATTAGATATAAACCATTCGGTTGATGTATTTTTTAGTAGCGTATCGAGATTTTGTTGTCTAGCGGGTAGATAATCGTATTGTTTTGCTTTTATGTATGTCTTGTGTTGCAGTTCGGGGGATAAGATGACCGAATGGTTAGCACGTGCGTGCTGGTTTCATAAAGTCTGTCATTGAGTCAACTGGCGTTGCCTCCAATCCCCGGTTGTACGTGACAAGGAGGGGGTCGCCTGTCAAACATCGTGGGTTTTCTCTGGGGCCCACGGTTTCCTCCGACTGCTAAAGACCCCTACGCGCAAGCGAATTATTGAATTAAATTTAACCATACGTTAGTCCCGAAATGACCTAGTTTGTGTCGAGTCGAAGTTAAACTGCATTACTCTCTCTCCCTCCCTCTCTCCCCCTCTCTTTCTCGCTCGCTCACTCTCCCTCTCTGTATTGCAATTCGTGTAAGGTGTTGTTTATTAAGGTAGCGGTGTTTTTAAAGATGGGTTGGTTTTTTTTTGGGTGTAATGTTTAGGATTACTTAATTGTTTTTCTGCCTCTGAGATATAGTCTATGCCATTCATTATGACACAACATTAACCTTTGTCGTTTTGTGAGATATTTAATGCTGTTTTTGAGGCTCGACTGATATTTGGTATCTGTGTCTGTAGTTGGAAGGATAATATTTCTGTGTTTATTTGGTCGAAAGTGTTTGAAAGGGGTGGCGATAATAAATTGTTCGGTGGTTTCCATGTAGATTTTTCTGTGAATAATTTTATATATCTCTGCCGGGTTTGTTCTTAAATAAATAAGTAAATGAAAGAGTTTTTTGGAATCGATCTGTTGCCTGGGTGACGAAGTCTTTCGATGTCATCGTGGAGGTAGGAATAAACGTGAGGCTTTTGTCAAGTTTTCTAAGTTTCAGGCTTAATGTGAAAATAGGGAAGGAGAGAAAAGAAAAAGAGAAAAAAGCTTGTTTGAGTTTCCCTGAAATTGTAACATGAAGGAATGCATTTTCTTTAGTACTGACCTGGTCCGGCTCCGGTCCGGTTGCGGGTATGAAACAAGCCACAAATTAGGATCGAAACCTGCCGTGTGCCATGTCTGCTCCCGGAACGGAGCCGGGGCGGGTCCGTACTAAAGGAATTGCAGCTTGAGTGTGAAAAAACATTAAATCATTTGTATTTAAGGGTTTATTGGTCACACTGTATATGGTGTATGGTTTAATCCCAATATTTTAGTTTAAAAAGAAAAATCTTACAGGTATAACTACAAAGTTGCGGGGGTAACATAAAAAATACAATTCCTCGAAATCTTTTATAGCAGAGTGTAGAAAACAATATGTTTTATTATATTAATGGGCGACAACTCTTTCCGAAAAAGCCTCTACACCTGGAGGCAGACCGCCATTAATTTCCCCATTGACTTCAATGTCAATTCTGGCCTCTTTGCACTAAAATTTGTTTGAGGTAGACCCTCAAAATTTCGAGATACATTATCATGAATATTTACAAAAACCTGGCAGAAAATATTAATTCAAACCCTCTTCGTCCAATCTAAATAGACGAACTACAATGTGAAATTTAAAATACGGGGACAGAGAGAAAAAAATGACACATTAGGAGAAAGAGAGAGAGAGAGAGAGGGAGGAAGGGAGAAAGAGGAGAGAGGGGTAACGCCTATTCGACACAAACTAGGTCATTTTGTAACAAACATATAGTTCATTTTGTTTTTATTAATTCGCTTGCGCAACAGGATGGGCAGGCAACCCCACACTTTATCACGTACAAACATGGGAATCGAAACCACGACACTTGACTCAATGACAGACCTTGTGATTTTACACACACGCGTTAAATCACTAGAACATCCTACCCCCCCCCCCACCCCTCTTGGAAACGGTAGGTTTTTCGACATATTTCCCTAGACACCGCGCAGTATTATTGCACTACTTGGTCACCTTATATTCATGGACGTTTCATTCGACTCTCCTTTATGGACAATCGTAGGACCGACTACAATTTATTTTATTAGAACTAACCAATAATCCAAGAAAAACAACATCTGGCACGATTGTTTTTATCTGGGGTCATTATGTCTGGCACGATTGTTTTGAACTGGGGTCATTATGTTAGATTTAGATAAATAGCTTTCTGTTCTTGTCCAACTTGGTGGCCCCGAGACCTCCATTACCCTCCCACTGTTAAAACCAAATGCGCAAAATTGAACCATGTGTTAGTCCCAAAATGACCTAGTTTGTGTCGAGGGGACGTTACCTTCCCTATCTCAAAAGTAGATTATGAAAAATGTATGTATTTAAAATATCGTTGAAATGAGTTTATTGTGAGCGACGTTATTTGTGTTTGTAGTTTTGACAGGGTGTAGCGATTGATTATTATAGCGGTGTTACTTGAACATCGATTATCAATTTTATTGTTCAGTTTATAAATCTCACGGGTGTTCTGATCGATTTAAATCTCGGCTAACCTATGCTATAGGGTGTTAATTAAAGGCTTGTCATGTTAATAAATGTCTAAATAAAAGTTTATATGACATTTGACGTATAAAATATAGACTTGCAATAGACAGAGATTACCCTAGCTATTAGGAACCCAAATTTGTACACGGAACATCGGGACGAAAACCCGAGGCTCCGTGTACACATTGGCGTGAACGTAAAAGATCCATTGGCAGTTTGAATTCAATATAAGAGGAGGCCATAGTGCCGCTGCCCGGGCAAAATCTTCCTCATAGCACACTGGATGACATATGCCCGTCAGCCAAGTTTAGAAGCTGAACGGTAGGACCTTAAACCCTATTTCATTTCAGCTATTAGGTACACCTAAAAGTGCAAAGAGTACAGAGACTTTAAAAGTACAATAGATGTTAAGAAACATGTTAAACAAACAAATAACCCCAGTTGAATAAACATATCGTTTTCTACTTACTCTCTCTATATATTCAACATTATATAGCACATTTATACTTTCTAACGACATTAAAAAAATGCCACCAATTTGATTGAATTCTTTCGCTTTTATACTGCAAAATGTCGTTTTACTTGTCTTTACTACACTAGGAACTGAAAGAGTTGTTATCATTGACGTGTTCAGGATGATGTGAGGGATTTAAACGAGACAACCTAGTAGCCCATTTTTAAGCGTTTTTAATAAGTCCTACCTCATTATAGTATATGAGGGGGGGGGGTTAGACGCTGGCTCGGTTCTTCGGCATTTTCCGGCGTGGTTTCCTCTTGTCAGTGGTGCAGAAAGTAGAACCTGTCTAGTCGTCCAAATGGGATGAAAAACCGAGGTCGTGTGTACATATTAGCATGCGCGTAAAAGATCCCTTGGCGACTTGAATTCGATATAATAAGAGCAGGCCGTAGCGCCGCAGCCCGGGCAAAATTTACCTTATAGGACACAATAATACGAACAGAACAATTAATTAATTTTGTAACAAGCCTACTTTATGTTGTATTAAATATATACACTGGAAATATTTGTTCGTGTCTTACTTTGTATCTTAATTTGTGGACGGGGAGGGGGGGGGGCATTTAACTCAACAATAAATTTCTAAGGAGTCCAAAGAAGGGCAGCTACGGATAGATTCCCCATCTTCATCTTTTAACTGTTTTTACAGGGGGTGGATGTCGGATTGGCTTAACGTGTCCGCTTTATATCACAAGGTATGTCGTTGAATCAAGTGGCACGGTTTCGATTCTCCATTTATCCAAGGTAGTCAGTTTCTTCCAGGGTTCTTGCTGCTAAAGACCCATACCTGCAAAAAAAATGTTGAAATAAAATTGAAGCATATGTTAGTTCCGAAATGACCTATGCCGAGAGAACGTTAAACGGCGCATACACGTTCAATAATTCAGTCAAAATTATTGATTCAATATTATTGGGCTATATTGATGTAAAATATTGTCAATAACCACCATTGCGTCAATATATTGACGAATCAAAACCATTTTGATTTGTATTGATGGTTGATAAATGTATTGACGGACGGTTAATTTATTTAATGACAATATCGATCATGTGTGGAGAATCTGTCAATAATTGCGTCAATATTTCAATCCCATCGTCGAATGCCATGAAATTGATGAAATTATTGATGGAAATATCGAATCGTGTGTGGGCAATTCCCGTCAATATTATTAAGTCAAGTGAGTCAATATATTATTGGGTCAATAATATTGATGGTTTTATAAACTGTGTAATGGGGTTCATACACGATCAATAATTTCGTCAATATTATTGACTCAATATATTGACTCAGTATATTGATTCAATAATATTGACAGGAATTGCCCACACACGAGTCAATATTTCCATCGATAATTTCATCAGTTTTTGGTCATTTTTCAAATTGGATGCCATGCTTACTCTTCTAAGGTTGACGATGGAATGAAAATATTGACGCAATTATTGACAGATTATCCACACACGATCAATATTGTCATTCAGTAATTGACAATCCGTCAATATATTGATGAACATCAATAAAAATCGAAATGATTTTGATCCGTCAATATATTGACGCAATGATGGTCATTGACAATATTTTACATCAATATAGCCCACACACGTTCAATATTATTGAATCAATATATTGAGTCAGTATATTGAGTCAATAAAATTGACGGAATTATTGATCGTGTATGGACCCCATTAGGGCCGCTTTAGACCAAAGTCCTAAATAAAACCGGTATAGACAAAATAGCGTAAACAGCAAATGGTGTAGCAACATGGGCGTTTCTGTCTGACGTGGAGAGCGACGGAATTAGGAGCCGGTCACCACATCTTATATACCCCCCATGCTACATATATCTGTAGCCTTGTGATCGCCTAGAATGTGTGTCTCTAGCTGTCTTTGCTTCTACTTCACGTTGTGTATTTTTTACTGGTTTCTTAAGACGTTTGTCTTCTTCAGTTATAACAATGCAACAGTTCGTTTTTACTTTTTATGTAGCATAGCTGGCTACCTACAAGCATAGTACATATAACAATACAGGCAATACTAACGAAACTCTTATCTTGCCTAGCCAGCCTCGCAGCTGCCTAGGATCTCTTAGATCGAACCCCTCTGGAATTTAATCGAAGTCTGCTTGACAACTTGTAATTATAGATATCCTATACAGAACTCGGGTATATCACGCATAACAGCACGTGTTTCATGGCCCTGAACTTGTGTAATTAATGAAAGGATTGGTTAAATGAACCATATGACGCAATCTAGTAAATTTCCTACCAGATGTGTTTTGTTGAAATGATAGCCCCGTTTGTTATGGTTCTGTAACCTTTTTTATATAACAACATGGACATTTTACTCTAAGTTGATTTCAGTACACATTACATATTATGCGAATATGTGTGTAATATAAAGCTACCTTATTCCTCCATTCTTTGTCTATAATCTTAAAAACCACGACTATGTTGCTACAATGGACTGTTCCTCGTGTAAACGATTCATGATGTAGAAAGATTTGTATTGAATAAAATCCCCGCGTGACGACGTGTAAAATGATATTATATTTTCTTTGTCGAATTGTCACGTTTACAAGGGCAAGTTAAATCGAATCATCACGTTTAAAAAAAGGAGATTTTATCTAATCTGTGTTTACATTGAATACGTGTTTACATTTAGTCGAAAAGTTGGACGTTGAACCCGTTTTCATTTCGAAAATATTACTTTTGGCGGCGCTCAAAACATTCTTTCAACGGATTTGTCTGATTCACTTGTCACTTTTTGGGTGTTGAAAGAAACTTTTAAAGCCTATATTGAATAGGTCTTTACTTCCTTGTGGGTTGGGTGGATGAATGGTTAGCGCGCACTGTACCATAAAAGCCTGTCATTGAGTCAACTAGCGTGGTTTCGAATCCTCGGTAGTACGTGGCAAGGAGTTTGGTCGCCTGTCCAGCCTCGTGGGTTTTCTCCTGGTCCTCCGGTTTTCTCCCATTGCTAAAGACCCCTACACACAAGCGAATTATTGAAATAAAATGAAAACATATGTTAGTCCCGAAATGACCTAGTTTGTGTCTAGTGGACGTTAAACCCCATTTATCTCTCTATCTCTCTCTCTCTCTCTCTCTCTCTTTACTTCCTGGTTGAAACGCATGTTTTCTGTGAGGTTGTAGCCACCCCGTCTAACAATATCATCATGGCATCTCAGATATGTAAATCAGTTTACACAGAAGGATGAGTCAAGTATACTCTTCACAGTTTACAATAAACTTTGAATACGGTAATTGAAAAAAAAAACTATATTCTAGATACGGTTGCTATGGTTATATTATATTAAAAATAAACCGGTTTAATTTACTTTATTAAACTAAGATGTAGAAGTTCCGGTTCCCTAATCAGAGGATTCCGCGGTTTTAGTTAATCTATGGTTGTCTTGATGAATAAATGAAATGAGGTTTAACGTCCTACGCTTAAGCACCGTACCTGGGCTAATTGAAGACGGGCATACGCCACAGTGTGCAATGAGGGAAATTTTGCCCGGGCAGCGGCGCTACGGCCTACTCTTATATCGAATTCCAACTGCCAAGGGATCTTTTACGTGCACTCCAATTTGTACACGGGACCTCGGTTTTTCGTCCCATCCGAACGACTAGGCAGCTGTCCTTGTCAGGCCCTCCTTCTGCATCACTGACAAGGGGAAATCACGCCGGAAAATCGAGATGAACTTTCTCGGCCAATGCAGGGATCGAACACTCAACCTCCAGGCTAGCGAACCAGCGCCTTATCCACTTAGCCACCGTGATCCCGTCTTGATGAATAAAGCGCCTGGCCAGGATATGACATGAAATGGGGTTTAACATCCTACTGATCTGCTACCAGTTGGCCTGTAATGGCGACAAGAGGATATGAATAAAACCCACGGTTATGTATTTGTAATGATTGACGTTATTATTTATAGAATTATCATGTGTTTAATATTGACACCTATGTTATAGATGACATTATATTAAAATAACGATAGGCACATTTCACTTGAATATCAAATTCCGCGTGTGGTGAAGGAGGGGGTAGTATGGTACTGGTTTAACGCATGCGTAACCAGAGTATGGCTGGCTTCCCCCCAACTGCAATTAACATTTATGTGAACACCGGAACCACGGATTTTCCTTGCATCCGGACAACTAGACGATGTCTTTGACAAGTGGTTCGAACTCGTGACCTCTTGGTTAAGGAGTCAGCATCTAGCTAACTGAGCCACCGTGGTACCCGTTAGAGACGACAGATATCACATCGTTGTATGCTTGACGTAGGTTTAAACATAATTTATTACCATAACGTAAAAGGATCGGAAAAAAGTTACATAAACTTACAATACATCCTTTCCTTCATAAGTACATGAAATTATTCAAGATAACAAGGGTGCGAAATAAAGAAGAGAATTGAGACGGTGCTGTGGAATAAATCTCAAGATGGACGAAGAGGAGATAAATATCTGAGAATTATTCCAGTGAGTGCAAAGATCTTGAAATTTTAACCTCATTTGCAACTATCTTACAGGAGAAAATATCGAAAGGTTACAAGAGCTGTTGGTACAAGGTTATTTCAAGCTTAATGTGCATTTCCAAAACGTAGCTCAGGATAAGGACGTTAAAACGGGATTAATTCATTTAATCGCTCTACTAATGCGTGAGCGACGCGACGAGCATTATGAATTTATCAAGCCAAGAATTCGTGGTATAAACAAGTAAAGAACTGGATCAGGATATAGATTAAATTACAACCATATATATACAACATCTACATTCTCTCCATATTTATATCTATAAATATATTTCTACATTATCCCCTGTCTATACATATATCTCATTACACACAAACCCCTTTCTTTTATATACACACCTGACTCAAACCCCTTTCTATTATACACACCTGTCACGTGACATTCTTCACGAAGGGTGTCGTCTATCACATCCCCTCCCGGACGCGCATGCGCATTGTTTTACAAGTTATTAAAGGATAGTGTAGATTTTGTCGGGTTACATCCCAAGGAGGTATGTTGGGATGCGGGTGATCTGTCATTACATCATGAGGGATTTATTGCAGACCTTTTTAATCAGTTTCATCTTCTTGGAGACAGTAAGTTCCTTGTTTTAAATCAATTTTTAAAATTATATACAATTAATACAATATTATATTATACTAAAAATATATTATTAAGGATGTATAGTTCCTTTTGTATTATTTTCTTTAGTAGGTTTTTCCCATTGCAAAAAATAAATGAGATTTTTTTAGTATCATTTTTAAAAATTCAATAAACATTATAATATAGTAGCAAAATGTATAGTCACGCCGATTTAGTACAAAGTTTCGGTTCACCGCACTAAAGTTATAATATAATATCTCGTACAGGTTGTATTAAGTCGGGGTAGAGTAAGGTTCAATCTATAACTATAATCTGTTCTATTGTTAACGCGTGGTCCACAACATATCAGATTGAATTATTTTCGACCCCTTTTCCACGAAAATACACGTGTGTCTAGATATTAATCTGTCCACATACCACAAATGTTTGGTTAAGTTTTGAAACTTTTTATTATTTTATTATAAATACAAGATAAATGGACGATTGATTTATATGTAAAGTGGATACAGCTGAAAACAAACGATAGTGAAATACAGTCGGAAACAGTAGCGATATACCCAGAGATGGCAAACGTCTTACTGTTACAATGAATGGTACATGTCGTGCAATGCGCTATAAAGGCAAGTTTGCCCCGACAGCCCCGAATTATGCACGCCAGGGGTCCTTTTTTAACTGTACGCGAGTCTGTACACGGAAACTCAACACCTAGAGGAGTTTTAACATTGAAATGGACAATTTAAGTCAGGAAATCTATGTTAAAAGCCCACATATTTTGTGATTGTTAAATTTTTGAGGATTTGACTCTGCCGTCATAATATTGTGGATGTTGAGAAAATCGCCGAAGTTATCGCTGTGACAGTCGTGTCTTAATTATTAATATATGTTGTAGCTTTCAAAGGGTTTAAGAAACGCTCTCGCTAAAAATAAACTTAAATTTCAGAAAAAAAAAACATCAGAGCAAACAACCTCAATCAGTTAAAAACTGTTTTTTAAGGTTCACTCTTATTCTGACCAGACCAGACCCTCGACTTGACTTTCCTTCCATGCATTTTGCATTATTACTCAATAAACTTTGCCTGATCTATGACAATGTGCCCTGAATTAGGTACAAACCATGTAAATGAAGTTAAAAAACGAGAACAGGGAATTAATCAATATGCAATGAATAAGGAAGTAGTTAAATCTCCATGGGGTAAAATGAAATAAAATGGGGGTATAACATCCTACAGTTCTGCCCCTAACCTAGGCTAATGAAGACGGGTCCACGGGGTAAAACCCGGAGCCATAAAGTCTTTGTTGTCATTTTATTATCCAAATCGTTCAGTTTAATAAATAAACATGTATAAAATAATGAGCCCGAGTGAAATAGAGCGGAATAATAGTCTAGTGTGTAAAATATTGAGAGTGTAACTCTGTAATTATATAGCACCACGACCATTTTGTTAGCCAGTCATAATTGAAACAACAGTTGGTCAGATTTTTATGTAGCTCTGGCATGACAAAACCAAAAATTGGAACAACAAATAGATTACTGAAACGAAATATATGACAAAACTAACAACTCTTTATTCAGAGTTCTTGATTCTTATAGTTGTAAATTTATATATATATATAGAGAGGGGGAGAATGGGGGAGAGGGAGGGGATAATAGGGTTTAACGTCCACTCGACACAAACTTGGTCATTTAGGGACTAACATATGTTTTTTCCATAATTCGCTTGCGCGTAGGAGTGTTTAGCAATAGGAGGAAACCGGAGAACCCGGAGAAAACCCACGAGATTGGACAGGCGACCCTATTTCTAAATCAGACATTTGTCAAATCAGATTTTTAAATATCTGTGTTTATTTTAATGATACTTCAATTTTCTATGAAAAACACATATAAAAATCATGTACATTTTATTAGAAACGTACAACCAAATTAAAATCTCAAACAACAAATTTTTAAAATGCAAATTCTTTATCCGAAAACATAGCTTGCAAAATTATTGTCAAAAAAAAATAATTCTCCAAATTAATAATTCATGTAACAAAGATCCTATAAAAAATCTGATTTGTAAAAAACACATATAGATTTTTAAAAGTATACACATGTTGCAAGGCGACAACAAATGTTGAAATGCGAGAACATATTTTGAAATGCGACAACAAATAATTAAATGCGACAACAAATGTCGTAATATGACAGCAATTTTAGAAATACGAAAACATATTTTGAAATGCGACAAAAAATGTCGAAATGTGACAAAAATTAAAGAAATAAGAATTAATAAGAAGTAAATCCTGCGTTTGGTCTGCTATAGACATGTAGAAATGCTGTTAATAAGATTTTTTAAAGCAGTCATAAGTATATAAATTCCATGGTAAATAGGTCAATAATATCAGGTGTAAGAAAGTACATTGTACTACAATACAGTGCTACTGTAAAGCGGAGGGGGTATATAAGTAAAGGGGATAGGGGCAGGGTATATAAGTAAAGGGGAGAGGGGCGGGGGTATATAAGTAAAGGGTAGAGGGGGTATATAAGTAAAGGGGAGAGGGGTGGGGGTATATAAGTAAAGGGGAGAGGGGCAGGGTATATAAGTAAAGGGTAGAGGGGGTATATAAGTAAAGGGGAGAGGGGTGGGGGTATATAAGTAAAGGGGAGAGGGGTGGGGGTATATAAGTAAAGGGGTGATAGGGCGGGGGTATATAAGTAAAGAGAATAGGGGCGGGGGTATATAAGTAAAGAGGAGAGGGGGCAGGGTATATAAGTAAAGCGGAGAGGGATGGGTATATAAGTAAAGGGTAGAGGGGTGGGGTATATAAGTAAAGCGGAGAGGGTTGGGTATATAAGTAAAGGGGAGAGGGGGCAGGGTATATAAGTAAAGGGTAGAGGGAGGGGGTATATAAGTAAAGGGGAGAGGGGTGGGGTATATAAGTAAAGGGGCGATGGGGCGGAGGTATATAAGTAAAGGGGAGAGGGGTGGGGTATATAAGTAAAGGGGCGATGGGGCGGAGGTATATAAGTAAAGGGGAGAGGGTGGGGTATATAAGTAAAGGGGAGAGGGGTGGGGTATATAAGTAAAGGGTAGAGGGGACAGGGTATATAAGTAAAGGGGAGAGGGGTGGGGTATATAAGTAAAGGGTAGAGGGGGTGGGGTATATAAGTAAAGGGGAGGGGTGGGGTATATAAGAAAAGGGGAGAGGGGGCAGGGTATATAAGTAAAGGGGAGAGGGGCGGAGGTATACAAGTAAAGGGGAGAGGGGACAGGGTATATAAGTAAAGGGGAGAGGGGTGGGGTATATAAGTAAAGGGTAGAGGGGGTGGGGTATATAAGTAAAGGCGAGGGGTGGGGTATATAAGAAAAGGGGAGAGGGGGCAGGGTATATAAGTAAAGGGGAGAGGGGCGGGGGTATATAAGTAAAGGGTAGAGGGGGTGGGGTATATAAGTAAAGGGGAGGGGTGGGGTATATAAGAAAAGGTGAGAGGGGGCAGGGTATATAAGTAAAGGGGCGATGGGGCGGGGGTATATAAGTAAAGGGGAGAGGGGTGGGGTATATAAGTAAAGGGTAGAGGGGGTGGGGTATATAAGAAAAGGGGAGAGGGGGCAGGGTATATAAGTAAAGAGGAGAGGGGGCAGGGTATATAAGTAAAGGGGCGATGGGGCGGAGGTATATAAGTAAAGGGTAGAGGGGTGGGGTATATAAGTAAAGGGGAGAGGGGTGGGGTATATAAGTAAAGGGTAGAGGGGCGGGGGTATATAAGTAAAGGGGAGGGTGGGGTATATAAGTAAAGGGGAGAGGGGGCAGGGTATATAAGTAAAGGGGCGATGGGGCGGGGGTATATAAGTAAAGGGGAGAGGGGTGGGGTATATAAGTAAAGGGGAGAGGGGCGGGGGTATATAAGTAAAGGGGAGGAGTGGGGTATATAAGTAAAGGGTAGAGGGGGCAGGGTATATAAGTAAAGGGGCGATGGGGCGGGGGTATATAAGTAAAGGGGAGAGGGGTGGGGTATATAAGTAAAGGGTAGAGGGGGCAGGGTATATAAGTAAAGGGGCGATGGGGCGGGGGTATATAAATAAAGGGGAGAGGGGCGGGGGTATATAAGTAAAGGGGAGAGGGGTGGGGTATATAAGTAAAGGGATGATGGGGCAGGGTATATAAGTAGAGGGGAAAGGGGCGGGGGTATATAAATAAAGGGGAGAGGGGTGGGGTATATAAGTAAAGGGTAGAGGGGGTAGGGTATATAAGTAAAGGGTAGAGGGGCGGGGGTATATAAGTAAAGGGGAGAGGGGGTAGGGTATGTAAGTAAAGGGTAGAGGGGTGGGGTATATAAGTAAAGGGTAGAGGGGGCAGGGTATATAAGTAAAGGGTAGTGGGGGCAGGGTATATAAGTAAAGGAGAGAGGGGGCAGGGTATATAAGTAAAGGGTAGAGGGGGCAGGGTATATAAGTAAAGGAGAGAGGGGGCAGGGGTATATAAGTAAAGTATTGTTTCATTCCATTTTTATAGATCTTCAAAGACAGGCTTGTCATTCATATAAATATACGGATTAACGTCCACTTCATCAGGAATAACGTATGGTGAGAATTTTGTTTCAATAATTCGCTTGTTGGTTAGGCCATCCAATCTGATATAATGTAAGATTGAAACCAGGAAGTAGATAACAAGATCGTTAAATATGAATAGTTTCGTGAGTGTTGTACTTTCAATACACTGAACTAGAATTTATACTTGTAGTGACACTTCATTGTACTGATAACATAACAATTTAAAAAATTCCTTTCATAAAATATCTTTATAAGAAACTTGATCGTGAAATAAATTTATCATATCTTGTTCCCAGGGATATTTCAATCGCCTTTAACTCGGCTGATAGGATATAAAATGAACCCCCAACAAAACAGTCGATATTACTTTAATACTGTTTTTATAACGGTATATAATATACGGTAAATCTTTTTGATCGTTGGGTTATATTCTATGCCCGATCTGAGAGTCAGGCGGCTTTAAATATATACAAGGGAACTTGAAGTTATTCTTTTGAAAGTTTTTCTTTAAACTTGTAACGGGTTATTCTTCCAGGGTAGGTTTTCTGTCCCATACGAAAACATGATATAGGGATTTTCTTACTGGAATTCTAAGATATAACTACACTAGAGTAAATATTATAATCGCTACAAGGTTATAATAAATACTACTAGTAGAGTAAATATTATAATCCGGCCTATTTCCCCTTATTAGCGGTGACGGAACACTATCTCCTCGTTATGTTAGAAAGAATAGGTACCTTGTACACGTAATATATCCCCTGACAGTTGAAATTCGACGTAGAATAGGTGTAACGCCTCTGTCTAGGCTAAAGACCCCTGTGTTGCATATGTTTTCATTATCCACGTTGGTGAAGAAAAGTAGGATGTTAACGCGGGGCCATTTTTTTTTTTTTACAATCAGCATGTGATGCGCTGTTCACTGGACCATGGCTATTATTCGTTTCACCTGTGCAAGTTATAGATGGCAGGTAGAAGCGATGAGAGGATATTCTTATTCTGGGGAGTCTATTGAGAACAAGTCAACCGTAAACGATCACACATATAACTTACACGATATAAGATTACAATTTTAATGGTGAAATATCTCGAGTGGAAATTTTTCTCTGCTTTGTCATCTTTCAATTTGCATTTTTGGGGTCTGTTTCACGATATTTTAACAAAGATAAAATCCACATTTTAGTAATTTCATTGGATAATTTTAGTGCTAAGTCAATCAAAATTGAAGTGTTTACCAGGCCCGTAGCCAGGGGGTGGCACGGGGAAAACTGCTCTCCCAATACTGAGTCTTGCCCCCCCCCCCCCCAATATCACAAGAAAATTGGCCTTAACCGCAAAATTCATGCAGATGCCCATGCTAGTTGGCCCTCCAGAAAACATCTTTGCCCCCCCCCCCCCCAAAAAAAAAATTCCTGGCTACGGGCCTGGTGTTCACTAAAATTTGGCTTTGATCTTTAGCTGGCGCATTAATAAATATATAAGAGAGTGATAAGGAATTAGGTTTAACACCCAATCGACACACACACACGGTCATTTCCGAACTAACATATGACACAATTATATTTCGAAACTTCTCGGGGGGGGAGTGGGGAGGTGGATGGCCTATTGGTTAGCGTGCGCGGGCTGTATCATAAAGCCTGTCAACTGGCGTGGTTTCGAATTCCCGGTTGTATGTTGTAAGGAGTAGGATCGCCTGTCCAACCTCGTGGGTTTTCTTCGGATCCTCCGGTTTTCCTCCAACTGCTAAAGACCCCTACGCGCGAGCTAATTATTAAAATAAAACTGAACCATATTTTAGTCCCGAAATGACGTAGTTTGTGTCAAGTGGATGTTAAACCCTATATCTCTCTCTCTTTCGAAACTTGTCTATCGCGAGAATCTGGAGACAATCCACTACGTTGGACAAGGGACAATATACACCTTGGGATAAAAAAAACGCTTCTTGACTCAGTGACAGACCTTGTGATCTAAAGGGGGGATGGCCTAGTGGTCTAGAGTGCCGCGCTTCGACCACTAGCTGTCCGGCCACCTCTGGCTTGCGGCTGTGGTTTCAAGCCCTGGTGTGAGCGTATGTGACATGGAGATAGGGGTGCCTTCTCAACCTCATGGCTTTCTTCCGGGCACTCCGGTTTCCTCCTACTGCTAAAGACCCCTACGCGCAAGCGAATCATTGAAATAAAAAATTAAACCACATTTTAGTCCCGAAATGACCTAGTTGTGTTGAGTGGACGTTAAACCCCAATTCTCTCTCTCTCTTGTGATCTAAAACGCACATGTTAGACCACTCAGCGACCTAATTCCCACCATTTGTCATCGTAGATCCCACAGAGTATCTTCTCCCGAACGAACACATGCTGTAGGTATCGTGCATGAACAGGGTATGCATACACTAATTTATTATTAAATATTATTCAATATTAAAGAACAATTACAAGTGTTTTCACATAGCTATCAATTTTCACACGTGTATCTTAATAATATGAAATGGGGTTTAATGGCCTAATTTTCGGCACCGACTCCACCTTTCTGCATAACCATTTAGCGTGCTTTTGGGGAAAATGTCGCTTGAAGAGAGTCCCTTAGGCCTTCTTTTCTGAACCGCCTTATATTGTGCTATTAGGGAAAATGTCGCTGGAAGACAGTCGCTAGGGCCTACTTTTCTGCACCGCCATACAGTGTGCTATTAGGGAAAATGTCGCTTAAAGAGAGTCGCCAAGGCATGCTTGTACTTTAATTAACGACAGTATGTACAATGTATTATAAAGGTTAGGATTAGGAGCTGTGATATAATGGCCACGGATAAAGTCTTATATTTGTTCTAGAGTCGATTTAGTCCTGTGTTTATTAGAGCCTGAAATAAGGATAAAACTTGTAGTAATATAAGCTACACAGTGTGTAATCCGATATTATATCCTAAGCAATGACAATGGGCGTGTCGAGATATATTAAATAGTTTACATACAGGTTTAAAACGACGGCGTTAATCTTTCAAATGGTCATCCACCAGAAGACATAGTATACTTAATAACGTTATCGTGAAAGGAATGAAATGCAATAGGGTTTAAAGTCCCACTGTTCTGCTCCGACTGGGCTAATAACTTCCACCACCACCACCAGCTCCGGCCCGAACCCAACACCTACTCCCACCACCACCAGCTCCCGCCCGAATCCAACACCTACTCCCACCACCGCCAGCTCCCGCCCGAACCCGACACCTACTCCCACCACCACCAGCTCCCGGCGAACCCAACACCTACTCCCACCACCACCAGCTCCCGCCCGAACCCAACACCTACTTCCACCACCACCAGCTCCCGCCCGAACCCAACACCTACTCCCACCACCACCAGCTCCCGCCCGAACCCAACACCTACTCCCACCACCGCCAGCTCCCGCCCGAACCCGACACCTACTCCCACCACCACCTGCTCCCGGCGAACCCGACACCTACTCCCACCACCACCAGCTCCCGCCCGAACCCGACACCTTCTCCCACCACCACCAGCTCCGCCCCGAACCCGACACCTACTCCCACCCCCACCAGCTCCCGCCCGAACCCGACTTACCACCACCAGCTCCCGCCCGAACGCGACAATTACCCCAACCACCACCAGCTCCCGCCCGAACCCGACACCTACTCCCACCACCACCAGCTCTCCCGCCCGAACCCGACACCTACTCCCACCACCACTAACTCCCACCCGAACCCGACACATACCCCTACCACCACCACCAGCTCCCGCCCGAACCTATTCCTATCACCACCAGCTCCCACCCGAACCCGACACAAATCCCCACCACCACCACCACCACCACCACCACCACCAGCTCCCATCCGAACCCGACACATACCCCTACCACCACCAGCTCTCGCCCAAAACCCGACATCTACCCTCACTACCACTAGCTCCCGCCCGAACCCGACACAAATCTCTCCCAATCCATTAAAAAATCCCCGATGGACATGGCGTTATTTGAACTATGAAATAAAAATAGTTATAACTTCCATAACGGGTATAAATACATAATAATGAGAGATGTACGTTATTTACAGACATACATAATAATGAGAAATGTACAAGCGAAAAAATGAATTCTACTCGTATTTTTAGAGGTTTCATTTCCCCTTTTATTCACCAGTAACCCATACATCTATTGAATAGCCGGTTCATGGAGATAAGCTTTACATTCTCGCTCATAACTTATTTTATTTTGTATTATAACAGAGCTCGGATTCAACTATAAACGGTTAAATATAAAAACACAACAACAGAACTCGTGAACAAGATTTTTATCATAGATGTTTGTTTATGCTCTGTTGAATTCTTGGTGGAATGTTTCAAGTTCATGTATACTTATATTCATATTTTTCTCATTTTTCATTTTTGTGTATATTTCCAAATAATGACTTGTGAAATCTTGTTGATATGTTGCAGTGAAATAAACCATAGCGTGTTATTTGACTGATCATTTATCAATGATTAAATATGGTTTGAGATAGGCCGGTGCAGTGGGTAGAATTTGGGTTGGGGTACAACTAAGGATGGGCCGAACTGGTTTTGGGGTGAAGGGGTGGGGTAGAAGGGGTGGGGGTAGAAATGCGATTGGGGTAAAGGTTGGGGAAGAAGGGGTGGGGGTAGAAATGCGATGGGGGTAAAGGGTGTTGGTAGAACTACAGCTGGGGTAAAGGGTTGGGGGTAGAAATGCGATGTGGGTAAAGGGGTGTTGGTAGAACTAGAGTTGGGGTAAAGGGGTGGGGGTAGAAATGCGATGGGGGTAAAGGGGTGTTGGTAGAACTAGAGTTGGGGTAAAGGGGTGGAGGTAGAAAGGGTTGGAGTAGATCTGGTGTGGGGGGAGGGTTTGGTAAAGGAGAATTGGTCATTTAAATTCTATGATTTGAGGGGATCACGGTGGCTAAGTGGATAAGGCGCTGGTTCGCTAGCCTGGAGGTCGGGTGTTCGATCCCTGCATTGGCCGAGAAACTTCATCTCGATTTTCCGACGTGATTTCCCCTTGTCAGTGATGCAGAAGGAGGGCCTGACAAGGACAGCTGCCTAGTCTTTCGGATGGGACGAAAAACCGAGGTCCCGTGTACACATTGGAGTGCACGTTAAAGATCCCTTGGCAGTTGGAATTCGATATAAGAGTAGGCCGTAGCGCCGCTGCCCGGGCGTATGACGGTCTTCAATTAGCTCTGGTAAAGTGCATAACAGTAGGACGTTAAACCCCATTTCAATTCAATTTAATTCTATGATTTGAATCTGATTGATTGATTGTGTGAGGGGGGGGGTAGCGCGTGCGCGCTATATTATTAGGTCTGTCATTGAGTCAAATGGCGTGGTTCCGATTCTCTAGTTGTACGTGACAAGGAGTATGATCGCCTGTCAAACCTCGTGGATTTTCTCCGGGTCCTCCTTTTTTCCCCTACACTGATAAAGACTCATACGCGGCAGCGAATGATTGATATAAAATTGAGTCATATGTTAGTCCCGAAATTGCTTTGTTCGTATTGAGTAGACGTTAACCCCCTAAAGCCTTCTTCTCCCCCCTCCACCTCTCTCTCCCTCTCTCTTTCTCTCCCCCCCCCCTCCCTCTCTCTCTCTCTCTCTGTAACAGCTTTACGATAATCTTAACGATAATCCCCTAGATCATCATGCCATTTTTATCCTCTAACTTTTAACAGGCCGGCATGGAAAATGAGAATATGGTGACGTCATTAAATTACATAAAAGTTGATATCATGTAAATCTTAAAACCACTCCTAAATATGTGTTATTATTATTTTTCAATTAGGTCTCGTATTTTCTCATTTTTTGGTGACGCAAATTACCAATTAGTTTAAGTTATTGCTTCGGGTGTAATCCTTTGTGGCTGTGAACCGAGACTGGTAAATAAAAAACAACTATGCTATTATATTTTATAAAATACCTGCACGATTTTAGGTCGAGCTATAATTTATAAAAAGCACGACCACCTTTGTGAACTTTTAAATTCAGTTAAATTCTGCTAATGTATTGAAATATATGAAAGCTACGCATATAATCTAGAAAATTAAAGTTGCGCATTTATTACAGACGATTGGTTGCGCATATATTCAAGAAGGCCAGTTAGTGGCGCCTTTATTCCCATCTACGTCATACTTCGGGAATAAATTGCTGTCCTGATTAACCCACATGACCAAAAAATTAGTATATTTTATTTGTAATGCGGTTCTAAACTATTTTATTCCTTTAAATGAAAGCGGAATATATCCCTCTTAAAATTCTCCAAGTATACTTAGTGTTTTTGAAAGAAATCCATTAAAACCAACTTGAATAAGATATTAATAAATATTTAGAAATTACAAAAAAAAAACATGAAAGAAAAACCAGGAGAGGAAGAAATGGTGTTTAACGTTCACTGGACAAAATGGATCTTTTCGGGGCAAATACATGGTTTCATTTTATTTTAATAATTCCCTTGCACGTCTTTAGGCGAGGGATGACGTAAATTACTCGGGTTGATTCCTTTGTGGCTGTAAACCGAGACTGGTATATTAATGGCAACCACGCTATTATATTTTTTAAAAAAACACTTGCACGATTTTCTTTCTTGTCGTGGATAATATTTATCCCCTATGTAACATAGATAATACAAATGTCCGTAAAAACCTTATGCTTTTATTTTCTGTCTATCAAATTCTAGGCGGAGTTATAAAAACGAAACATGATCACCTTTCTTAATTCTTTAGTTCAGTTAAATTCTATTAATGTAACCAAGAAGATGAAAACTGCGCATATAATCTAGAAGATTAAAGTTGCGCATTTATTTCAGAAGATTGGTTGTTCATATAATCTAAAAGATTCAAGTTGCGCATTTATTTCAGACGATTGGTTGCGCATAATATATTCAATGTAGTCCATTTATCTTTATTCTGCACAAAGAGATTCATCTACGTCATGCGTTGAAAATTAATCTGCCCTGATTTACATGCATGTCAAAAAATTAGGGTCTTTTGTAATGGGTTGGGTTGGGTTCTATCCCGTTTTACATCTGGCATACACACACAAACTGAATAAACCTATTCAATTCCATTAAATGGAAACAGAATATATACCTCTAAAAGTTCTCGAAGTGTACTTAGTATTTTAGACGGAATTAGTCGATTTAGGACTTAAAATATCTGTTAACTAGCTTAGTGTCTGTTGTCAAGTGAAGCTAACTGTAGACAGACAGCCTAAGTTTCGTATGCTCTATCCTAGTCGATATGTTGGTCCATGATGATTTAGCATGAATTCTAGAAGATTGAAGTCAGACATATATCTTACATGACTAAATGTACTGAATATATCCTAGAACTTTAGTTGCGTATTTCTCCCAGATGAATAATGGCTCATGCAGTCGAAACCATTCAAGATGGGCATTATTTAATCCTAGAAGATCAAGTTACTTACGAGAGGATTTGAGACGATTAAAGTTGTAAATGTATCCTAGAGGATTAAATACCGTCTACATGACGTCTATCTAATTTAAAGACCCTTGCAACTATCTCTTTCTCTCTCTCTGGAAAGTCATGACATATACATAAAGTTGTTAGACGGTGCATTCTGCAAGAACTAAAACTTATCGGTTTCTTCTGATTTTTAACGGATTTAAAATTGATTATCGGTTGATTTAACTGGATAATCGAGACTTTGTTTACCATCATAGCAATGATAATCGAGACTTCATTATTCTCCAAACAGCCCTAACGTTGCTCAGAATGAAATAATCTATTTTTGAATTGTAATAGTGAGAACTGTCAGCTCTTTAGTCAAATCTTACCTAATGTATCTTTAATATAACTATTATAGCAAGAACAGTCAGTTTTTTTTATCTAAATCGTTTTGCTCTTTAACCATGCATAATTTATCTTTAATATAACTATTATAGCAAGAACGACCAGCTCTTTATCCAAATCTTACATCTTTAAAACAACTATTATAACGAAAACGACCAACTCTTTAACTAAATATTACATAATGTATCTTTAATAGAACTGTTATAACGAAAACGACCAACTCTTTAATCAAATCATACATAATGTATCTTTAATATTACTATTATAGCAAGAACGACCAACTCTTTATCTTAATCTAACATAATCCATCTTTAATATGCGACCTAGTTTCTGCTTATTTTTTACAGACCACGTGATAATTGCCATATACACGTGATTATTGTAAAATTCTACTTAAATTACAGGTGTATAATGCATGTACATGAAATTTGAACCAGACATTATATTGCAAAATTAATTACCCATGAAAAGTTGTTTTTGAAAAAAATCCCCCAATCATCCTGGAGATATTAATAACAACAACAAAAAATAAAACAAAACACGAAAGAAAACGAACGAGAGGAAAAAATTGGGGGGTCCCGTTCACTCGACAAAAACCATGGTCACTTCGGGGCTAATACATGGTTTAATTTTATTTAAATAATGCGCTTGAGCTTCTTCAGCAGAGCAAGGACACCGGGGACCTCGATAAAACACACGAGGTTAGACAAGTGACCTTACTCCCTGTCACATACACGCTGGGAATCTAAACCACTCCAGCTGACGCATTGACAAACCCTGTGAGATAACGCGCACGCGCTAAACAATCCAACACACCCCCTTTAAAAAACACAGAACCCTTGGAGTCTGAAAATGATCTGGATGGGAGTAGAGCTTTGTCCAGAGCATTACGTCATCGCTGACTTTGAAGTCCGTCGATTGATGCGCAATTGTCAAAGACAGAAGCATGCCAAGTTTACTGTCGACATTATCGACACGTTCACCATCATTATAACTTCCTACAGGACCAGAATAGACCGCGAATACAATGATGGCGACGATAGCCTCAAACGGCACGAAGATGGATCGGGGCCTCATGCAGATGACTTTTAATCCTATATACCCACGCCACTAGGTACCCACATTCAGAAAAGTCAGCGATTTTCTTCTACATTACGATCAAGTCACGGTGTATTTTTATTTTATCAATTTATATCAATCTTTATTTTCTCGAAACATTACTAGGCATACCTCTAGGCTCCCAGCTGCCCCCCCCCCCCCTTATGGGCCCTGACTTGAAGAAAAGTTCCCAGTCCAAAAAGTAAACAGACCCGTAGATAACCTGTTTAGAGGAGCTAAATCCCTATTCACCAATAAGTCGTGTTTGTAATGTCGAAGACTGTGGATGACACTGAGTTAGAGACTGGTCTCTTTTAAAATAAATTACAGGGATAGAAACGTTCATACAGCTTCATTATAAGTCAACTTGAAACGTAATTTAAGATGCCATACGACGAGTAAAATAATATATAGGTTTGGACAATTGAATCTACAGCCTGTGCGTCCCCTATAAAGCTATGAATAATAATATCCTCTTTATTCAGCAGTGCTATGAATTATATACTAAAGTAAATTGATATGAAACTTATTAATGATGTTATATTTGTTATAAACTAGCGATTAGTCATTAGCCGGTATAAACATGAAAGACTTTAAACATATAAAATCTTTATATTAAATATATTGATGCTAATAACACCGATAAAACTACTTGACGATCAAATAGAGCCCTCTAGCGGTGTATAGCCCCGCCTCTTTATACTCTATAAATATTTGTAGTTTTATGAGGTGTATATTGAAGACTTGGTCAATACCGACACTCTAAAATAGGTCAGTAAGGTCGACAAGAAGATATAATTGTTTATGTACTTAGACAAACTATACATCGGTGTTTACTAAGCATATCAAACTATGTAAACCATGGAAAACTTTATTTATCTCTTTCACGCCCGTTAATTCACGCCCTTTTTATTTACGTATGGATACGGAGCTACTTAAAGGGAATTTCATCCATTTTGTCACACTGATCAGCAGGGAATATTCGCTCGGCCGCTACAGTCACTCATAAGGATGACATCTATGCGACTTAATGAGTTTTCTAGACCAGTCGGTGTCATGGCATTAACCCAACACAAAACGATACAAATAACACCCCCCCCCCAACATTCCTTGACGCAGGGATGCCCAACTAGCAGTAACCCCCTGGAGGATCATTTATGGATCCCGTCCCGTTGGGTGTTTGGGCAAACCTCAAGTCTTCACGGAGTAGAATACTGTTTTCGTCCCTCCGGGGTCGTATCATAATATCTAGAATAAGTAATTTTATATCAACTCATGGATCTGCTTACCCTAGGATAACGCAACTTCGGAACATTAAATTGGAATACGCGAGAGGCTCCCTTTCGGCTGCTGGGGATACATCTGTACATTTACGTGAAGGGGAATCCCCACACTACTCCACCAAATTTAAAGGCCTTCAATCAGTTTCACTTATCTATATATGTCACGTTCGTCAATTTACGTAAATATTCCTTTTCAGTTTCACTTGTTATTACATGCCTTATTTAGTTTCATCAATATATACATTCTAAAAATATGTAATTCACCAGTGACACATCTGAATAGTAATGCATATTTATGTACCGAATGATTGGTAATAAATAGAAATGTATATTTATGTACCGAATGATTGGTAATAAATAGAAATGTATATTTATGTACCGAATGATTGGTAATAAATAGAAATGTATATTTATGTACCGAATGATTGGTAATAAATAGAAATGTATATTTATGTACCTAATGATTGTTGGTGTATGAATGTCATATTTCTGTTAAAGTTCAGTGTCCTGATACAAGTGAACCACCCCAAAAAAAAATGTTTATAAAAAAACTCGTATAAAGTAAATCTACAATTAGTAAAACCGTGAATGTCAGATAATATACTACATGTAAGAAATGTCACGTTTCGTTTATTTGTATGGACCTGATTCAAATATATATATATATATATTAGTTAATAGCAGATGAAACAGGATGTTAAAATAATATTGCACAATTTGATCAAACTGAGTCATATTTTAATTATGATTCAGCACATAATGTGGGGTGTGGTTAGGGACAGGTGGATGGGGGGGGAATAAAAAGAACAACAACAAAAGGCCCCTTAGTAGCACACTATATGGTTTATCACCGTCTTCATTAGAGCAAATCAGTTGGACGTTAAACCCCATTTAGTCTGATTTTATCGTTCACCAAACCAGCCCAGGCAGTGAAATATATTTAGGACAGCCTAAGGTAACAAAGTATTATATCACCCCCTGCATGTGGTAGACAGACAACTCACTGGTAATTTGATACACAATAACACTATAACAATAAAACAGATTTTAGCTCATCATATGACGATGACATTAACATAATTTTATATTTACTAAGAAATGAAATGAAATTGGGTTTATATGTATATAACGTCCTACTGTTTGGCTCAGACTGGAGGGATATTTTGCCCAGACATCGGCGCTACGGCATATTTTATATCGAATTCCACCTTTAACGTGCACCATAATGTGCAAGCAAGACCTCGGTTTTTGCATCATCCGAACAACCAGCCAGCTGTTCTTGAAAGCCCCTCCGTCAAGCACCACTGGCAAGGGAAAATCCCAAGAATTTTTCTCAACGACAGCAGCGAACACAAGGTCAACGGCTCCTGTCAACTAAGATATAAGATATTACCAATTTTCTGTGGTAACAATAAACAATGCTAATACATAGTCAATGTACGATAAACATGAAATGAGGTTTAACGTCTTACCCTAGTTTTACCTTTACCCAGGGTAATGTAGAGCGACACATACCATCTAGTATGGGGAATATCCCTTTAATACAAGGTTCATTACGAGATGATTTCTGCTGGTTAGGAGCCGACGTCTGAAAGTTGGGTACCATGTATATGTGACTATCGTCTGTCTTCGTGAAATCAAAATATTTACACCTTATTCCTATTGTCAGATTTAAAGATCTTGGTGGGTCAAGGGTAATATAACTGTTTTCCATCTATTTCAGGTAAGATGTCAAACACCAAAAATACAATTTTCGTGCCCGACAGGTAGGTTGTTTTATATATAGGCCTATTTATATTTGTAATACATGAAGATAACTATTCAGCAATTACAACAACAGCAACAACAAAAGAAGGCGGAAACCGGAGGACACGGAGCAAACCCAGAAGGTTGGACAGGCGATCCACCTTGTCAAATACAAGCAGAAATCGAAACCTCGCCACTTGACACAATGACAGACCTTAACTAATCGGCCATCCACCCAACCTTCCTATCCTTCAATGTATTTCCGGGGTTTTCTAGCTTATGCTCAAAATTAAGCGTGTGACAATCTGACCAATTCTTCATAAAGGAACTAATCAAAAGGCACCCAACACTTCGTGAGAATATTACGTTTTTTGAGATTCCGGAATTTACCATACTCACAGGCACCTTAGAGTTCACACACCATCCCTGACTAAATATCGTTTTCATGAACGTATTTATAGTTCGATACAAGTTTGCTTAATTTGATATAATGATATGGGAAGTAGAAACACCCAATACTAGAAAAAAATGGATTTCCTGGAAAACACCCATGCAGTCCGCAAATGACGAAACTCGATCGATTCGTTGTTTATTCGATTGATTCGATGGGGGGGGGGGGGGCTTTGTTCGGCTAGCGATCGTGAGAACTGTGAGCGACTTCAACGTACACTGTGATTAAACGACTGAAATATTGACAGAGGATAATTCAAAAAATACTTAAGCCAGGCACGACACCGTCCGATTTGCGCAAGCTCGTCGTGTCAATGCGGGAAGGGCGTAAACAATGCGCAAACTATGCGTAAACTCGTCGTGCCAGTTCGTGTCAATGTGGACACTGATGGCATGAGAAAATCGTAGCCAAAAGTCGTGCAAGTGTCAGTCTGGCTTTAGGCTTCGATATTCATGGCAAATGAACATCGACTAACTACAAATATAAATTGAAAATGTACCCTTCCTCAATCAAGTCATATGACAAACAAGATTGTGTAGAATTAGTGTCTTGACATTAGAATGTTTTGAGGTACGAATATATTTATTCCAAATATACCATCAAATCACACAGTTTGTACGTATTAGCCCAGAAATAACCTAGCCAATGTCGAGTGTACGTTAAGCACCTTTTCTCCCTCTCTATCATTCTATCGGTTAAAATTTCTTTCGCTAGTCCAATAAAATATGAAAATACTGACACGAGACGACACAGAATTAAACAACATGCGATCATGTTTTTTTAAAAAAAAATTACCACATGCCATAACGTCAATACTAATTCCATGCCTGATTTCACATTGTGACCAAGCCCAAATAAAATATTTTTAAAACCCAAATACACAGTTATATATGTCATGTGGATCTGATTACATCTTGAAGGTGACACACAATGTTCTTTATCTCACGGATTCAACTAATGGGCGTCAGTTTGCCAACTGATCCGTGATATTCACAAAACCACGAAAGGAAATGAAAATCAAAACCTGCTTTAAAAGAAAAAGAAAACATTTGCTGAGTCATATGATGAACTGGCGACTTGGACGATACTCTGACTTTGTGAAAAATTAGGACCCAGGTCGACTCGGTACTACAGTCAGCGACTTGGGACCCGACTCGGATTCGAGGTTCGGCGACTTGTTGCCATCTCGGCGTTTCATTAGTAACCCTTTCTCCCAATCACAAAGAAGCTGTTAAGCAGAATTATCTTAAGCGCGTTTTAAAGCAGGCTCTTTGTCGGGTAGAAGGAATTAATAGGCATGACGCTTTGTAGTCTAATATTAGAAAAGCACCAAGTGAACACATGGCCCACATAATGTTTTGGAATGAATTGGTTATAAGTATCACTATGGCTGTGTTTGTGCTAGTAATGAATTGGTTATAAGTATCACTATGGCTGTGTTTGTGCTAGTAATGAGGTCTGAACATAACAAAACCAGTGACTTGATATGGAAAGATAATTTGTCTATTATTCAAAATGCAAAATGCAATAGTGTAATGTGCAAAATAACTATTATACTGTATTTTGTATTACTTAAAAGTGTATTCTGTTTTTTTAAGACAATGGTATTGATGAAATTGCAAATTGTAAAACTAAAATACCTATTTTGAACCACTGATTTTTGCAGTTTGAATCGTGAACGATGAAATAATATTGGCAAAGTTGTCCTTCCATAACTTCAAACATGTAACTTTACTGGCGGCCACGTTGTACAGATTACACACGCAATTAAAACGTGTATGGTTACGAGGTCACATGATATTACACACAAAGTACACGTTTTGATTTATTTTCAACTTGAAGGTCATATTAAGATCCTTAAAACATTTTGATTAAGTTGCAAATAGGATGTTAAATATGTTTATCGCGCTGTTATTTCCAATTAAAAGTATCCCATTTTGGTATATATGGAAATTAGAACCCCCCCTCCCCCCATCTGGATTGCTGGGAAAAACACCCATGATTAAGTATGTCTGGTCGAGTGACGTCACACCGGACTGCTGGGGAAACACACCTATGATTAAATACTTATGACGTCAAAAGATGCACTCAGAGATTGTCTGATCTCTCAGCGTTAGTGAGCGCTTGATGTATATGTTGATAAAATTGGCGGTGAGCTTAACCGTACAACAGTTTCTGATATAAAGACCACGGAAAAAGACGCGGACAGTGGATAATCTAACAAACTAGTTAAGTCTTCGATATGTAATAAATTCTTCCCGATGCTAGGTACAGCGTCAGCCAAGTCACGTGACACAAACATGACTTGTTTTGATAGATATTCCTTCGCGAATACGATGAGAAGGATGTTGAGCATATTGACGGATTAACTAGTTTATATATGTTTTAGTCCAATATATCACCAAATCACCCAGTTTGTACCCCGGGGAGGTATCTTTAATATGACTATTGTACCTTTAGTCTTGTAGTGTATATACTGATTACAATTCATAGTCAACATAATAATATACCTACACGCAAACATACAAACATATCCAATAGCACATACATGTTTGTGTGTGTGTGTTGGGGGGGGGGGAGCTGACATTAGGTATTATTTAGACACAGAGCTGACCGTTTCCAACTATTATAGCTCAATTATGGATCATGAAAAATGAATATGCTAAAAATCGCAGTCCAATGACTTTGGTCTGTGCGATGTTATGAATTTAGAACAAAATGTGACGTATATTGATTTTCATCGTAGCAACAGTTCCCGACACTTGAGATGATGTCTCAGTTATCTATTCTGATGTTCAACTTTTAAATGTCGCGGTGTTCTAATCCACCTAAATTCGAAGCTATCCAATGACACAGAGAGTTGATTATGCGCTTGGCATGTTACTAGATGTTTAACAAATGGTTAATTTAACATTTGAAGCCAGTAAAGAAACATGCAACAGGCAAACGTAGCTCTTACATAATACATCTTTAACAGTCTGTGTTATTGTTGGTACTATTCAAGAACTGTAAGTATTTTTTATTATCATTACAGGATGGACCATAGATGGTGCCAGATGTTACATGATTCTCGAACATCAAGTGGAATGGGGAGAAGCTGAGGAAACGTGTAACAGGTACGATAGTATTTCGGAATGGGTGGGGGTGGAAATAAAATGGGGTTTAACGTCCTACTGTTCTTCTCAGAACTGGACTAATGAAGACGGGCATACGCCATACAGTGCGCTATAAGGGACATTTTTCCCGGGCAGCGGTGCTGCAACCTACTCTTATATGGATTTCCAACTGCCAAGGGAACTATTACATGCACGCCAATGTGCACTCGGGACCTCGTTTTATCCTATCCGAACGAATAGACAGCTGTACTTGTCAGGCCTTCCGTCCTGCATCACTGACAAGGAGAAACCACGCCGAAAAATCTGGATGAACTTTCTCAGCCAATGCAGGGATCGATTGATATTAGTAATATTTCGAGACCATCTCATCCCGCCTCTTAACGTTGTAGTATAAAAGGTAAACAGTATAAGGCCAAGAACGGATCCTTGTGGATCACCATACATATTCAAACGATGAGTTTGAATACACTTCAAGATATTATTGTGAACTGGGGAAGTAAAAACTATAAAACATGGTATTCCACAACGTATCTAGGAGCAATTGGGGTGTTTCATTATCTGTGTTTTATTTTGTAGCATTGGGGGACATTTAGCGCATATCCAAGACAGTGTTGAAAACGAAAAACTTTCGGAATGGGCAGCCGCCAAGTCATTAAAATATTTCTGGATTAGGAATCTCAGATCTAGTAAGTACTGTGGCTTTTTATATGTTGTATTATGTTTAGCTGTGACGTAGATCGCCTCGAACATAGAATATATTAACATCCGTGGATTCCGAATCGTCAATTCGTTATATTGTTTTTTAATAAATAATATTTTTAGGGAGTCAAGGTTTACAAATGTGGTGCTTTCAAGGGATGACCTCCCTCGCCGCTACCAAAGCGAACCCAGCACACACGTTATATCACTTGGTCAAAACAACACGCATACACCGCTGCATTCACTGTGTGCAGTTCTTCTATATCGTTTATTTAGTTTATATCGTATTTATTCACTCTCCATATTATATAGACCAGCATGGTGTCTGTCTCTATAATTATAGACCAACATAGTGGCTGTATTTATAAGTATAGATCACTGTACTGCCTGTATTTATAATTATAGATCACTGTACTGTATTTATAAATATACATCACTGTACTGTATTTATAATTATAGATCACTGTACTGTATTTATAATTATAGATCACTGTACTGTCTGTATTTATAATTATAGATCACTGTACTGTCTGTATTTATAATTAAAGATCACTGTACTGTCCGTATTTATAACTATAGATCACTGTACTGTATTTATAACTATAGATCACTATACGGTCTGTATTTATAATTATAGATCACTGTACTGTATTTATAACTAAAGATCACTATACGGTCTGTATTTATAATTATAGATCACTGTACTGACTGTATTTATAATTATAGCTCACTGTACTGTATTTATAACTATAGATCACTATACGGTCTGTATTTATAATTATAGATCACTGTACTGACTGTATTTATAATTATAGATCACTGTACTGTCTGTATTTATAATTATAGATCACTTTACGGTCTGTATTTATAATTATACATCACTGTCTATTTATAATTATAGATAATGCCACATCTATCTATGTGTATAATTTTAGATAATGCCACATTTGAAGAAGAGAAATGTGGTGGAATATGGGATTTTAACCAACCACCCCCTGACGTCATGTTCGGACATTGTGTAGCTGCGAATGAAAGGATGAGATGGGAAGTTAGAGATTGTCGAGAGAGTTTACCGTTCATCTGTCAGGCCCAAGCATGTATTCAAGATGCTTTCAGATGTTCTAATGGCCAGTGCATCAGTAACAAATGGGTTTGTGATGGAGAAAATGATTGTGAAGATTCTACAGATGAACGCAATTGTGGTATTTATTTATTGTATTTTGTACTGGTTGTTCTGGTTGAAGGGTAGTCGTGGTCTACCAGCAGACGGTGCTGTTTTATTGGACGTTTCAACTAACAAGTTCAAATTATATGGTTCTGTATCAATTGAGAAAATGGAGACGGACATATGTCATGCAGTGTATGCATACTCCAACTGTTAATGAATATTTTACGTGCACATTAACATGTATATGCAGTGTATGCATACTCCAACTGTTAATGGATATTTTACGTGCATATTAACATGTATACGGTCTTCGTACCATCCAGCGATTAGACAATGTTACATAACAAACGTGAGTCAGGTTCGGGGCATCATCAGGAACAATATGTCTCGGTCATTAACAGGAACGTAGTGGGGACCTCATTATTACATTAAAACACGTAGTTTTAAAAACGGTTCCAAATTTTAAAAAAAATTCTGAATCCGTGTTTTGAAAGATTCATTGGTAATAACAGTACATAACAATGAATGCAGGGAGACCACACTACACACAAACAAAACCCGCTCAGACAAACATGCTATAACTCCGGGGTTTTCAATAATATTAGAAATCAAAAACTCAAGTTTGAATTCAATATGGGTCCATTTGAATAACTTGATGCAGTTAGCTGGCCGTGAAAAAGTGCGAACCTAATATTCATTATGTAAGACACAACTAACATTTTATAGTACATGAGTCGTGTATTCTATGGTATAGATCGTCATCTGTAATGCACAAAGAAAAGAGAGAGAGAGACAGAAATGGGGTTTAACGTCAACTCAACACATACAGGTCATTTCGGGACTAACACATGTTTTTAAATTTTATTTCAATAATTCGCTTGCTCGTAGGGGTCTTTAGCAGTGGGAGGAAACCGGAGTGCCCAGAGAAAACCCACGGGGTTGAGAAGGCGCCCCTATCTCCATGTCACATACGCTCACACCAGGGCTAGAAACCACAGCCGCAAGCCAGAGGTGACCGGCCAGCTAGAGGTCGAAGCGCGGCACTCTAGACAACTAGGCCATCCCACCCGAACAAAGAAAAACATAGCCTACAAGATTATTAGTAATGGCCAATTTACAAACGATAAAACAATAATACAAAACGCGTAGACTAGTTTGTATTGAGTGGACGGTAAACCCCAATTCACTGACACAATATTTTAAAAATACAATATCAGAGACTTCATTCCAATTTTCTTCATTTATCACAGGCAGCGTCAGAAAAATACCCCTTTTACTTTATTTTAGATAGCAAATGTAAATTTCTAAAGACTGGTATGTCCGGGACTATAGAAACAACACCTGGGTATGAAAATAATGCCAATTGTTTGTGGACTATATCTGGACCGATTGGATATCAGCTGAAACTTACGGTAAATATAATGTATATGTAATCACAGTTCTGAGTAAAGATATCAAATCTTTTCGCAATATCTATTTTCTGACGGTCTGAAGAAAGGGCAAAGAAGGACCAAATTTATGTCGGTTTCTGGTTTAACATTAAAAAGACTTTTACCTGCTTGATGCGATCAAAGAGCCGTAATAACGCCCAGGGTTAAGCAATCCTTGGATTTCAAAACATGGAAACAAATCCCCTCTTAACATTTACTGAATCCAGGTCAACCAAGAAGAACATATTCCCCCTAAAGCTATTCTGACATTTTGATCTGACTATCGGTGTACACGGATATCCTATCGACAACAATTTTGTCCTATAGTTTGAAACCTTTACGCATTTGTTCAACAGCAAGAACATGATTTGCTTTCTGTACGACTAATATCAATACATGTCTAAAAGTGTAGTTTAATTCAGTAACATATCAATGGCAATGAACGAGATGAGGGTTAGCAGGGAAAGTTATCCCGCAGAACTTAAATTAGATCAAGAATGCAACATTTCGCTATGGTCAAACGAGGTCAGAGTTAGCAGTTAAGGTCATCCCAGAGAACAGCCACAAACGGCAATCCTCGACAGATTCTACGCATCTTATCTCGGCTGTATGACCATTTCCGCCATATTCGAACTATTTTAAGGGTTCCGAATGGATAATGGCTACCCACGTGGAGATTTCAGTGGAGAGTGTATTATATCAAAAAACGTCACATTTGGCATTGGGTTTGGAGAATTACCAGGGAATTACATCAAACCCGCAGCCTTGAGGCAATAACTCTGCTCATTTAGGTATATACACTCTACAAAGAAGCAATTTGGGACTTTTTTGTAAAAGCAACACGCTTTCCTGTTTGAAGTAAACCGGTAGCCGCATCGCAAATGTATGGGCGTAGGTACATATCACTTACTGTCATACATCCGAGATTTGATAAAGGGTACCGGAATCTGTGGAGATTTGCCGAGTTAGAACAGTCACGAGGAATGTGACATATAGCTATATTCAAACGACGCACTCAGAACATTAATAGGCTATGACAATCAATTTTTAAAACAGTGAAAGCCAATTAAATATTATATAAATTAAATTATTTTTATAAACAGTTTGAAAGCTTTGATACAGAAGATGAACGAGATGTGGTTGAAGTATGGACAGGAGCTAGCAATTTAAAAAACAGTACAATGATAGCCACATTATCTGGTTCCCATAGCAACAGAGTCTTCTACACAGCCAATCACCTAGCTATAATAAAACTAACTACTGATTCAGATGTTACGAAAACAGGGTTTAAACTTTTGTGGACTTCAGGTATAGTTATTTTACTTTGTTTCCGAGGGGGGGGGGGGTGTATTGTGGCCGTCAGGTATAGTTAGTTTACTTTGATTCCGAGGGGGGGGGAGCGTATTTTTGGGACGTCAGGTATAGTTTTTTTTCTTTGTTTCCGAGGGGGAGGGGCGTATTTGGAATTCAACAACTGCACACAAAGTATGCCTTTGCTTAGTAAATATAGCATGTCTATTTCGGCTATTATTCTAGATATATTTAATTGACGCGTATACTATCTCCCTGATTATGTTTTTCTCAGCTAACGACGCTGTGATTTGGAGATATTCATGTCGGTAGTCCCGCTCCAACGTGCATTGTGTTCCCGGAAAGAAATATTCATACATGAAATACAACTTCGGTTTTTGTTTTGGCTCTCCATGTATATACAGTTAGTTCTTTTGGTAAATAAATGGTTGATGTACTTTGGTTATGTGGTTGGAATTTATTTTGAATAATTTTATTTGAAATATTTCATATAATACAGAGGTACCCGAATTAAATACAGATATTGTAACGAAACAAGCAAGTGACACATGGCAAGCACTAATGTCGCCATTTTACCCCGTGTCACCCGGATGGTTCAGAAGAGACTGGTTAATTGAGACTGATGCAGGAGAGGTTATTTCTATTGCTGTAAGTGAACTTTATATGTTCGAGGAATGATTAGCACGTGCGTGCTGTATCATAAAGGCTGTCAGTGAATCAATTGACGTGGTTTCGAATCCCCCGTTGTACGTGGCAAGGAGTAGGTCCCCCGGTTTCGTCCCAGTGCTAAATACCCCTAGGCGCAAGCGAATTTTTGAAATAAATTAAACCATATGTAAGTCCCGAAATGACTTAGTTTGTGTCGAGTGGACGTTAAATCCCATTTCTCTCTCTCTGTAGGGTAAATTGTTTAGGGTTTAGGTGTAGCACGGTGATTCATATTGTAAAGGGGAGGTAACTCTAGTAAGCGGACACAGTCAATTATAAGATAATGTGAGAATGATTAGAAAGAAGGGTTAACGACAAACTCAACACCAACCCTGTCATTTTGGGACTAACACTTGGTCCATTTTATTTCGTGGATTTGAAGGGGGGGGGAGTCCTTTACTGTGGGATCACTCGGATAAATCCCACGATGTTAAGTAGGCGATCCACTTAACGCAATACCAGACCTTATGGTCAGTAGTGCTCTTGTTAAGACAACTGGACAAGGAAGAAATGAAATTATTAAATGCCTAGGTTTGGCATTAGGATGAAACGTTAATTAAGAATTCGAGCTGACATTGTTTTTTTCTAAAAGATAGATTATAGAATTGCTAAACCAGTCTAATACAGATTTTTCCCTTTCGTATCAAATGTTATATTAATTAAAATTACACATTTATTCACACACCAAGCCCAGTCAGTGCAGAAAGTAGGACGTTAAACCCCATTTCATTTCATTTGTCATATGTCATATGTTTAGAAAATCGATTTGTTTTCAGGTAAGAAACTTCAGGCTGACGGGCATGTGGCGGTTGACTATATATGATGGTAACACTTTAGAGAGGAAAATGGTGGATATCTCTGATGCCGATCATGATGATGTCCTGACACCACCAATTTATATCAGTCATTCAAACTATGTGAAAGTTGTCATGTGGGCTGATGGCGCCCAAGGAGAAGGTTTCAATGTCGAATTTAAGAAAGGTAAGAAAAGTCGTGGAATAGGGAAGTACAAATGTTCACAAAGTACGGTGATTTCAAAGATAGCAAACTAAACATATCGTCACTGGTATTCCTTCTATTCGAAACCATCGCCACACCTGATTCACCGAGAAATGGTCACTGATCTTTGGGTTGTGATCAGACTAATAGGCTAGATCAGTGTTCAGAAACTAACGAATAAAACGAATCTATAAGAATGAATGTATCACGAGAATCACGAGTATATTTATGGTGTTGAAGTTTGTCCGGGAGACTAGAGGGTAGCCGAGTGCTATTCTTGACGATATTAAGACAGGTACCAGTACCGGTACAAACCCTGGGTTAGATAAACACGACACAAAAACACCAGTTCACTAACACCATGCAATATGTTTTACATTTCCTCTGCTGCTAGAAACCACTACCTAGGCGAATTATTGAAATACAATTGAACCATGTGTTAGTTCCGAAATGACCTAGTTTGTGTCGAGTGAACGTTAAACCCCAATTTGGTATGAAAAGCCTAGATTTGATATGAAAAGACTATAGTTTGTTTGGAAAGGCTCAATTTTTTATGGAAAGGCTATAGTGTTTATGGAAAGGCTATGTTTGATTTGGAAGCCTATATTTGGTTTTGAAAGTCTATGATTGGTTTGGGAAGCCTGTATTTGGTATACAATTTATGTCTGTATTTGGTTTACAAGTCTATATTTGGTTAGGAAACCGTATGCTTCGTTTGGATATTCCATATTTGGACAGTCTATAATTAATTACAAGTTAGTCTGAACTATTTAGCCTCGTGTTTTACAAGAATCTAAGCTATAACAAATCCGAGATATGAAAGATTATAAAACAATATGTGTATTTTCCAGGTTGCAGTTTAAACATCCAAGATGTCGGCGGTTATATAACATCTCCCGGATTCATCAATAACATGTATCCACCGTCCATTAACTGTGATTGGACAATTGTTCCTAATATAACAATCAAACAACCAATCACCGTAGAATTTGAACAATTTTTGTTGGCGGATACAACAGATGCACTTATGGTAAATTGTTTTAAATTTTATAGAAAAACAGTAGATTATGTAATATTGGATCAACTCGAGATCGGGCTGGGACCGAGCTGGGATGGTTTACTGCCTTATCGTCACTGTATATTGGATTGGGCTGAGATCGAGTGGTGGGGGGGGGGGGTAATCTCTGTATTAGATTCAATAGCAAAAAAGTAGATTATGTAATATTGGATCTGGCTGAGATGGTTTAGTCTCCCCTTCTCACTGTATTTTAATCTAACCCTAATCCCAGAAAGTGGGGTTTTACATAGGCTAAGTATGTTTCCCATCCCATTCAGTCATAGCAGAACAGTATGACGTTTAACCCCATTTCATTTCCATTCGGCCATCCTGAACTAAAAGATTATTCGGAAGGGTCCGGGAGGTCACATTGGTGTCTTCACGAGACATTATAATTTTCAGTCAGAACACTTCAATATACTAATAGAATAATATGTTGAAATGTCCTGGTTGAAAATTATAATGCCGATGGGTTATATTTAAATTAAAACCAGTTAAAAACCAAGCAAATGTTGATCTGTGCGCTGGGATTCCTTTTTTCAATATGTCATAAACTGAACCATTATATAACTCGTGTACTATGTTATTTTTCTATAACCCGTGTAGTATGTTCTGTTTTCAGATATATGATTACGTAAACTGTTCCGTAACTCGTGTAATGTGCTTAATCTCAGATATATGATAACAAACTATTCTGTAACTCGTGTTTTATTTTAGATATTTGATAACACGGATCGTTCTGTATCTTATCACCCTACTGGTGGTTTTACACGAACACAAACTGGTTTTATTTTGACTGGCGGTAACGAGCTGTATATTACGTTTTCATCTAATATAATACAGTCACAGGGAGGATTTAAAGTCAAGTTTTCTATAGGTAAAATCTTTTATAACTTTCTATAAGTATTATATATTTTAACTTTTAAAGAAAAATACTGTATCGAGTTTTGTGATGAAACCGTGCACTGACCTACACTAGGTATATTATTTTTGACTGAGTGGTCCGGTAACTATTAGACATAGCCAAAACAATACAGAGGGAGGCTTTGATCAAAGGTCTACTAGTCATTTCTGAAAACAACCCCAATGCTCTAAACTATGACACAACTAATATTTTATTTGGGCAACGTTAAAATTAAAAATAGTACGTTGTGTTCTCTCCCATATATCAAGCTAATAAATTAGTCACTGGTCTACAGGTATGTGTTATTACTCTAGCCATTTACTCAATATATATTCTCCGCCTGTACGTGACAAGGACTAGGATCGTCTGTCCAACCTCGTGGGTTTTCTCCGGGTCCCCCATTTTCCACTCACTGCTAAAACCCCTACGCGCAAGCGAATTATTGAAATGAGATTGAACTATATGACCTAGTTTGTGTCGAGTGGACTTTAAACACACCCCCCTCTCGCCCCGCTCTATCTCTCTCTCTCTCTCTCCCTCTCTCTACTAAATATATAGCAGGGTTTTTTTTAACATAAGAAACGTTAATAACAAGGTATGGTTAACGTGTTTATTCCAGGTTGTCCTTCTATACCAGCATCTCCTAATATGGTAATATCATCGAATGATACGATGCCTGGTACAATGGTTGATATAAACTGTGAGAATGGGTTTTCCTTCAGACAATCCAAGTTTAATTCCAGGTCTCAATTAACGTTTACTTGTTTAACCGGGGGAAACTGGAATGAAACAGTTTATCCAACATGTCAAGGTATAGTATTATCTTTTGTTGATCAAGGAACGATAACTCTCTATCCAACATTTTACACATTCCATTAGGTTACAGATCACTAATGTTACTGGATTTAATGTTAATTTTCGTCTCTTTGACCGGCTCCCAACTTTTTTGGGTAGAACGCTTTTTGCCACAGATGCAGCCAAATGTTGCAAAGACTTGCCCCAAAACATGTATGAGGTTCACCATGAAAAACATGAGATACACAAGCTTGAAGTAAAGACAAAAAAACATGCAATTTTTGGCCCTATATTTCAACGTAACCAACCTCACAACTCTTGTACCTTTCTGCCTCAAATCATAAATAATTACTAAATCCTGGCGGAAATGTATTTTCAAACCCTTTTCTTCCATTCTACACCAAAAAGACAACAACAATCGCTATGAAAATGGGGGGGGGGGGAGGGGGAGGAAGACTAAAAATAACTTTCGCCCTTGTTTCGTGGGTTACGGCGTAGGTATATTTGGTAAGCTCAACCGTTATTTAACATGTTATGGCATCATAAACTTTTTACATCTCGATTTTGTCTTGTTGATCGGGGAAACAACTCTTATCCAACATGTCAGGGTATCATAACCTTTTTACATGCAATTCTTTTGTTAATCAAGGAAAGGCGACTCTGTCACAATAAATAAAAATCGAGATACCGTAGTCAATAAATTCAATACATGTTTTTTTAAAGGAAGTAATATTTTTCACTGTTAAAAAAACCGCGTAATAATAAATTAAATACGACATAAATATGAGACATTCTACCTGTGACTGGGTTTCTTCATGAATTATGTAAATCAACTGCAATAATCAGTAGCAATATACCGCTTTTCCTGTGGTTGAGTAAGTCTTATAGAGGAGCTTCTCTCCATACTCACTCTTTTCTTTAAACGAGGGACGAGATAAACGCGATCATTCGCTTCCATGTGTTAATTTCCTGATTTCTCAAGTCATGATTAAACCATAAAAATATATTTTGTTAACGAGAATGACAGAAGTGTATATTGACATGTGATTATTTTATTTACAGAAACATATTGTGGTATACCTAGTCCTAACCCTAACCCTAACCCTAGAATACGAGTAGTGTATGTTGACATGTTTTGTTTTTATTTACAGAAACATATTGTGGCATACCTAGTCCTATCACTAATGGATTTATATTAAATTCAACCGGTAGCTCTGTCGTTGGACAGAACGTCACCTATTCATGTTATGATGGTTTTCAGCCATCTGCAAACCTCGAATCCACGTGTCAAGCTGATGGAATGTTCACTTCCGGTATAGGATGTCAAGGTTAGTAAATAGTTACATATCACTTGAAACCTTTCAAGGCAGCTAGTAAGCATTAAAATAAACTGATCAAACCAATAGTCGTACTATTTTTTAAGATAAATTATCTCTGCTAATGAAAACATTAATAATGACAGACATGGGCCAAACATTGATCCTTGTGAAACGCCACATGTAATGCGATTTTAAATGTTTAGATGACGTCAGTCGAAAGGTGAAATATCAGAAAGAATATAGCGCTTTATTTGTATTTTGTACAAACGGTTGGATCATGTTTACCAGTTTTTAATATTTAATTTATTCAACAGCCACACAATGTCCGACGTTAACGCTAGGACCAACACTCCATTTGATGAAGAATAATAGTGGCACAGATTTCGGCGACTTGGTGGTATTTTCGTGTGATGCCGGGTATGATCTGAGAGGAGCCAAACAGGTGATTTGTAAGACAGGAGGAATATGGTCACATCCCTTACCCGTGTGTGCAGGTAGGTATCTAATTTAATAGGTCACATCCCTTACCCGTGTGTGCAGGTAGGTATTTAATTTAATAGGTCACATCCCTTACCCGTGTGTGCAGGTAGGTATCTAATTTAATAGGTCACATCCCTTACCCGTGTGTGCAGGTAGGTATCTAATTTAATAGGTCACATCCCTTACCCGTGTGTGCAGGTAGGTATCTAATTTAATAGGTCACATCCCTTACCCGTGTGTGCAGGTAGGTATCTAATTTAATAGGTCACATCCCTTACCCGTGTGTGCAGGTAGGTATTTAATTTAATAGGTCACATCCCTTACCCGTGTGTGCAGGTAGGTATCTAATTTAATAGGCCGCCATTATTCACAAACATCCGTTAGATACGAATATACAGACGGACATCGACTAATACCACTCTATTAAATACGAATATCCAGCACTATGTTGCTTGAATATACTATTTTAGGACTTTGAATTCCGTCTTACGGTTTGGATTGTTCGTACTTAGTTTATTTTATTGATTCAAATGTCGGCCTAGCTTCGGTCATAATTACTAAAGTAGTTACGATAAACAGCTTAAGACAGGCCCAGATCGACCTTGCGGCGCGACTCAACTGTCGGCGACTATCGTAGATTGCACTCAGATCGAATTCAGCAATGATCGGCGACCAGTTGCTATCGGTCGTACGACTTAACGCGAGCGCGCTCACATCGACACCGATACACCGACTTGTAGCGTCTTCACGAATAGATCATGTGACACGTTCAAAATGGCGCCACACAGAATACAGGTACGTGCACACAAATTTCCCCAGTAAAAATATTGACTCATAACACTGTTCTAGATACGAATATCCAGGCGAACATTGACTTATAACACTATCGTAGATACGGATATCCAGACAAACGTTGAGAAAATGACATAAAACTAAATGGAATTTAATATCCTACTGTTCTGCACCAAAATTGGCTAATTAAAACAGGCATACGTCATACAGTGTACCATGAGGTTAGTTTTGCCCGGGCAGCGGCGCTACTATAATATCGAATTACAAGGGCAGAATTGTAAAAAGGCTTGGCTTAATTTCTTACCCTAATAAAGATAATAATAATAATAATATTATTATTATTATTAATTGCATCACTGACAAGGGAAACCACGAAGGGAAATTCGTACGTTGACGAACACCATGAAGAGGAGATGTGAGAAATACGCCATTGGTAATCAGTATTACCAATATTGCGCTTTATATGAATAACGAACACTAATCTTAAACGTTTATCAAAACACGTACACACAAACACAAAGACACCAAGTAAAAGTGTAAGCTTGTACATGTCTATTAACGCAAATACAAGGACACCAAGTAAAAGTGTAAGCCTGTCGTTGTTTATTAATATCCAATAATATGATATTCTTTTTTTCTTTGATTAACAGCAAAACAATGTCCAATTCCAATGTTTAGATATGCATCAACTACGACGACAGCAGCTGTAGGTCTGCATACAGCCGTGGTATTTTCCTGTAATTCTGGTTATGTGATCAATGGTACCACTGCTACTTACAAATCAGTAAACTGTGGAACTGATCAAATGTTTTCTGAGGATGTTGTATGTGTTGGTAAGTATTATGTCCATGTGGATGCACCGTGGGTAGTTGATGTTATCATTGTGACGTGTTCATGTGGATGCACCGTGGGTAGTTGATGTTGTCATCGTGACGTGTTCATGTGGATGCACCGTGGGTAGTTGATGTTGTCATCGTGACGTGTCCATGTGGATGCACCGTGGGTAGTTGATGTTGTCATCGTGACGTGTTCATGTGGATGCACCGTGGGTAGTTGATGTTGTCATCGTGACGTGTCCATGTGGATGCACCGTGGGTAGTTGATGTTATCATCGTGACGTGTTTATGTGGATGCACCGTGGGTAGTTGATGTTGTCATCGTGACGTGTCCATGTGGATGCACCGTGGGTAGTTGATGTTATCATTGTGACGTGTTTATGTGGATGCACCGTGGGTAGTTGATGTTGTCATCGTGACGTGTCCATGTGGATGCACCGTGGGTAGTTGATGTTATCATTGTGACGTGTTCATGTGGATGCACCGTGGGTAGTTGATGGTATTATTATGTTCATGTAGATGAACCGTGGGTAGTTGATGGTATCATCGTGACGTGTTCATGTGGATGCACCGTGGGTAGTTGATGTTATCATTGTGACGTGTTTATGTGGATGCACCGTGGGTAGTTGATGTTATCATTGTGACGTGTTCATGTGGATGCACCGTGGGTAGTTTATGTTATCACTGTGACGTGTTCATGTGGATGCACCGTGGGTAGTTGATGTTGTCATTGTGAATATATGTCGTGTTTTAAACTGTTTAAATGACTAACACAAAACACAATTATAGGGAATACACGCTACTTTCTGACGACGTTTCAACAACGGTTCTCTCGTCTTTACCAAGTAAAGAATGGGTGGAGACTCGAGAACCCTCGTCGAAATTTCTAAGTAACCTGTATTCCATATAATATTGTCATATCATCTCTGGTTTTGATATGGTTTATTTGTACTATCTGAGCCTTCTTTTTTTTATAAAAATACACGTACCTCGTCTTATATTAGTTGATAATATTACAACATATTATAATACACTCTTGTATATCACTTGTTTACGATGACAGGATAATCATAAAAAACCTTGTCAACCAGGGATGATTTTACCACCAACATGGATGATATATAAAATATAGTCAGTCAAACACTTGTTTAAATAAACTTGTTTAAAATAATATAGAGATGTTCAACATTTTATACTAAATGATAAACCATTCCATAAAACAAGTGCTTGACAACTAAATGGTAGATTCTTCCATAAACCCGGGGTTATTTTGGGGTATACCGGTACTATTGATTTAATTTTATAGGTTATTATTGATGTTATATTATAGATAAAACCAGGGTTTATGTTAGGTTATTATTGATGTTATATTCTAGATAAAACCAGGGTTTATGTTAGGTTATTATTGATGTTATATTCTAGATAAAACCAGGGTTTATGTTAGGTTATTATTGATGTTATATTATAGATAAAACCAGGGTTTATGTTAGGTTATTATTGATGTTATAAAACTGGGGTTTATGTTAGGTTATTATTGATGTTATAAAACTGGGGTTTATGTTAGGTTATTATTGATGTTATATTATATTGTAGAGCAAGATGAATGTGAACTAAACACTGATTCCTGTGATGATGCAACCCAGATTTGTGAAAATATACCGGGAGATTTCAGATGTCGTTGTAAACCAGGTTATATAGCTCCTAATAGTCCTACCACGTGTGAAGGTAAGTCTACCCGTATTCACAATATGTACGACTTTATAGACCGACTAGTACCCCCACATATACAAGTTATAGGCCCACTGATTCCACTGTATAAACTAGATTATAGACCCATCGCACCAACCACGTGTTTATAGGTAACTCAACCAGTAGTTATAGGCCTGCTGATCAAACCACGTGTTTATAGGTAACTCAACCAGTGGTTATAGGCCTACTGATCCAACCACGTGTCCATGTATGTATTTACATATACACCAGGTGTTCATATTCAACGGAAAGTTTAAACCTAAATTCATCACTTAACTACTGGATTTCATTTAAATATACGTCACTTCCTGTAAGTTAAAGGTATGTGGTATATATAGCAATTTTCCCATAAATTAGGTTACCTTAACTTTAAACGTGTAGTCTTTTAGTGGTAATCAAACGTCAGTTTATGTGAGAAAAACCCCCTTAACGTTAAGTGATCTACGGGAGGTACGTTAAAGTATAATAACTTTTTGCAGTAGGCTCGTTATTACGATTTTACAAGTATTTGGATTGGGATTGAAACACAGACAATGTCACCGACGGTAGCTTGCCTAAATTGTTTAGTTTTTTTTGCATGATTCGATTATTGTGGTTTATTTCTTGTAATGTCTATGTATGTTGTCTGTCTCGTCCTTGGGTTTGTTTTGTGTATTGTTCGGGCCTCCTATACCTACTGTTTTTATTGAGTATACTAGGTTATTTCCGATAATTAAGACAAGATTCACGTAAAACAATTTGGTATATTTATAATGATATTATTATATTTCAGATAGTGACGAGTGTCGCACGAATAATGGCGGCTGTAGTCATATTTGTTTTAATGCTTTGGGAAGTTTTTCCTGTGAATGTCCATCGGGTTTCTCTCTCTTTACACAAGACGGTACAAATCGTAGATATATCCAAGCACCAGATACCGGGTTGAAAGAAGACGACATTTATCGTATTAACCATACATGTGTTCGTGAGTATATACATATATAAATATCATATTAACCGTAAATATATCACTGTTTGTACTGGGGGGGTGGGATGGCCTAGTGGTTTAGATTGTCTCGCTTAAACTTTGAAATGAGGGTTAGGATGGTCTCGTGCTTTACAGTGTCTCAGGGGTTTACTCCTGGTTCTCCCGTTTCTTTAAGAGAAAATACCTCTGCACATGCGTTAAGATAATGAAAAAAATAAACAAAAACTAACCAAGTTGTCTGCTATATCACCCTGGCGACAAATACAACAACTATTTAAATCACGTGACATAATATTCTTTTGTTTATGACATCAGCAAGACAATGTCCAATTTAATATTTTGCCTTTTCTTACCCCTCAGTCTTCAGCACTGTTTGTTTTATTGTATCTTTTTTATTTAAAGGAAACGTCTGTCCACATCCAGGGAATTTAACCAATGGTCTTCTACTTAGTTTAAGAGAATATTTTTTCTATACTGAGACTGTAGAATATCAGTGTGATATCGGATATCAGTTAAATGGGTCGAGTGAGCTGACATGTGGACCTGATCAATCTTGGAATCAAAGTCTTCCAACCTGTGAACGTAAGTATCGTACTACACTCTGTTCATTTTGCTTATTTTTAGAAATGTTTTGATTCTGATCGTGGTAATTAGTGTCGAATGAGTATAACATTCAGACGCCATATTTCTAACATCAATACGTCATGATTCTAAAACATTAATACGTCATGATTGTAAAACATCAACAGTTCTAAAACATTAATACGTCATGATTTTGAATATTTCGATATTATGATGATGCTAACGCCCATTGATAAGGAAATTATTACCGACTACAGATTAACTAATTTACATAATAATAATCGTGGACCATTACTCTGATACATCCATATTATATAACAGGTGCCAAGTGTGCCGGGGTGGTGTTAGAAGGATCAGAATTAAATCAAGCACGGGCTACGATAAAACTAGGTGAAACGGAAGTAGAATATGGTGAAAGAGCTCTTGTGGAATGTCTGTTAGATGATGGAAGTCGAGTCAATAAAACACAGTATTGTGCCTTCAATAGTCAGAATAATACGTATAATTTACAGGGGGATTCTACTCTCTGTCCAGGTTAGTTTATTTTAATACATATACCTATACCATATTGGTTACTATGGCAATTATATTGTTGCTATATTGGTTAGAGTTGGGTTAGGGATAATGAGTTGCTATGTTACAATATTGGTATAATATTAGAAGCCATATTTTACTGTAGTTACTAATGTAATAATATATTGTATATGGTAATAATTTAACGGATATAACAATTTGTCTCGTTTGTGTTTGGATTAATAGTGTATACCGTTTGTGTCATTGTGTCTGGATTAATAATAGTTTGGCGTTATTAGCATTGTAGCTGGTTTGATATACTATGCTAACTGGGTTAATACCATGTAGGATTGTTACTATAGTAACTGGTTCAATACTGTGTAGCATTGTTACTATAGTAACTGGTTCAATGTTGTGTAGCATTGTTACTATAGTAACTGGTTGATACTGACAAGCATTGCTACTATAGTAACTGGTTCAATACTGTGTAGCATTGTTCCATAGTAACTGGTTCAATGTTGTGTAGCATTGTTACTATAGTAACTGGTTGATACTGACAAGCATTGTTACTATAGTAACTGGTTAATACTGCATAGGACTGGTTAAATACTAGGCAGTATTGTTACCCTAGTAACTGGTTTAATACTGGGTGGTATTGTTACTATATTAAATAATATAATAAGTGTGACATTGTTACTATAGTAACTAATTGTATTTTATTTAAGTAACCGACTGTGGTCCGTTATTGACCATACCCGGATCAACAGTACCAAACGTCAATTCTACAATCGGCTCCAATTTTACATTTACGTGTGAAAATAATTTCAACCGACAAGGGTCTGCCAATGAAACTGTTGAAGATTTTGAAGTTGTTTGTATGATTAGTGGTAGATGGCGATATGGTAACCTAACATGTGTTGGTAGGTTCATGTTTAATTAATACTGATAAGGAATTGGGTTTTACGTCCTACTATTCTGTACAGACTGGGATAATGGATACGGGCATACCCCAAACAGTGTGCTATGAGGGAACTTTTGCCCGGACAGCGCCATTACGGCCTACTCTTGGGTTTTCGTCACATCCGTGACAGGGAAGTCGCGGTGCATCACTGAGTATGGATATTGCTCAATAAACAGAATATCCCGAGTTCGATCCCTTTGTTGGTAAAGAAAGTACCACGGAATTTTCAAGCAGGGGTTCCCTCTTTTTAGTGGTGCACTTCAAAAGTTACGTTTGTCCAAAGTAACCAAAAAGGGGTTCCGTTACAACATTGGATGATAATCGGCACTCCTCGATAGATACAGTGTCATTAAAGGTCTTATTCGCATCGAACTAGCTCTCTAACACTAATGTTTGTCTATTAATAATGATTTGAATTTATACGGTAATTCGTTTGGTAACCCTCTAATGGTTGGACATCAAAAATTGTTATTTATATTTTATAAGGTAATTCGTGTTCCGATCCCGGTACATCAGCTAATGCGACCCAAGTTACAGATGGTTATGGATTTGGACAGTCTGTGAGTTACACCTGTTCAAGAAGTGGATATACACCCGTCCCAACAGACCCGTTATACTGTACAGCTAACAATACTGGTCACCTCGACTGGAATTCTACAGTACCCACGTGTAAAGGTAATATTAAATCGTATCCATTGGTAACATCGATCATACAATTTTCATCCTATCCATTGACCATATAAGTTTCATTGTTTCCATAGGTAACATTGAACGTATAAGTTTCATTGTTTCCATTGGTAACATTGAACGTATAAGTTTCATTGTTTCCATTGGTAACATTGACCATCGTATCCGTTGGTAACATCGATCATACAATTTTCATCCTATCCATTGACCATATAAGTTTCATCGTATCCATTGGTAACATTGACCATCGTATCCATTGGTAACATTGACCATTTAAGTTCCATTGTATCCATTAGTAACCTTTTCAATATAAGTTTTATCATAGTCATTCGTAATCTCGGCCTTATAAGACACATTCTTTCGTGCGCTAAATTGTATCGTATCCATTGATAACCTCGGCCATATATAATAAGACACATTCTTCCGTGTTCTAAATTTTATCGTATCCATTGATTCCTTCGACCATATAGAATAGAACTGATACTGCCGAGTTTAAAGTTGTATCGTTTTTCTGTCCATCAATAAATAAAGAGATTGGCACTATAATGATCAATTTTCGACTCGTGTTAAAATATAGAATCGTCGCGTCGTGAATGGCAACCAAACGTCCATCAACACCGACAAGAAATGAAATAAAATAAAATGGAGATTAATGTCCTACTGTTCTGTTTCGACTTAACTAATGAAAACGAGGATGCGACACACAACTTGATATGACAGCGGCACTACTGCCTACTCTTATATCGTATTCCAAATGTTCTTTTACGCTAATGTGTACAGGGGACTTGAGTTTTCGTCCCATCCGAATTGTTATCCAGACCCAAATACAACATGGACTCTTGACAGGCCCAATACATACATGGACTTGCGACAAGCACAATACATATAACTAAATATTGATATGTTTTACAGACACAACTGATCCAGTATTTGATAATTGTCCAACCGAACCTTACCTGAAGAAACCTCTGGAGGAATTTACCTTTTCATCACCGACAGCTAGTGATAATTCAGGATATGTCATGGTGACAGCTTCAGATGACTTTACCGGTAGAGCCACCTTACTGGATGATTTAAACGTGACCTACACAGCTATAGATGGTGAAAATAACACAGTAACTTGCCTTGTTAGTTTCATCGTACAATCAGGTAATTTGTAATGACATTGTTGTATTTATTATTAGTAACAGGTTCGAATTTTGTTATTATTATTAAAAAGGGGAGAGCGAGAGAGAGAGAGAAGGGTTGAGCGAGGAAGAGGTGGAGCGAGTGAGAGAAATGACATAATTTTATTTAGTATTAGTAAATTATGGGTAAATAACCGAGAACTGTGTCGCACAAGCAGATAATTTGTAATGATGTCAATTGATTTTGTGTATTACGACCCTGTTGTTGGTGTACAAGCCATACATAATTTAAATAAAATGTTTATTCCATCTATTCTCATAATTTGCAATACTAGGAACTATTAATCAAACTAGTATATACGAGCTATATACAATACAGAATACAAAAAACAAACCATCATCGCATAACACGTCCTATTCTACTATCTTGACTCCCAATCATCATAGCGTATAACACGTCCTATTCTCTGATCTTGACTCCCAACAGCCATGATAATATTATAATATTATTTCTCTATAGAAACTGATAATGTGACGTTAGTTTGTCCAGACATGCTAGAATTGAGTTTAACCAGTGCAGCATCATCGACATATGATCTTTCCCAGAATATCACCAGTAACAGCCCGTTACAGATAATGCCACCCACAGTTACAGTTGGAATAGCCGAGGCTGACAGTTACACAGATGTTCGAGTCTATGCTATTGGTAGACTAGAGAATGCGTCTTGTGCTTTCCAGGTTCTCGTTAAACGTAAGTTTAATTATCATACTGTGGATGGGTGATATATAAGAGTTAGATAATGAGCTCACTAATCCTGCATTACAAGTTTAATTTTTATACTGTGGATGGGTGATACATAAGAGTTAGATAATGAGCTCACTAATCCTGCATTACAAGTTTAATATTTATACTGTGGATGGGTGATATATAAGAGTTAGATAATGAGCTCAATAATCCTGCATTACAAGTTTAATTTTTATACTGTGGATGGGTGATACATAAGAGTTAGATAATGAGCTCACTAATCCTGCATTACAAGTTTAATTTTTATACTGTGGATGGGTGATATATAAGAGTAAGATAATGAGCTCACTAATCCTGCATTACAAGTTTAATTTTTATACTGTGGATGGGTGATATATAAGAGTTAGATAATGAGCTCACTAATCCTGCATTACAAGTTTAATTATTATACTGTGGATGGGTGATACATAAGAGTTAGATAATGAGCTCACTGATCCTGCATTACAAGTTTAATTTTTATACTGTGGATGGGTGATATATAAGAGTTAGATAATGAGCTCACTAATCCTGCATTACAAGTTTAATTATTATACTGTGGATGGGTGATACATAAGAGTTAGATAATGAGCTCACTGATCCTGCATTACAAGTTTTATTATTATACTATGAATGGGTGATATATAAGAGTTAGATAATGAGCTCACTAATCCTGCTTTACAATTTTAAAAATAGATAACCACAAATGAAGATATTAAACATATCAGTCAAATTACTAAATTCTTGGCGACGTAATGAATGTTCAAAGTTTTTTTTTATAAAAACCACCCCTGAATAGTCTCAATCACTATAATTGTCAAGACAAATAAACAATAAGTGTCGATTTGAAGCCCATCAATCATTGGGAATGGAGCCCATAATATTAACATTATACACTCAATATATTATCGACTTGATTACTATGACAGATGACAGATGGCCACCCCACAAAAAAAATCAACACATAAAATCCAATAACAATCAAATGATTAAGTTTCATTTCGGTTACGTTCAAAATATTTATATATCTCTCATCATTAATTTTGTTACTGTTATATTAACGTCACGGTATTTTTCGTGGATTATACTATTCAAATTTCACAAATATTTGTATATATTATCTGAATATTTAATGTTGTATCTATTTCAAGCCACGGTTTGTCTGGAGGAAAGTTTACAAACTTTATCTAATGCTACGAGAGTTTGTCAATCAAATAATCCTGGATCCCTCACCTGTACGTCTACCTGTAAACCAGGGTATTATTTTAATAATGGTAACACCAACCAGGGTTATAGCTGTAGTGGAGAAAATATGTGGATAGGGGGTGACTGGGACGAAGACTGTGTGGGTAAGAATTATGTTAAATAGTAATATCTTTTATGATTTTCTATCTTCTTGTCATCCCATGGAACAGCTATCAAGAATATTACGTCTTGTGTTCACTATATAGTTTTTCTCTATTAATTGTAAGCTTGTTTTCATTCTCGAATTTACAGCTCAGTGGACGCTTACGGCTAATCATCTACTAGTTGTTGTCATTGTCTTATAATTACCGCTGTGCACAATCTACTATTGTGATTGTCAGCTTGTACTTACCACTCTTCTACTTTAATTACCATATTGAAATTACCATCCTACGCATCTAATACTCAGGTTACCATCTTGTAATCACTACTTTATACTATTTAGATTACCATCTTGTAATCACCACTCTATACTACTTAGATTACCATCTTGTAATCACTACTTTATACTATTTAGATTACCATCTTGTAATCACCACTATTTAGATTACCATCTTGTAATCACCACTATTTAGATTACCATCTTGTAATCACTACTTTATACTATTTAGATTACCATCTTGTAATCACCACTCTATACTACTTAGAATACCATCTTGTAATCACTACTCTATACTATTTAGATTACCATCGTGTAATCGCTACTATATAATACTTAGATTACCATCTTGTAATCACCACTATTTAGATTACCATCTTGTAATCACTACTTTATACTATTTAGATTACCATCTTGTAATCACCACTATATACTATTTATTTACAATCGAGCCAGCGTCTAAAGTTTTCCATTGTTTCGTATTTTAGGTACTGAAGAATCGGTGTATACATATGAAGTTGAAATTGTGTATACATTTAGTGGTCTTTTTAGCACCTGTGAAACCACGATCGAAGAGGAGTTTAAAACACATTTTTCGGCCTCTACATCTGAATTGAGCAGAACCTGTGGGAAGGGTAGAAACGATTATTATCAATTTATGGTGGACAGTGCTACAGCCAGTAGTACCAACTTGGGTACTGAAGTAAGTATAACCACATCCAATATCTTTGTTGGTATATTCCAGTGGTCCTAGATTAATGGTAGGCAGTCCCACAACCACTGCTTGCAATTTATCCGCTAAAGTAAGTTTATTCGAGTTCAAGGTACAACTTGGCTCAGGGGTTGGATGGCCGAATGATTAGCACATGCTGGCTGTATCATGAAGCCTTTTATTGAGTCAACGGGCGTGGTTTCGAATACCCAGTTGTACGTGGTAAGGAGTAGGGTCGCCTGTCAAACCTCATAGGTTTTCTCAGGGTCCTCCGGTTTCCTCCCACTGCTAAATACCCCTACGCGCAAGCGTATTATTGAAATAAAATGAAAACATATGTTAGTCCCAAAATGACCTAGTTTGTGTCTAGTGGACGTTAAACCCCATTTCTCTCTCTTTCTCACAACTTGGCTCAGACAATCTTTATTTATGGGAAATTGTATTCATCCTTTTTCATTAAAAAAGTAAAACTTTTAAAAATCTTTGTATATCTAAAAGGTAAATTAATTGGTTGAAACAAGTTTCTCTCTAATGTTGTTTGTCACCTACTGTTAAAAATGACAAACAATATTGTTATTTTAAAAGTAATGGACGGCTAGAGTTATGGTTATCATTTAAGAATATTTTACACGTTGCAACACTAGTTTCAATTTGCCTGGCTTCACGTTGTAACACTAGTTTCAATTTGCCTGGCTTCACGTTGTAACACTAGTTTCAATTTGCCTGGCTTCACGTTGTAACACTGTATTAATTTGCCTGGCTTCACGTTGTAACACTGTATTAATTTGCCTGGCTTCGACTATATATTTAAAAAGTTTAATTTTGTGATATTTGCAGGGCCAGCTGAATGCTGTGTTACGTGTAACAGATTCTGACAAAGACACCGGAGAGCTTGCAACTTGTCGAGAGGATTTAATACGATTTAAGGATGACGTTTTTAAGTTTAATTCTAGCTGTGGCGTGCCCACGAATGTTGATTTTGATATACAAATTTCTGAAAATACTTGTCCGGCACCTTATAAACTCATCATTCGATCTCCATCAACACTCTGCTGTAAGTCATTTAAACATACATTATCTGCCTATTGTACCCTAAATCTTTTTTAAATTAACTCTCTAGGCGATGGGATGGTTTCGATTTTCAAAGGATTTTCAACATTACTTCTGATGAGCTCTCCAATCATTAGTGCAATGTCAACCCCGAAAAGATGAAATGGGGTTGTACTACTGTTCTACACTGAAAAATCTAATGCAGACGAAATGAAATATAGTTTAACGTCCTGCTGGTCTTCCCGGACTGGGCTAATGAAAACGGGTATACACCATACAGTGATAAGGGAAATTTTGCAGGGACAGCGGCGCTATGACCTACTCGTATATCGCATTCCAGCGGTCAGGGGTTATTCGACGCCAATGTTTACAAGTTACATCGGCCCTCCGTCCTGCACCGCTGACAACAAAGAAATGCAGATTTACAGTTATAAAAATAGTTTCCAAATATATATATCAGTTGGCCCTAAATAACATGGGAAAACTTTATCATCATAACAGTACCCATTCTTTATACCGGGGACAGATCCCTACTCTGAAAGGCCACCATAATAGACAGATCTCTACTCTGTAAGGCCACCATATCTTAACGTTTATATACTATTTTATAATGCGGTTCTACACGTTTCACATCTGTTATTATATTATAACATAATAGATACTTCTTCAACTGCTCTGGGTATACGTAACGTAAGGTGTTCGACTAATAGAAACAGGATATATACTTCTCAAACTTCTAGGGGTAAACTTTATAAGGGTTTCGACTAATATCGTCGATTTAGGACTCAAAATATCGGTCAACCAGCTAAGTGTGGATACTGTCACACTAGATATAAAATAATAGTCAATTGAAAATATCAGAAAGTTTATTAATGTTATTATGCAAACAAATTCCCATAGAAACGGCAAAGGTCAAATTCACAATCAAAACAGGTTACAAAATGGCATGGTATAAAGTTGAAAACACGCTGCCCTATTGATTAATTACACACGCCGTCTAACCATGTAGCACACACGTCAAACTAATGGGAGGGAATTATATAGCTTTAACAATCGCTAACAAGCGATTTTCATACACTTTGGAAACCGCCCTCTTGCCATAATAAAGACAATTAAACAAATTAACTTTAACAAAAAAAAATGTCAACACATGTTTCAAAACAGAAAGTTGCACTCAACTTGGCAAAAAACAATCCAAAATCAAAAGTTGGATTCCTACAAAATGTTATGTCTATCAAATAGACCTGGATTTAACATAGTTAAGTGGGCCAAATATAAACATATCAAGATGATTATATCTGGTAGCTACACTAAGCGCCTGGGCCCTGTTTCTCAAAATCTTAAATAAAAGATAAAATCCAAACTTTCGTAGATACTTCAATTTTTATTGGCTAAGCACTAAAGTCAATCTAATATTATCCAATCAAATTACTAAAATTTAGATTTTATCTCAGTTAAAATTTCGTGAAACAGACACCTTAGACAATTAGAGTAAGAAATAAGAGTAAGAATAAGCTCCACTGTCCGAGCAAACCTTTCTGCCGTATGTCGTATTTCCTACTTGATTTTTGTGGTTGGTGCAGAAAGTTAAACACCATTTCACTTATAATAATAAGGAAGCGACGACGTAAATATTACTGATTTATTTTGTTTATTTATTTTCTATTTAGTGCTGTGTGAACCGGGAACATTTTACAATTCTGCGAATAAAACTTGCCAGAGTTGTTCCGACACAGAATATCAGGATTCAGCTGGTAGTATGACATGTAAGGCGTGTCCTGTCAACACGAGATCTGTACAGCATCACAGAAGACGGGAATCGGATTGTAAAGGTAAGACTGATTACATTATGAACAATACGTGCAAGGGTGATAACTCAGTACATTTCTAACCTAACCATTAATTAAAAACATATCCTCTCATTTAGAGATAAGTTCTGGATGGTATTAGTCAATAGAAAAAATTCTTTGGCCTCTTAGAGGTCGTTATTCTTATTATTGAGCCTATATTTTATAATGGAAATATACTAAATTTGCCTACACCACGCACTGCTAGATGTTCACTTAGAGGAATCATCGTGTATTTGGGTTGCAGTATGTGTTGTCTGTGAAGATTTACTCTCAGTCTAAGCATCAAAACTTGATTGACAATTCATTGACTGTTTTACATACAATATAGTGTCACTATTTAACTTTAATAGTTGAACCTTCACTGATTGCATATGAATTTATATATTTTCTCATTTTAGTTTTTTTTTGTGTATATGCTTGATTTGTGAAATCTTGTTGAAACGTCAAAGACTAAACTTACATTTAATCGTGTCCCAATTACTAAATACCAGCAGAGACTAAACTTCTATATTTGATTTATTTTAGCGATGTGTTCTGGCGGTTTTACCTCTGCCACTGGGTTTTCACCCTGTACCGCCTGTTCGGTTGATCAGTACAGTGAAACTACCACATCATGTTCACTTTGTCCATCAGATTCTTCCACAGAAAAATTTGAAGGCGCCTCGGATATCTCCTCTTGCAAAGGTTTGTACACGTTTCAGTATATTTGAAGACTTTTCTTACAGAATGTCGTTCGACCATCGCCACGCTTGTTTATGTCCATGGTGCGTCAATGCTGCTTAAGGTGGCCACATTATAAACAGTCGAAGGAGCGCACGGGTCTCTGACGTCATAGCAGCCATCTTGGAATTGTCACATGATATACCCAAAATCGAACAAGATGAATAGTAGTTGGGGGAGCAGTTCTTGCACCCCCCTCCCCCCCTACACACACCAAAAACATATCAGAGGTGTTATACTGATTTGTGACTTTTAACCATTGTCCATCACATTGTACAATATTATTTATGTTTTTTAAAAACACTGTCCATCATACAGAGGGGCCACAGTGCCGCGGTATATCAGTTTGTTTGAGAGTAGTCTGGCGATGAAACCAGCCGACCTGACAAATTTCCACGTGACTTTTGATGATTGCCAGGAGGAATGTAGTCGTTCGGATGTGACGATAAAGCAAGGCTAGGTGTAAACAGTTGCAATACGATGAAGAATAGGTGACACCCAACATTCTCCTTATAGCATTTTGAATGACATATGCCTGCCTATATGCCTGCCTTCATTAGCCCGTTTCAATTCATTTCCATTACACGGTATATTTATACTATTATATGTATCCTAATATGTATCCTTATATTTATGATAACATGTATCCTCATATTTATGATAACATGTTCCTTATATTTATGATAACATGTATCCTCATATATATGATAACATGTATTCTCATATTTATGATAACATGTATCCTCATATTTATGATAACATGTATCCTCATATTTATGATAACATGTATTCTCATATTTATGATAACATGTATCCTCATATTTATGATAACATGTATCCTCATATTTATGATAACATGCTCCTTATATTTATGATAACATGTGTTCTCATATTTATGATAACATGTATCCTCATATTTATGATAACATGTATCCTCATATTTATGATAACATGTATCCTCATATTTATGATAACATGTATCCTCATATTTTTTGTGATAACGAAATTGACATTTGGTTTATTTTTTTGTAGCACAATGCCAACCTGGTAGTTATTCTAGAACAGGGTTTGAAGAATGTCTGCCCTGTCCCCGACATTTCTATTCTGCAGTTCCTGGTGCTAAAACATGCTCTGAATGTGCCATCGATTTAATGACCACCAATACTGGTAGTAACGCGACGTCAGATTGTACTGGCGGTAAGTAACTTGGGTTTAAGTAGCCCACAGAGGATGATATGACGGGTTAGGGTTATGGTTGGGTATCGGCTTGTTATGGTTTCAACAATATGACACCAGAGGAATGGGGGAGCATGTAAGGGATACAGCATACGTACGCAACCATCGACGAGATTGTAATATTGAAAATGAACCCTTATTTGTAAATAGACTCGCCTTTAGATGAGCCCAGGACCTACTAATAACAAATGGCATAACCCATTCTTTATTCATTACATAGACGTTCAATTAAAGGAATTTTTTTTATAGATAGAAAATTTATGATTTTAGAATTGACGAAATCCCAGGTCTATCGGTACACACAGAAGAACCCATGGGAATGAATCCCGAGTAGTCGGTCGGTAACACTGTTCTTCAAACAGAATTATCCACCTAAACATTGTACGGATAGAAATAAGCACCACCACACCGCATGTTGGTCTCCTCCATCTAACCGATATTTGGTGGGGTTTTTTAAATTAACGTGTTTGCTTGTATCGATCCAGGACCAGCTCCGTGTACTGCTGATACTTGTAGTGGCCATGGAACCTGTCTTTTTAAATTTCATCAACCTGCTTGTGATTGTGAATATGGTAAGTTGATATTTGTAATATTATTATTAGATTATTTCATATAGCGGACTAATGATTAAAACATAAAATGAATGAAATATGTGAATGTAGAATAGATAATTAACAATGAAAGATAACGGTTCAACATCATTAACAAAAGTGAGTAAGATTAAGAGTAGAAATGCCGTAATATGTCCCAGTTTCCTAACCTTAGGGTCGAGGAAAACATATAGTATGATTGTGGCGAACTGTTCTGAAACGTTTGACATAATGGCTATTTGTACGTGAAAAGCATATAAACCTGTGATATATACACCTCTTGCCACATTACGAGTCGTCTTTCCTCTCACACCCTCACGGTGATAGTTTCTGGATTGGGGTCACAACCAATAGAAGGTTGGCAACCACTGATCTACCTCTTGAGGGGTCACGATCACCAATGCAACGAGGGTTCAATCCCAGCTCAGGGCAAGAAATTTATCGTTGTAAGTGAGAGGGATATTCGGTCTCCCGTCCGATCAGGCAGGTTTCCCCCGAGTTCTTCGGTTTCTTCCTGCAGTAATGATCGAAATCATTCGCACGATCTGTGCCAAGGGCCAAATTGGAAAAAGGCCTCAGGCCTAATTTGCTACCCTTGTAAAATTACGCGATTATTATTATTATTATTATTGTTATCAGATGATAATTTCTAGATTGAGGTCACAACCAACAAAAGGTTGAAAACCATTCATCTACCTCTTGAGTGGTCGTGATCAGATCGTAATTTCTGGAATTTGATCACAACCAATAGAAGGTTGGCAACCACTGCTATACATTATAGACTTTTTTACGGAACTATTTTAATCATTAAAGAGATGGATTCGACCGTTTAACTTCATAAAGCTGAATAAATATTGAAAATCATTAAAGATGCATTTCGTAGGATTTTGGTATTGTTTTAATTTTTTTTATCCACCCCCATTTTCATGTGACGTCCTTCCGTTTACATTCAGTTTGTTGGACACTCTACAGGTCACAATATTTATCCGATTTTCACCAAACATAAAATATATAGGTTTATATCCGAAAGATCTCGGCTCCTTTCGATATTGACTTGTATCGGTCTGTAGCTTCCTTGTTTATTGCCCCTGCATATACGACAAATCGCATGTGTAGCGTGTGGACCTTTGACTCCTAAAGGTCACAGTTTCATCTGATATTGGTGAAACTTTTAAGATCGTGGTATCAAATCATGTGTTTAGCTTGTGGACCCTCTAGAGGGCACAAATTTTATTCCTCTTTTATTGTATTATTCTCATGTTTGTTTTTATCATATTTTTTTCATGTCAGTATTATTATTTTGGGGTATTATTTTATTGTGTTTCCTGTGTTCTGTTTTTAAGTATTTTTTTGTATTGTTTTATCAGTTTCTTGTGTTCTATTTTTATATTTTTTATCATTGTTTTATGTATTTATTTGATTTTATTTTTAGGGTACACTGGGGACGATTGTAATACCACTATCAACCATTGTGATTCTAGTCCGTGTTGGAATGGTGCAACGTGTACATCTACATCTGCAGGTTTTACATGCGAATGTCCAGCAGGTAAATTAAACTTTTCTTTCCACAGTCATGGCAACCTTGAAAAAACTTCCAACAGTCATGATAACCTAGAAATAACTTCCAGCAGTCATGACAACCGTGAAAAAACTTCCAACAGTCATGACAACCTAGAAATAACTTCCAACAGTCATGACAACCTAGAAATAACTTCCAACAGTCATGATAACCTAGAAATAACTTCTATCAGTCATGACAACCTAGAAATAACTTCTAGCAGTCATGACAACCTAGAAATAACTTCTAGCAGTCATGATAACCTAGAAATAACTTCCAACAGTCATGACAGCCGAGTAATAACTTGCAACGACACGATTATGAATGTTCCAATACACCAATGAAATAAGCTACCCTCAAGACAACCTAAATCTGCCTTTTATTTAAAAACGTATGGTTCTATTCTGTTGAAAAGTAGTATCACCATCCAACTAATAATTATCACATTTATTTAACGGATTTAATGATCTGTTACATACAGTATTAACATCCATACTTCAAATCCCTGCTACATCTCCCTATTTCAGTCGGTAGAATCGTTACCTTTAAATTTGTTTGGAATATTTTCTAACTTGATTCTCACCAATTGTTTTCCGATTTCTAGACGTCATCTCGCTAGTCTGGAGGTCCCCTGCTCGATCCCTGTGTTGACACAGAAAGAAGGTTGGTCGGGATGATACGACATGGTTTCCCCCTTGTAATTGGTTCAGGGTGGATGACATGGCAAGGGACAACGTTTAGACGTTTGGATTGTACGAAAATAAGAGGTACCGTGTACATATTGGTGTGTACGTAACAGATCCCCTGTCCGCTATCCGGACAAACATTCCCTTGTAGCACACTATATGACATATCCCCAGGAGAAGAACAATGCGACGTTAAAACGCTCGCACTTCATTTAATTATTCTTATTTAAATTTGTCTTTCAGCTCGGCAATGTACAATGGTAGATGATGGAACTAATACTCTAGATTTTTCGTTTAAACTCGGTGACACGCGGGTTGGTATAACTTCCAATGACGATTGTAAGATGAGGTGTATCGATGAAGATCTGTGTTATTTCTCGGTCTATTATGGCGGTCAATTCTGTGATCTCTATTCGGCAGGGGCCGGATCTACAAAAGAAAGTGCTTTGTCCCTTCTGTCTAACAAGACATGTGAGATTCAGTATTGTAAGTTTCATATTAGTCTTATTATTTTTGATTTGATATTTAGAAATGTGATAAATTTATACAGCACCGAATCTACAAAACGTGCTCATATCGCACACGAAAACGTATAAACAACAGTTCATGTAGTGGATCGATAACATATATACAACAGTTTATAGGGCGGTTGGGATGGTCTTGAGTGCCGCGCTTCGACCTCTAGCTGGCCGCTTACCTCTAGCTTGCGACTGTGGCTTCGAGTCCTAGTATGAGCGTATGTGACATGGAGATAGGGGCGACTTCTCAACCTCGTGGGTCCCCCCCCCACTTCTAAAGACCCCTACGCGCAAGCGAATTATCGAAATAAAAATTTAAAACCATACGTTTGTCCCTCTTTCTCTTTCTCTCTCTCCCTCTCTCTCCCCTCTCTCTCTCTCTCTTTCTTGCCCTTTTTTATTATTTTTCAGATAATTTAGAGAGTTGTTCTTTAGAAGAGATTATTTTCTTTTCTCTAATGGAATTCTTAGTTTTAGTATGATTTTTGTATTCTCTGTAACACCTGGCTACTCTTTTACTAAACACTTATATCTGATGTTTGAATTCTATATGTGACATATTGCTATAATAATTCTGTATGACATATTGCTATAATCATGTTTGAATTCTGTATTCTGGAAACAGTCCCACTAGAAATATTTTAACACTGGTAAATGCGCCACTTTCTCTACGGTGTCCCCCCTCTTCTTTGGTGCTATATTCTTAGTTTGTTCAAATGTACGCTGAAAGAAAAAAGTTTATTGGATAGGGACAGTTTAATATTAAATTATTTATTTATTTATTATATATTTATTTATTTATTTTTTTATTATATATTTATTTATTTATTTTTTTTATCTTTTATTTATTTTTTTTATTTTTTGTTATAGATTTTGTGGGAGCTCAGTGTGAAACAGATAATGTAAATAACTGTACAGCTGATACATGTGCTTCTGATGGATATTGTAGAGATAAGATTGACAGTGCTGATTGTATTTGTAAATCATCCGCATCTACACAACCAAGGTACAGTAGTAATTCAGTAGAACACCATAAAAAAAATAAACCACATGTTAGTCCCGAAATGACCTAGTTTGTGTCGAGTGGACGTTAAACCCCATTTCTCTGTTTTTCCATCCGCCATAATAGACTGGCGAATTTTACCAAAAACGAAAAAGTTGTAATATGAGACTGTAAGAGGATATATCTGACAATTCAAAAAAATAATTGACTGTCACTAGTCATATGAAAACAAAAGCTGTAGAATAAGTCCGTGCATTATTACCATGTTTTTATTAAGAATAGAATGAATAAAAACAAGTGGATGTACGGATTTATTTGCTTTCAAAGTCTCTTATAACACCTCTTTGTCTTCGAAGGATTTCTAAGTAAAACAGAAATTCGGCTGTGTATCTGTTATCTCTCGTTACTTCAGTCAATTATATAGAAGGATAACTCGTGTTTTTTATTTGTTTGCGTCACTCACGTTTCCTCAAATATTTTTTTACGCATTTATTGAAGATGGTCTCTGTGTTAGATTGATATTTGGAATTTGTTTAACCAGTTCGATTACATGTGATAATTACTGACACCAATACAGTCCTTTAATTCACTTCCATAGTATTAAAGCGATTTCAGCTATTTCTTTCACCTCAAATGTTATATACATTATTTGATTAGACATTTATTCCCATGACAAGCCCATTATCAACTCTTCAGATTATCGAATGTTCGCGATTTTCCATGTATTGAAAGACCATCGCCATTTACTAATTTAATTTAAAAATGGATAAACGATATGTTTGTATAATATTTACATTAATAATTGACAATCGTTTCAATTAGATTCCAATACTTCGCTCGCGCGCAGTGGGGGATAACCGGGGGACACGTAGAAAATTCACGAGATTGGAAGGCAACCACGCCCAGCTTACTACACACAGCATTGTAACAAAGTGATATTTATAATTTAGGTGCATTGAACTCTGCTAGTTTTGACAATAGATGAATTTGACTTTCACCTGTATATATAAACTCTTGGCATGGCTATTTCTTATTATATCTAATTAATTCAATATGTCCATTACAAGCTATACATGATCTGTGTACAAGATCCACACGACTTCAAATGTTTATGCACGTGCCATGACGAGATAAAAGAAACAATTGCAGATATGACTATCTGCCTTATCTATGTCCTGTTGGTATATAACTGAGTTGTTCACCGACAGTTAGAAGCGAAGAGCCGAGAGAGAAGGAAGGCTTGTACGAGGGTAGGGACTCACCCGAGTCCAGCCGCTGCCTTGGCAGAGGGGCAGAATGGTAGATGAAATGTTATATTGTAAGACGTGTTCCTGTAGACGTTTAGCTGTAGAAGACTAGTAGATTTTATATTATGTAGATGTGTTCCTGTCGTAGCCTAGTTCTTATAGTTTAAGAGTCATTCCACGAGAAAACCATGCAGAAGGTGAGAAGGTGGGGGTCGGCAGATCGAGTTCATCTTGTGGGGATTTTGTGGACTCAGTGAGACTACTTCACAGCCAGAAGGGCTGATCTCAGAAATTCACCGTTACTGAGATACAGCATCCGGGTGATTTTTGGCCAATTTTGCCCATTTTCAGGTCATTTTTGGTCAATTTTTAGCCACCTATTGTGGCGAGTGTAAGGATTGGATGGAAATGGTGGTGATTGGGTATGTTAGTGGGGGTCTTCCTGTGCCCCAGTGTGAATACCATAAAGTCACATCTATCTTCTGGGTATAATGGTCAGCAAAAGTGTAACATATAGCGAAAAAAACGGTAAATATGCACCTGCGAAGATTCGCTTTATTTTCTATGATGCGGGGGTAGGCCCAAATATCGAAATGGTTTTATGCACAGCTTGATACCCTCTATCGATATAAAAAATAAAATCTCTGTCACCTCTCTTCCATCAATACGAAATCGCAAGTCAAAGTTGGTGATTTTTCCCTAATGTAAATCTCTGATTATCTACGAAATGGCTTACTACTTTCATTCAGGTTAAGCTAGCTTTACTCGTTTCTTCACCAAATCATTCATGTATATTGGATTAGCCCTTAGTATTAATCATTATTTGATTATTTACGTATATTTGAGATCTAGTGCCTCGTATACTATCAAACAATCCGTCATTATACATTGCAAATATAAATGTTATCGAAACAAAAGTTATGGTTTCTTATTGCACACCTCATTGATCGTTTAATACCTCATAGTTCTTTAGATAAGTAATTAATTATGGCTTCGGTTCACTGTAACTACTTAGGGTTTGTCATCAAGAAATTGGAGAGTTGAAGCTGCTTCCTGTTTTTAGAATATGATTTTGCAAATCTTTCCATTTCCAGCCTTAGGCCATGGATTGGGTTTTGTAGGAAGTTCTTCCCTTTATATAATAAAAACATATCGTTTGGTAGATGTTTTCCTCTGCTTCTGGATTGGTAGATGTCTTATCGTGACCTCCCCTTACTCCACAATCCCACTCTATGGGTTTGGTAACTCCCAATTACCCCACTCCTGCTAATGTGATAGATGTCATCTTTGTGGGATTTGTGTTTAGGCGCCAGGCCCGTCTTATCGTGACCCCCCTTACTCCACTATCCCACTCTGTAGGTTTGATGTCTATTTTTTGGCGGAATATTGTTTAGATGCCGAGTCCGTCTGATCGTGACTCTCCCTTACTCCATTATCCTGCCAGTTTGGTATAAATCCCCTATGTAGTTTAGTGTTTAGTGCCGAGCCTGTCTAACTGTGGCCCCCTCTTACTTCACTATTCTACTTAGTCCAACTGTGTCCATAAGGGCGTGGATTTGTTCGAAGATTAGCAGTTTAACATCTGGTCTCGAGAAGAGTAAGGTCTCAGTGTTGAATGGTATGTTGTTAGCCTCCATCATTCTCACTAGTTCCCTCTCTCCTCCTTGTTATCCTCGCAGTCTACCAGGACATGGTTGGTGGTACATTCTTCTCCGCACTTACAGACAACGACTTGGCGTTTGTAGTCTCGCAGCCGCTCTTTCACCCTTAGTTTCGATTCAAGTCTGCATATGTATCTTCTGGGATGATTGATCGCCGTCTTCGTGTAGCCGGAATCTGTATTGTCAAGTTCAACAAATTTCAATTCCCAGAATGAATTGACCTGTTTTTTTAACCATACTGTAGATTTCCGTGGTGCTGTAGTCTATGGTGCGGAGTGGTGCTGTGTCCTTGAGACCTTCGTTGGCGAGTCGATCTGCCTCCTCGTTTCCTCTAATGTTGACATGTGATGGAATCCACACGAGCTCTAATTTGCTTCCCTTCTCTGGTACAGCTGCCTGATTTCCAAAATGACTTCTGGTCTTTAGTCCGAATGTTCAGTTTGGATTGAAATAATACTGTTCAGAGAGTCGCTTGGAATGACGAACTTACTAGTCTTTTGATGGGAGATCCATGACATAGCGTCACGAATGGACAGAAGCTCTGCGGTGTACACCGAGCAGTTATTGGGAAGTTTCCTGCTTATATCCCTGTTCCCCGTTTGGCAGGTATATTCCAAACGAGCTGGTGCCGCTTTCATGGTTGCGTGAGCCATCCGTGTACACATGGTCCAAGTAATCAGACGGCCAGTTGTCTTCAAGGTGTTCCAGAGAGAAAGCATGTGCAGCAGTGGGGTTGTGTTTCTTGTCGGTTTTCTGTGGTAGATCTAGATTGACCTGCGGTATAGGGATTGCATTTATCACACACTCCCCCAGTCGCAGTTCTTTGATTATTTCCGTTATACCTTGGCCGAAGCTTTTCTTTCTAGGATCTCTCACATATCATGTTTTTTGTAGACTGACAAAAGTATGGGATCTTTCGCCCAGTTGCGACATCTTAGCCCAATACCTTGGTGCTAGTTCTTTTCTGCTTAGGGATAAGGGCAACTCCCCGGCTTCCTGTAGTAATGCCTATCTCCTAGTCCCAAGCCCTACGCTAGTCGTAATACACAGGTCTTTGTATTGTATGGTGTCAAGCTTACTTTAGTCTATTGGCACCCACGTGCTACCCGTTATTTTTCTCATTAAGTTTAGGATTTTGGAGCATATATCTACAGTCAGGTGATGTGCGGTTTCCAGGTCAGCCTTCGGCCAAAGATTACGCCATGGAACTTGGCTTGGTCTTTAAACTCGGTGGTTTTCCCGTTCATACACAGAGTCATTCTGCTTCTCCCACTATCCCTGCTCACAAGCATACCGACCGTTTTCTTCTCGGAGACTTTGGTGTTTAACGTCTGCTTCCAATTAAGTGCTATCACAGACAAGACATAGGAGAGCCAAAGCTGCTTCCTGATATTTAGAATATGATTTTGCAATCTTTCCATTTTGGCCTTAGGCCATGGATTAGGTTTTAGTGGGAAGTTCTTCCCTTTATTTAACAAAAACATATCGTTGGTAGATGATCTCTTCTGCTTCTGGATTGGTAGATGTCATCTTTGTGGGATTTGTGTTTAGGTGCCAGGCCTGTCTTCTCGTGACCTCCCCTTACTCCACTATCCCACTGGTATTTGTTTTTGGCAGAATAGTTTTAAGATACCGAGCCCGTCTGATCATGACCCCCTCTTACTCCACTATCCCGCCAGTTTAGTAGGTGCTAGTAATAAATTAAACTAATATAAAATTAAATAAATAAAGAGAGTAGGCCTACCGTATAATAAATTTGTAGGATGGTTGGGCTTCCTTCGTGAGGACGTTTTTGCTTAGTCATCCTAAGTTGTATTAAAAATTTATTAGTTAAATAAATTAAAGGTAATAAATAAAAATAAAGTAAATTAAAGTAAAAGTAAAGTAAAGATAAAGTAAAATGAATAAATTAAAATACAGTTGTAGGGTGGTTGGGCTTCCTTCGAGAGGACGTTTTTACTTCGTATAAATAAATAAGTAGAAAAAATAAAAAGATAAAAATAAATGTGTAGGATGGTTGGGCTTCCTTTGTAAGGCCGTTTTTACTCAACCATCCTACGTTGTAGCCGTGACCCTTTCTTATTTCACTAATCTACTTAGTCCAACTGTGTCCATCAAGTATTTATATACAGTAAAAAGAAGCCATAAATTTGGACATTATATATAACAAGCACTAATCAAACTCAAAGTGATCTCCCGTCAAAAGGCAAAACCTAGTAACTCACTTTTTTCTTATTTTGAGAAAACAAAGAAAAACCTATGTGGCATACTAGGAAAATGAAGGAAGTTGCACGGTTGTGGCTTGTGTGTAACTGCTTACAAAATCAAAGATTGGAACATCTAGTACAACAACAGAAAGGACACACCCCAGTAACTACAAATTTGGTCCTAACTCAATTTTGATAAAATAAAAAAAGTGAGTTATTAGGTTTTGTCTTTTTACGGGAGCGATGATGACAAGTCCTAAGTAGTTACAGTGAACTGAAGCCATAATTAATTACTCATCTAAAGAACTATGAGGTGTTAAACGGTCAATGAGGTGTGCAATAAGAAACCATACATGTAACTGTTGTTTCGATAACATTTATATTTGCAATGTATAATGACGGATTGTTAGATAGTATACGAGGCACTAGATCTCGAATTGCGTAAAAAATGAAATAATGATTTATATTCAGGGCTAATCCAATATACATGAATGATTTGGTGAAGAAACGAGTAAAGCTAGCTTAGCCTGAATGAAAGTAGTAAGCCATTTCGTTGAGAATCAGAGATTTACAATAGGGAAAATTCACCAACTTCGACTTGCGATTTCGTATTGATGGAAGAGAGGTGACAGAGATTTTATTTTTTATATCGATAGAGGGTATCAAGCTGTGCATAAAACCATTTCGATATTTGGACCTACCCCCGCATCAAAGAAAATAAAGCGAATCTACGCAGGAGCATATTTTCCGTTTTTTTCGCTATATGTTACAATTTTGCTGACCATTATACCCAGAAGATAGATACGACTTTGAGGTATTCACCCTGGGGCACAGGAAGACCCCCACTAACATCCCCAATCACCACCATTTCCATCCAATCCCTACACTCGCCACAATAGGTGGCTAAAAATTGACCAAAAATGAATTGAAAATGGGCAAATTTGGCCAAAAATCACCCGGATGCTGTATCTCAAAAACGGTTTAATTTTGAGATCGGCCCTTCTGGCTATGAAGTAGTCTGGGGGAGTCCATAAAACCCCCCTGAGATGAACTCGATCTGCCGACCCCCCACCTTCTCGATTTTGCATGATTTTGCATGGTTTTCTCGTGGAATGACTCTTAAGTATCTGTATTCCAGTATTATGTATTGCTGTTGACAATGTATTCGTGTTGAATGTATGTAACCGAAGCTGTTTAGATTCCTGATGTAAATAAATCCTTTGTCTACAAAACTCTTATCTGTTTCACTACGATAGTGTTACAGATATTAGTTATTGGTGCATCGACCGGGAAGACCCCTGGGTGTGTTCCCGTGATTACGAAGAAAATCCCGCGTGGCAGACAAAAGAGATTTTACCACTAGACATCTGATGAGTCGGTGAAAAAAAAGAAGAATTTTAAAACAAAATTAACAATGCAGGACAGAAACTTTTTTTTTTTTTTTGTGAAGCCGTGGGTGGCAGGCGCGGTTTCAGTGATAAGAAAATTCTTAATTCAAGGATGGAAATGAAGAAAATCAACGAGCACGGAGAAATCAAAGAAAAAAAAAACCTAAAAAAGACTTTCGGATCAATGGCGACGGAACAGAAATTGTGTGTGATTGTTGTTTTACGGTGAGTCATTTTGTTTTTAAACGAATATAAATTATAACTGTTTGTTTTTGAACACATATTTTGGTTTTTAAAATAGGTCGTAACAAAGTATTACGAGGTTTATATTTGAAAGTAAAATATTTTGTGATTGTTTGGCTGGAATTGAGTTAAGTTCCTAATTAGGAAATTCTTGAATAGACGGATGAATAGATTTTTCGTCGTCCATCGCTATATTTGCGGTGAAGATATTAACTCACAAACAATCACATAATAGGCATATTCACGGTTTTATCTCTTATGTTATTTTATGTGTGTTTTTTATATACCCCGACGTTACGGGAAAGTTTTTAAAGAGTTTTTTTTTTTTTTTTTTGCCTCGTAAATTCGAGCGTTTTGTGTATTTGTGCCTCGTAAATTCGAGAGCGTTGTGTATTCCTATTAAGAGGAATCGGTTTGTATACCCTCAAGGAAGAAGGGTCGCGCTTAGGTTAGAAGCGTATATATGTAGTGTTTTGTTATGTTTAAGAAATAGAGAGATAAACCGTTGTTAATTTTGATAAGTTCTATGAAAAATATCTTATTTAAGATTGGTAAAATGTGTTCAAATCATTCAATATCATTTTTTTCAAGTAAAAAACAATATGACAAAATCCTATGTTAATGTTTTTTCTATATATGTACCTTTTCTATTGTATAAAATATTTGCTATTTTTTCTTCAAATTATATTTTGATTGTATAATTATTTTTTTTCTGTAATGTTTAGAAATGACGTTGATATTGTGTGTGTTCTTATGATATCGTGTATTACATTATCATTTATTTATTTGAAGCCAGTGTCCCACATGTGAGAATGGTGTTACTAATTAATGCTAGTTTGTTATTTACTTGGTAAATATGTTATTTACTTAGTAAATAACTTGTGGGAAGGGTAGGAAATGTAACAAAGTGATATTTATAATTTAGGTGCATTGAACTCTGCTAGTTTTGACAATAGATGAATTTGACTTTCACCTGTATATATAAACTCTTGGCATGGCTATTTCTTATTATATCTGATTAATTCAATATGTCCATTACAAGCTATACATGATCTGTGTACAAGATCCACACGACTTCAAATGTTTATGCACATGCCATGACGAGATAAAAGAAACAATTGCAGATATGACTATCTGCCTTATCTATGTCCTGTTGGTATATAACTGAGTTGTTCACCGACAGTTAGAAGCGAAGAGCCGAGAGAGAAGGAAGGCTTGTACGAGGGTAGGGACTCACCCGAGTCCAGCCGCTGCCTTGGCAGAGGGGCAGAATGGTAGATGAAATGTTATATTGTAAGACGTGTTCCTGTAGACGTTTAGCTGTAGAAGACTAGTAGATTTTATATTATGTAGATGTGTTCCTGTCGTAGCCTAGTTCTTATAGTTTAAGTATCTGTATTCCAGTATTATGTATTGCTGTTGACAATGTATTCGTGTTGAATGTATGTAACCGAAGCTGTTTAGATTTCTGATGTAAATAAATCCTTTGTCTACAAAACTCTTATCTGTTTCACTACGATAGTGTTACAGCATATCCTACTACGGGTAGACTACGGGGAAAATTTAAGTACGCAAGACTTACGCGTCGCTAGTGTGTGTTAGCAACAGTAGTAGATCGCAGACTGGTCGTAGACTTTCGATCCTGTACATAGAAAAAAATCACCTGATTTCCTGCGGCTCTTCTGCAAATTATCAAACCCTACGGCTTAAGATTTGATTTGGAGAGTTATCGGGGTTTATTAATGGCTTGGTACGAGTCTGTAGTGCTTTTGGCGTTGTTAAAAGCCTGTCTTACACGTAAGTAGTCTAAGGCTCCGCCACCATCCTCGACATTACACGCTCATCTTCTTCTAGTGGCGAGGGTGGGGAGGGGCCATATAAGTGGCTGGTTGACTGATATTTTAATCTTTAAATTGACACGATTTTAGTCGAAAGCATTATTCGAGAACTTCATTGATTCTGCCTCTAATTCATTCTAATCCGGCACTGTTTTCCCATCTAATTCATCCTAATCCGGCACTGGTTTCCCATCTAATTCATCCTAATCCAGCACTGGTTTCCCCATCTAATTCATCCTAATCCGGCACTGGTTTCCCATCTAATTCATCCTAATCCAGCACTGGTTTCCCCATCTAATTCATCCTAATCCGGCACTGTTTTCCCAACTAATTCATCATAATCCGGCACTGGTTTACCATCTAATTCATCCTAATCCGGCACTGGTTTTCATCTAATTCATCATGATCCGGCACTGTTTTCCCAGTTTATAAGGTTTATATAGTTTGATATATTTTGTTTTCCGATGTAAGTTTGTAAGGTTTAATATTCCGATATATTATGTTTTTAGATGTGAGTTAAAAGCAGATTTATGTGATGATGCGTGTGGGGTTCATGGTCGTTGTGAGACGTTTGGAACTATCCGATCCCAGTGTATATGTGAACCAGATTATACAGGTGATCGGTGTGAAACAGAAATAAGTAAGTTGTAACCCAGTTATTCTATAAAAAGTTATCAAATCAAAGGCCTTGCTAGCCGCGGTGGTTCGGTGAATAAGACGTTGATTTGACGTCCGATGTTCGATCCCTGCGTTGATCGAGAAAGTCAATCTGGATTTTCCGGCGTGGTAACCCTTTGTCAGTGGTGCAGGATAGGGGACCTGACAAGGTACAACGTATAGTAGTTCACATGGGACAACAAATCCACGTCCCGCTTACACATTTGGGTGCACGTAAAATATCTCTTGGCAGATGGAATACGATATATGGGTAGGTCGTTGAGCCCAGTCCAGTTAACCCTGGTAAGGTTCGGCAGTAGTCTTAAAACAAACAATGTTGGTTAGCAGAGTCGAAACAGTAAGTATACTTTGAGAACTTATACAAATTTTCAGATTTATTTATTCTGCTTCCAATTCGTAAAGTTGTAATTAATGAAATAATGTAAACTCTCTGTTTTCTGCAGAACAATGTGATTTAAATCCCACCGGATGTTTACATATGGGTGGTTGCTATGAAACGCCAGGAACCGAATACTATAGTTGTAATTGTACAACTGGTTACCATGGTGAACGATGTGAGATGGTGAACCCTCAATGTGAAGTTACAACTTGTAATAATGGAGTTTGTTATGAAGATAATTCACAACTAAAAACACGCTGTCTTTGTGAAGAGAATTATGAACCAGGTAAGAGAATTATGAACCAGGTAAGGGTTAGGGGTTAGGGTAAGGGTAAAGGTAAGGGATAGGCGTTAGGGTTATGGGTTATGGTTATGGTTATGGGTTAGGGGTTAGGATAGGGTTGTGGAAATAATTCACAACTAAAAGCACGCTGGGTAAGGGTGGGGGTAAAGGTAAGGGTTAGGGTTAGGCGTTAGGGTTGTGGGTTAGGGTTATAGGCTAGGGGTTAGGGTTAGGGTTGTGGAGATAATTCACAACTAAAAGCGGTCTGTCTGTGTAAAGAAAATTATGAACGAGGTAACGGGGTTAAATTATAATTGATACGCAGATTAGGTAATATGAGATAGAGAGCTCACTATTCTAGTTACACTAAAGATAATAAAAACAGAATGTGTTTAAAAGTTTACTCAAATTGCTTCATTCTGTTTGAAGGTAGCTAGCCTCGATCGTCATTAATAACGTTGATAAGGTAATAAACGAAGTCTCGATTATCCAATTTTCCGCTGAATTATCTATCACAATATGTATTCCAATTCGTTAAATGTTGCAGGCTAGTGATGGCATCGAGAATTGATTATGATCTGTATAAGTTAATTAATGTCAAATCAGTTATTAAGATAACATGTCTGGCCTAAAGAATGACCAACAATACGAAGATTGTTTAATAGGGATATCCAGTCAGAGCACGTTTAAAAGGTATCTGCAGTATTGGGGCATTAGTGGTGCCAAAGATCGGGAGAATATTTGAATTAAGACATACCCTAGAAGAGTTTTTTGATATGAACACCCTTTGCTGTATCTTACAAGTGTGATGTTTATCTTCTGTTAAATAGTGCCTTGGTGACTTAGTGAGCAGGACGATCATTCCTTTTATCAAATGGGGAGGTCCCTAGTTCGTATCTGATTATCCTGCGCTGTTCCTGAAGAGGGACAACAGTCGAATGGGACGAAAACCTAGCCCCGGTGTACACATTCACGTGTACGTAAAAGATACCTTGGCCGTTTGAATTCGCTATAAGTGTAGGTCGTAACGACGCAATGCGGACAAAATCTCCCTCACCGCACATTGTATGTCGTATTAGCCCAGTCAGAGCAGATCAGTAGGACGTCAATTCATTTTATACTTTAAGCGTTACATGAAAATTTTGTTTAACACAGATGCTGACGGTTTATGCCAGTTAAGAGATGGCTGTTCACTGAGCCCGTGCAGAAGCAATGAAACAGCTTCGTGTTTGTCTACTAATGGTGTGGCCGTATGTACTTGCAACCCGGGATACACCGGTTCTATTTGTCAGCATCCTACCGACGAATGTGAACCCAACCCATGTCAATTTGATGGAATTTGTACAGACCAACATTTAGCTTTCAGATGCACGTGTATGCCGGGGTACACAGGTTCGATTTTTTTAAAATTATTATTAGTGAGGGAGAGATAGAGAGAGAGAACGAGATATATATATAGAGAGAGAGGGGGAGAGAGAGAGAGAGAGAGAGAGAGGGGAAGAAAAAAAGGAGGTTCCGTGCATGTAAAGACGCCTTGGTAGTTGGTATTCGATATAAGAGTGGGCCTTAGCGCTGCCCAAGCACAATGTTTCCTCATTACACACTGTCAAAGCAAAACAGTATCTCGGGGTACAGAAAGGGAGAGAGAGAGAGAGGGGAAGAGAGAGAGAGAGAGAGAGGGGAATTAGTAAATGTTGCTGGTTGTTTTCCAGGAACGACATGTGAAACTAACATTGACGATTGTGTATCTTGTGATCCTACCAACACTGAAAGTAGTACTGATGGTATTAATGAATGCACGTGTAGATGTAAAACGGGTTACCACGGAGTAAGCTGTACGGTAAGTAGTTACTCAATTTGAACAGAACAGCCGCACGTTAAACCGCATTTCATTTTATTATTCATCAACTCAGATGGAATATAACAGTAGGAAGTTAAACCACATTTCATTTCACGTATTAATTTCACGCTTACTGATATGTAAGGTAAATATTAATTTATTTAAACTTTACGGTAAATATTAATTTATTTAAACTTTACGGTAAATACTAATTTATGAGGCAGTGTGAAGTTAGCTCGATTTTCGTTTTTCGTTATTCGACATTGGTGAATATCGAAAAACGAGCTACTCGTTTTTCGATATTGGCGAATAACGAAAAACAACTAGCTCGTTTTTCGTTATTCAAACTTGAATATCAAAAAAGCAGATTTGATGGATGTATATCTACATAATGTCTCCAAAACACATTTGATTAAATCAGTTATCTAAAATGAACTAAAGATATCATAAATGAGGATGCCTCAGCAGTGGATTCACATAAAAACTGTTCTTTCTCGTTGTTTTTGATATTGGCGAATCTCGAAAAACAAGCTACTCGTTTTTCGTTATTCAAACTTAAATATCAAAAAAGCAGATTTGATGGATGTATATCTACATAATGTCTCCAAAACACATTTTATTAATATCAGAAATGAGGATGCCTAAGCAGTGGATTCACATAAAAACTGTTCTTTCTCGTTGTGTTTTGATATTAGAGAATCTCGAAAAACGAGCTACTCGTTTTTCGTTATTCAAACTTGAATATCAAAAAAGCAGATTTGATGGATTTATATCTGCAAAATTTCCCCAAATACATTTTATTAAATCAGTTTTGTAAAACAAACTAAAGATATCATAAATGATGATGCCTGAGCAGTGGATTAAAAAAAAAAAGCTATTTCTCGTTGTTTTTTTGATATTGGCGAATCTCGAAAAACGAGCTACTGGTTTTTCGTTATTCAAACTTGAATATCAAAAAAGCAGATTTGATGGATGTATATCTACATAATGTCTCCAAAACACATTTGATTAAATCAGTTATCTTAAATGAACTAAAGATATCATAAATGAGGATGCCTCAGCAGTGGATTCACATAAAAACTGTTCTTTCTCGTTGTTTTTGATATTGGCGAATCTCGAAAAACAAGCTACTCGTTTTTCGTTATTCAAACTTGAATATCAAAAAAGCAGATTTGATGGATGTATATCTGCAAAATGTCTCCAAAACACATTTCATGCAATCAGTTTTGTAAAACGAATTTAAAAAGTCATAAATGATGATGTCTGAGCAGTGGATTAACATAAAAACTGTTACTTCTCGTAGTTTTTTTTATATTGGCGAATTTTGAAAAACGAGCTACTCGTTTTTCGTTATTCAAACTTGAATATCAAAAAAGCAGATTTAATGGATGTATATCTACATAATGTCTCCAAAACACATTTTATTAAATCAGTTATCTAAAATGAACTAAAGATATCATAAATGAGGATGCCTAAGCAGTGGATTCACATAAAAACTGTTCTTTCTCGTTGTGTTTTGATATTAGAGAATCTCGAAAAACGAGCTACTCGTTTTTCGTTATTCAAACTTGAATATCAAAAAAGCAGATTTGATGGATTTATATCTGCAGAATGTTTCCAAAACACATTTTTGTAAAACGAACTAAAGATATCATATATGATGATGCCTGAGCAGTGGGTTCAAATAAAAACTGCTATATCTCGTTGTTTTTTGATATTGGCGAATGTCGAAAAACAAGCTACTCGTTTTTCGTTATTCAAACTTGAATATCAAAAAAGCAGATTTGATGGATGTATATCTACATATTGTCTCCAAAACACATTTGAATAAATCAGTTATCTAAAATTAACTAAATATATCAGAAATGAAGATGCCTGAGCAGTGGATTCACATAAAACTGTTTCTTCTCGTTGTTTTTTGATATTGGCGAATCTTGAAAAACGAGCTACTCGTTTTTCGTTATTCAAACTTGAATATCAAAAAAGCAGATTTGATGGATTTGTATCTGCAGAATGTCCCAAAAACACATTTTATTAAATCAGTTTTGTAAAACAAACTAAAGATATCATAAATGATGATGCCTGAGCAGTTGATTCAAATAAAAACTGCTATTTCTCGTTGTTTTTTGATATTGGCGAATGTCGAAAAACAAGCTACTCGTTTTTCGTTATCCAAACTTGAATATCAAAAAAGCAGATTTGATGGATGTATATCTACATATTGTCTCCAAAACACATTTGAATAAATCAGTTTTGTAAAACGAACTAAATATGTCATAAATCAGGATGTCTGAGCAGTGGATTAACATAAAAACTGTTCATTCTCGTTGTTTTTTGATATTGGCGAATCTCGAAAAACGAGCTACTCGTTTTTCGTTATTCAAACTTGAATATCAAAAAAGCAGATTTGATGGATTTATATCTGCAGAATGTTTCCAAAACACATTTTATTAAATCAGTTTTGTTAAACGAACTAAAGATATCATAAATGATGATGCCTGAGCAGTGGGTTCAAATAAAAACTGCTATTTCTCGTTGTTTTTTGATATTGGCGAATGTCGAAAAACAAGCTACTCGTTTTTCGTTATTCAAACTTGAATATCAAAAAAGCAGATTGGATGGATGTATATCTACATATTGTCTCCAAAACACATTCGACTAAATCAGTTATCTAAAATTAACTAAATATATCAGAAATGAAAATGCCTGAGCAGTGGATTCACATAACAACTGTTTCTTCTCGTTGTTTTTTGATATTGGCGAATCTCGAAAAACGAGCTACTCGTTTTTCGTTATTCAAACTTGAATATCAAAAAAGCAGATTTGATGGATGTATATCTACATAATGTCTCCAAAACACATTTGATTAAATCAGTTATCTTAAATGAACTAAAGATATCATAAATGAGGATGCCTCAGCAGTGGATTCACATAAAAACTGTTCTTTCTCGTTGTTTTTGATATTGGCGAATCTCGAAAAACAAGCTACTCGTTTTTCGTTATTCAAACTTGAATATCAAAAAAGCAGATTTGATGGATGTATATCTGCAAAATGTCTCCAAAACACATTTCATGCAATCAGTTTTGTAAAACGAATTAAAAAAGTCATAAATGATGATGCCTGAGCAGTGGATTAACATAAAAACTGTTACTTCTCGTAGTTTTTTTGATATTGGCGAATTTTGAAAAACGAGCTACTCGTTTTTCGTTATTCAAACTTGAATATCAAAAAAGCAGATTTAATGGATGTATATCTACATAATGTCTCCAAAACACATTTTATTAAATCAGTTATCTAAAATGAAGTAAAGATATCATAAATGAGGATGCCTAAGCAGTGGATTCACATAAAAACTGTTCTTTCTCGTTGTGTTTTGATATAAAAGAATCTCGAAAAACGAGCTACTCGTTTTTCGTTATTCAAACTTGAATATCAAAAAAGCAGATTTGATGGATTTATATCTGCAGAATGTTTCCAAAACACATTTTTGTAAAACGAACTAAAGATATCATATATGATGATGCCTGAGCAGTGGGTTCAAAAAAAAAAGCTATTTCTCGTTGTTTTTTTGATATTGGCGAATCTCGAAAAACGAGCTACTGGTTTTTCGTTATTCAAACTTGAATATCAAAAAAGCAGATTTGATGGATTTATATCTGCAGAATGCCCCCAAAACACATTTTATTAAATCAGTTTTGTAAAACAAACTAGAGATATAAATTTAATAAAATGTGTTTTGGAAACATTCTGCAGATATAAATCCATCAAATCTGCTTTTTTGATATTCAAGTTTGAATAACGAAAAACGAGTAGCTCGTTTTTCGAGATTCGCCAATATCAAAAAAACAACGAGAAATAGCTTTTTTTTTTGAACCCACTGCTCAGGCATCATCATATATGATATCTTTAGTTCGTTTTACAAAAATGTGTTTTGGAAACATTCTGCAGATATAAATCCATTTTATTAAATCAGTTTTGTAAAACAAACTAGAGATATAAATTTAATAAAATGTGTTTTGGAAACATTCTGCAGATATAAATCCATCAAACCTGCTTTTTTGATATTCAAGTTTGAATAACGAAAAACGAGTAGCTTGTTTTTCGACATTCGCCAATATCAAAAAACAACGAGAAATAGCAGTTTTTATTTGAACCCACTGCCCAGGCATCATCATTTATGATATCTTTAGTTCGTTTTACAAAACTGATTTAATAAAATGTGTTTTGGAAACATTCTGCAGATATAAATCCATCAAATCTGCTTTTTTGATATTCAAGTTTGAATAACGAAAAACGAGTAGCTCGTTTTTCGAGATTCGCCAATATCAAAAAAAAAAACAACGAGAATGAACAGTTTTTATGTTAATCCACTGCTCAGGCATCCTGATTTATGATATCTTTAGTTCATTTTAGATAACTGATTTAATCAAATGTGTTTTGGAGACATTATGTAGATATACATCCATCAAATCTGCTTTTTTGATATTCAAGTTTGAATAACGAAAAACGAGTAGCTTGTTTTTCGAGATTCGCCAATATCAAAAACTACGAGAAGTAACAGTTTTTATGTTAATCCACTGCTCAGGCATCATCATTTATGACATTTTTAGTTCGTTTTACAAAACTGATTGCATTAAATGTGTTTTGGAGACATTTTGCAGATATACATCCATCAAATTTGCTTTTTTGATAGTCAAGTTTGAATAACGAAAAACGAGTAGCTTGTTTTTCGAGATTCGCCAATATCAAAAACAACGAGAAAGAACAGTTTTTATGTCAATCCACTGCTGAGGCATCCTCATTTATGATATCTTTAGTTCATTTTAGATAACTTATTTTATCAAATGTGTTTTGGAGACATTTTTTAGATATACATCCATCAAATCTGCTTTTTTGATATTCAAGTTTGAATAACGAAAAACGAGTAGCTCGTTTTTCGACATTCGCCAATATCGAAAAACGAGCTAGTTGATTTTCGTTATTCGCCAATATCGAAAAACGAGTAGCTCGTTTTTCGATATTCACCAATGTCGAATAACGAAAAACGAAAATCGAACTAACTTCACACTGCCAATTTATGACTGGCTAGATTTAGTTAAAACTGCACGGTTATTCTATGATCCCATTGTCGTGTGACGTCTTAAGGGATTACCCCTGTTGATTCCGGTCTGGTACGTGTAAGGTTGATAGGATTCCACCACCTAGTTAGGATTACTCCATTTTGTACGTGTTAGGATTACCTCTGTTGATTCCAACATCTTGTTAGGATGACGTGTATTATTCATGTGACGTGTATAATAAGATAGTATTAATTATATAATGTTTTTATTTACAGGAAGAAGTTGATGAATGTTTACAGTTACCATGTGAACATGGAGGAACATGTGTTGATGGCCAGGCTGATTATACATGTAACTGTAGACAAGGTTGGACGGGTAAAAACTGTGAAACACAAGTCAGTTATTGTAATGATACCCTGTGTAATTCTGGTACTTGTTATAGTCTGCTTGATACTTTCTTCTGTAGGTGAGTAGGATATAGATATAACTCTACCCCCAACCCCCAACCCCGCCTCTCCCTAGTTTCTTCTGTAGGTGAGTAGAATATAGATATAACTCTACCCCCAACACCCTCCCCCGCCTCTCCCTAGTTTCTTCTGTACGTGAGTAGAATATAGATATAACTCTACCCCCAACCCCCTACCCCGCCTCTCCCTAGTTTCTTCTGTAGGTGAGTAGAATATAGATATAACTCTACCCACAACCCCACCCCCGCCTCTCCCTAGTTTCTTCTGTAGGTGAGTAGAATATAGATATAACTCTACCCACAACCCCACCCCCGCCTCTCCCTAGTTTCTTCTGTAGGTGAGTAGAATATAGATATAACTCTACCCCCAACCCCGCCTCTACCTCTCCCTAGTTTCTTCTGTAGGTGAGTAGAATATAGATAAAACTCTACCCCAACCCCAACCCCACCTCTCCCTAGTTTCTTCTGTAGGTGAGTAGAATATAGATATAATTCTACCCCCAACCCAAACCCCCACCCCTCCCTAGTTTCTTCTGTAGGTGAGTAGGATATAGATATAACTCTACCCCCAACCCCCACCCCGCCTCTTCCTAGTTTCTTCTGTAGGTGAGTAGAATATAGATATAACTCTACCCCCAACCCCCACCCCCGCCCCTCCCTAGTTTCTTCTGTAGGTGAGTAGGATATAGATATAACTCTACCCCCAACCCCCACCCCGCCCCCCGCCCCTCCCTAGTTTCTTCTGTAGGTGAGTAGAATATAGATATAACTCTACCCCCAACCCCCACCCTGCCTCTTCCTAGTTTCTTCTGTAGGTGAGTAGGATATAGATATAACTCTACCCCCAACCCCAACCCCATCCCCGCCTCTCCCTAGTTTCTTCTGTAGGTGAGTAGAATATAGATATAACTCTACCCCCAACCCCCACCCCGCCTCTCCCTAGTTTCTTCTGTAGGTGAGTAGGATATAGATATAACTCTACCCCCACCCCCACCCCCGCCTCTCCCTAGTTTCTTCTGTAGGTGAGTAGAATATAGATATAACTCTACCCCCAACCCCCACCCCCGCCTCTCCCTAGTTTCTTCTGTAGGTGAGTAGAATATAGATAAAACTCTACCCCCAACCCCCCCCCCGCCTCTCCCTAGTTTCTTCTGTAGGTGAGTAGGATATAGATATAACTCTACCCCCAACACCCCCAACCCCTAGTTTCTTTTGTAGGTGAGTAGGATATAGATATAACTCCACCCCAAACCCACAACCCCCACCCCCGCCACTTTCTCACCAGTGGTGCTGAAGGGCGGGCATGGCCAGCGCCAACATATAGTAGTTTGACCGGAAGAAAAAATTAAGGTCCCGTCTACACATTTTCCTGCACGTAAAAGCCTCCTGACATTTGGAATTCGATATAAAGTAAGCCGTAGTGCCATTGTCCGGACAAATTTTCCCTTCTAGCGCACACTGTATGGAACGAGGTTAAACGTCCGACTGTTCTGCTCCGACTGTGCTAATATACGGGTATACGACATACAGTGTGCTATGGGAGACATTTTGCTCGGACAGCTGCGCCTACTCTTATATGGAATTACAACTGCCCAGGACTATTTTACGCTAATGTGTACACATGAACTTGGTGTTGCGACTAATCCGAACGATTACAGCAACCCTTGACAGGCCCTCCGTCCTGCACCACTGACAAGGGAAAACCAATTCGGAAAATCCAGTTGAATTTTCTCGGCCTACATTAGCCCACCGTAGATTGCAGCATAGATCTACTCAATTCATGAAATCTTTGTAAATACTGAACGCAACGGAACCATTTGAAAACTGATATTCTCATCTTTTAGAATATTGTAGATTTCAAGGGATTTGTATATCACGCTCAGAGCATTACTTCTCAACGAATTAACAATGAGAATAGTTAAGATAAGACACTATTGTACGTGACAAAATGGTGGTAATATTTGGATCCACGTATTAAAGTCTATACCCCCTAACAATCTAATTAATAATTTATTAACCCTTTTTATCCCAGGTGCGGTTTAGGTGTAACAGGTACTCTGTGCGAACAATCACCTGTTGTATGCGATAAAATCAACCCATGTGCTAGTACTGGAACTTGTAAAGAACGACCGGGGACTGCCGAATGCACTTGTCAAGATGGTAAGGGGTTTTATTATCTCAAATGTAAATTCATGCTACCAAACCTGCGATTGAAGATGAGTATGTAATTACAATGCAATTGTCCCCATTTTTATACATATTTGACATCCACCAATCCTAACAAAGAAATTAACTATTGTTTTCGACATGGTTAAGCTCTTTCCGGGTGGTTTTGGTTCTTCAGACGCTGTAGTATTATACGTATGTTATCACCCAATAACGTCATTTTACACTAGATTTCACTTGTCGTATTCCAATGAGCGATATTTATTGAGCGTATTTATTTATGAGTGGCTTTATGGACTAGTTGTGTGATAAAAAATATCTTCTACTTGTCTTTGTTGATCAAGATTCTCCATATACAAGGAGGACTAATAGGCATGACAATTGTTCGACAGGAGAATACCTGGTAATTTATCAAAAAAGGGGAATATTCGAAAAAAATACTATACAAAACAAAATCAAAATGATGCAAAAATGTTTTACGAGACAAAAACAAAAAGAAAAAAAAAGATGTTTTGCACAATAAAATGGATATACATAAAAATAATCTTAACTGTTTATTATTCAAAATGTTATATGAAACAACAAAAAAAAAAGATGTTTTGCGAAAAAAATGGATATACATAACATAAATTGGATTATTGCCTTTGTTGCATTATTATTCTTTGTTGCATATTCTGTATCTATTTGCCCACACTCATATATTTTGTATCATTTGCTTGATAAAGACGAGAGTATCCTTGTCGAAACGTCGCTTAGTATCAAACTCAGTAATTGTGTATCCATAAAATTGTACCTTGTGTTATTATGTTCAATTACTAAATGCCAATCAAAAAAGATAAAAATAAACCTAGACACACGAAATTGTTTATTATTGAAATGTTATTTTTGTTGTTTACTTTCTCGTTGAAACAGGTTATACTGGTAATTCATGTCAACTGATGAATAGTGTCACGTGTCCTGGTGGGTGTGGTAATGGCGGAACATGTACTAACGGGATGTGTGTCTGCCCGTCACGTATGTACTTTATATTTATATCACTTTGATAATACTGTATAAATACCAGTAGAGGGTTCATTACAACTCAGATTATATTGCTGGGGTGGAGTCGGGTGGGGGGGGGGGGGGAGCTTATTACGTAGAGAATATTTCTTTTGATCTTTATTTTTCACTTTTGTGTAATATTTTAGCCTTTGCGTCATATTTAATGGCGATCATATTTGTTGAATATTTAATATGCCAGTGCACAATGTTCTGAAAAGTTTTTTTTTATTATTATTGCAGTTTTTACTGGATCGATGTGCGAAACGTCCACCGATCCATGTTCTAGTTTATCGTGTCCACCATCTACTACATGTACCGTTATACCACGTGGTGCTGCCTTCTGTTCGTGTCCTACAGGACAAGTTATGGCAGGGACAACTTGCAAAGGTAAATACACCAACCGAAAATATAAATACAACTTTAACTCCACAATATGTCAGTAATATAAGTCTATGTAGGCCTAATATATAAAACAACAATATAACATACTAATCTTAATATTCCATGTAATATATACAGCAACAATACCGCATATACTAATCTTTTTAAAAAAAAGTATTTGTCTTTAATATTAAGCAAACGAAAACAAACTTAAAGGCACGACGGGTCATTGAGCCCCCCCCCCCCCCCCGACATTTTTTCATTTCTGTTAGATATTTACAGATGCCTTCGATACAAGAGTGGGCCATAGCGCTGCTGTCAAAGCATAATTTTCTTCATTGCACAGTGTATGGAGTATGCCCGTCTTCATTAGCCCAGTCAAAGCAAAACAATAGGACGTTAAACCCGATTTCATTTACATATTAAGCGTCCAATAAGCTGTGAAGAATATGATAAGCCAATAGTATCTTGTAAAGGTATTTTTGTAAACGATTTCTACTGTATTTTTCAGCTTCAAGCAGAATGTACGATTTGTTGATAGACCAGAGAGTAAACAGAGAACGGCCTAGAACTCGAGAACCCATAGCTTTCAGTACAACAACAGGATTAACTGTCATGCTCTGGACAGCTGTATTAACTCGGGACAGTAACAGTACTATTTTCTCTATCCACGACTCGTAAGTTTTTATAACTCAGTTATTATATCTATGTTTATTTAGACTAATCATACGTTAATATAAACATTGCCAACATCAACCCTAGTTACCAATGGTGATCGAATATTTTGAGTTGCTGCTCCAACTTTGTGGAATGACAGGAAAAACACTTGAACACTTTCATCAAAAGTGTCACACTATCACTTGACTTTGGAAAAAAAGTTAAAAACCAACCTTTTTCGACTAGAGCACGCCTCGGCATGGAAAAGGCGCCATATAAATTACATATTGTGAAGTCTAATATCCATGCAAGTTAGATAAATAATTCAATTCAAACTAAACTTCGATTTTTTCCCTACAGAAACACCAACACCATGATGATAAAAGTAACAAGTGATGCTGTTTATTTCAACAACGGTAGTAACACGGTGATGGTGGAACTTACAACAGTATTTAATACTCAATTAAATCTGGATAACGAGAGATGGAATCACATGGCGATCACGTGGGAATTGACTGGAATGATTAGTATTAGTGTTAATAGTATTGGTGCCAAGCCAGGCATGTTACCATTCACGGCACCAAGGTAAACATACCCCGGATTCCCGAAGTAGAATATAGACCAGTAAATGTTCTATCAGGGGTCGATTTTATTGTTGTTTTTGTTTTTCGAATTTTGGAAAATAAAATGGAGTGATTTGTTGTGATGATTCGAGATACTGCCATCTACATGTCATATCTTGCAAACACTCCCATCCCCGCCTCGTGTATTACAAGTTCTCCCATCTTCGTCTCAAAAAGACGAAACTAAAGAATATTTCCAATATCCTATGAATATATAGAAACAGGAAGAGAGAAATTTGGTTTAACGTCCACTCGAGACAAACTAAGTAATTTCGGGACTAATATGTCGTTTTATTTGTTTTCAACAATTCGCTTAAGCGTCGGGCTCTTTAGCAGTGGGAGGAAACCAGAGAACCCGGAGAAAACCCACGAGGTTGAACAGGCGACCTTATTCCTTGTCACGTACAACCGGGGATTTGAAACCACGCCAGTTGACTCAATGGCAGGCCTTATAGTAAAGCGCATACGTGCTAACCATTCGACCCCCTATAATAAAAAGCATATCGACCGATGATAAATCAACAATTAGACACTATTTTGCCTATAACGTTTTGAGGACTTCGAATTCTGTCTCATGGTTTGGATTGTTCGTACTTGGTTTTTAATTTATAGTATTTATTGGCTTTATGGTTTCTGTTTTCAGATGGCTTGATGTTTATTATGGAAGTGAAGAAGAGTCGCCATTTTTTGGTTACGTGTCTAGATTAACAATATGGAAGGAACTATTGTTATCTGACGATATTATACGGACGATATCAGAAATTGATGACAAACCAAATAACACTCTAGCATACGATTGGTTGGATCCAACTGTTACTAGATCGTCATATCGTATATCACCAAGTAAAGTTAACATGGCGCTCTGTGAAAATGGTATTTATGACGGTTGTCCCGGTGAGTATTACTGGATGGGTTAGGGTTAGGGTTAGGTTTGTCCCGGTAAGTATTACTGTAGTCGACAATCAACGTTTTAAAATGACCCAGGGAGTAGTACGTTGGCTAGCTTACCTCAAGGTCCTGCGTTTGATCCCTGCGTTGGCTGTGGAAGTTAATCAGGATTTTCCGGTGGGGCTCCTCCTTATCAGTGATGCATGTCAGGTGACCTGGCAAAGGAAGGCGTATGGTCGTTCCGATGGGACGATAACACATTGAAGTGCACGTTAAAAATCTATTGACCGTTGGAATTCGATTTAAGAGTAGGCCATAGTGCCGTTGCCCGGGCAAAATGTCCCTCATAGCACACTGTGACCCTTACCCTAGTCGGAGCAGATCTATTTAATTTCAACTTTTTTAAATAACGACGAACAATATCTAATGAATGAAACCGGGCGCCAGTCCGAAGCCTTCGTCTTACCAATTGACCCGAAGTTACACACATTTCACCCATTGTAGTTTTTGCAGATAAATTATTATTATTATTATTATTATTATTATTATTATTATTATTATTATTATTATTATTATTATTATTATTATTATTATTATTATTATTATTATTATTATTATTATTATTATAATTCAGTACAAGACAAGAAACCGCCGATGGTTCTAAGTTGCGATACAAATAATCTTAATATATCAACAACCCAAAGATCCGTCACATTAACAGATGTGGGAACCATTCCTACCTTCTCCAAAGGAGTTCTTCATTTTATTGATTTAGGTGGTAAGTCTTGTTTGAAATTATTTTTAAGAGGCGTTGTGTTTTGCTTGGAAGGGCCTAGTTCCTGTTATATTCTCGGGTTTTACAATGAAATATGGATTAAAGTAAAGAAACCCCAACAATTCTCGAGGATAGAATCCAATCGTTAATATTGCTCGAAAGGGCAGAACTACAATATCAGGGATACAACTTGATATTCAATAGCCATTGTAATGTTGCCTTTAATTTGTTTATCTGCATGACAATGTCCTCGTTTCCGTAGATTAGATTAAATTCGTTCTCGACGTTATCGTTGTCTTCATGTTGCTGTCTTCATGTTGCTGTGCTCGTTGTCTTCATGTTGCTGTCTTCGTTGTCTTCATGTTGCTGTTCTGTATGTTATATGATTAATTACCATTAAAACAACCATTTTGTATTATTATAAATTTTGTTTACTTGTAGCTGGAGCACTAACATGGGGATCTTATGATTTTGTGCATGTTTCGAAAGACGAGAACAATAATTATGCGCAGTGCAGCAGGAAGTTAGCAATTATGGGTTAGTATACTCTTTTACTTACTATATTTTTACGAGTTAATGGCTTTTTTTTTGCTTAATAGCCTACAATTTATGGATTATTAGGTTTTTGGGGCTTACTATTGACAGTGTGAAGTTGAATCGTGTTTCGTTATTCGTTATTCACCAATTTGTTCTATTGGTGCATATTGTCCAGACTGCTCAAGCTACTGTCATTGTTCACAATACGCACCATGTGATGAGGTCACTGGATATTGTAAAGATAAGTGTTTGCCAGGATGGTATGGTAACAGCTGTAATCAAAGTAGGAAATAACAGAGGTGATTTTAGGGGCATATGTCATATAATTATCTCATAGATGGGATTAACTGTTCATGTACTGAGGTTAATATTCCCCCGCGAACAAAAGGGAAAATTGCTGACTTCAGCCGATAATATCTTTAATACAGTGTCGCCACTTCGGAACTGGTTCCGTCATCAAACGGAGGTTCCCCGTCTTCAAGCGTTTCGGTGGTTTCTACAACGCTCGATAGGTCCGCGAACTGAGTTGACCAGACTCAGCCAAGAACCAGTTAGCACTTCCACTATTTTTAGTCTAGTGGATACTTTGCATTATTCTATTGTTGTCTAGTGATTGTTTAGAATTTAATACTTAAAGGTACGTAAAATTCGCTGCTTGAGTACTGTTGGCTGCTAGAGGTCGTTTTGCTGTGTTTTATACTACTGGAGGATACTTGGCATCCATCATTCTAGTCATGGCTAGCTTCATATTGGAATCCCGAATATAAATTTGAATAACGAAAAAGGAGGTAGCTTGTACCTAGTTATTCGAAAATGAAGAGGCAAGTCACCTCGTTATTCGTTATTGGTGAATAACGAAAAACGATTCAACTGCACATTGCCTGGGTTACTAGTTTTTTTTTTTGGTTACTGTATATTTATAGGTTAGTATGTTTTTTGCTTACTATATCTTTATGGGTTACTAGGGTTTTTCTTTTTTTACTTATGATATTTGAGAATTGATCGGTCATGCATGTCTCGCTATCAAGAATCTAGGCTCGCACACTACATCGGTTAACCCGGATGTTATCGGTCGCGTGATCTATTACATAAAGAACATGGCGTTATCAATACTTAAAGGAGCTAAATCGCTAATATTTAGTATCTAGAAATTGATACAAATGGGTAGCAACGCATATGTTTCTTTTTTACCTTACTTCTTTTTTAAAAATAGACTAAATATTTATTTGTTTTTCTTCGAATATCATTTGTTTACCTTTGAATATTATTTGTTTGTCTTTGAATATGAAAAGGAAAGTCATGTCCACGAGAAGGTTTAACTGGACCAGAGTGTTCTATAACTGGAATCAATGGTCAGTGTTCTGGTAATCAACGTTCATCTGTACCATCACCTAATATATTTACATGTAGTGCTTTTGGGTCATACAATCTGGACGATTGGAGACAGAGAGTGACAGTACCACCTTGTGGAGGTAAATATAATTATTATAAACTTTCCTCGTCTGGACATGCGGGATTTTGAAACTTCTAATACATGCGTTTAGTCAGTCACTGGACAGAGAGTCTGTCAAAGTGTTTGGTCGTGTATAAGTGCGTAAGAGGTTGGCTCGCTAGCCTGACAAGAACAGCTGGGTCGCATTTTTTTGTTACGTTTTTTTTGTAATTCATTTTAGTGAAGCCGTACCACAACAGGTCCGGGACTGTACAGCGCAGTGGACGCTTACGGCTGGTTCCCGGATCCATTCACTTGATTTGAAAATTGTTTAGTGTTTGCAATGTCTATTTTCTGTCTTGCCCGCAGGTTTATATTGTAGATTTTTTTCTTTTGATTAGTTTTCTTTTTTTTTCTTTTTGTTTTGCGTGTAGTGCAGACCTCCTGCATTTACTATTAGACACGAGTCCCGTGTACATATTTGCGTGCACGCAAAAGTAAATTATCTCTTGACAGTTGTAATTCGATATAAGAGTACAGGCCGTAGCGCCGCTATACGGACAAACTTTACCTCATAATAAAGTGTATGTCGTATGCTCGTTTTCATTAGCCCAGTTGGAGCACAACAGTAAGGTGTTAACCTAACTTCCTTTCCTAAAAAAGAGTTACATCCCTTACACCATTTATTGTTATTTGTTTTAGATACCTCCGAATTACAGCTAACAGTTACCATAGTTTTACCATATCAACTACAGCTTGATTGTACACCTGAAAATTACGAGAATGCTTTCGATGCGGCTATCAGGCAGAAATTTAACGAAATTAAAACAGACTGGCCTCTGACATGTTCGAACGATTGTACTAATGTTCAGATTACTTCAAAATGTGGTGTAGGGGACAAGATTCGTACATTGGATACTACCGTGGTGGTATCTGATCTACCGTAAGTATATAAACATAGGTTTTATTGTCTGTTTATTCCTACAGTTAGAACGAAACCATGTCGATATTTGGGCTTCTACTTCTTGTGTAGAGGAGTTGTCCTTGTCGGGAAAACATTGTAAATGATATATGTGCTATAGGGTCGTTCTGATCTTTGCCCCAATACGTGAACGGTTTGTGCTTAGCTAGTTCTAATGATAAATAGTATAGTTAATTGAAACTGGCTGTCTCCGCCTGTATCTTACAAGATAAACGGCCATGATTACGGGACATCTATTGGAATCTGTTCAATACGACAGCACGACATCTTGGGTTGAATATTACTGTCATTGGATCCTAGTAGACCCTGCAGTTAAGAGGGACCATACTTTTTCCGGCTCTGGTCGCTAACAGTTTTAAAAACAATATCAATTTGGATGGTCCAATGTGCGCCAGAAGCAATAAACCAGTTGATGTCTCCCATTCTAAATTGTTGAGGACAAGACTGAACTCATGGCTTCAGGAAAACCTGATAGAAATTGCAGTATGGGTTATCCGAATCGTGAATCTCGGGTAGATTATATTTATATTGTAAAACCCTAACCTTAACCCTATACTGTATCATAATGCCTGTCATTGACTTAAATGGTGTGGTTTCGAATCCCCGGTTGTACGTGTCAATGAGTAGGGTCGCCTGTCCAACCTCGTGGGTTTTCTCTAGGTCCTCCGGTTTCCCCCCACTGCTAAAGACCCCTACGCGAATAATTGAAATAAATTAAACCATATGTTAGTCCCGAAATGATCTAGTTTGTGTCGAGTGGACGTTAACCCCCATTTCTCTCTCTCTCTTAACCCTAAACTATTTAAATTATATTTTAAACTTTATTTTTATAGCAACATGGTGAATAAATCTGATAATTCATTGTCCTTGATGCCAACAGAAGTGTTTACAAGAATTACCAAGGAAACCGATACTTTTACGTTCTCTGTAAGTACACCCTTTTTAGAGTGTCTAGGAATCATAAAAGTATGATCTCGACTAGGGCCCGTGAGAGGGGAGGTTTGGAGGCTGTCAGCTGGGACACTTGCCAGGGTCCCGGAGGTATGCTGGGTAACGTTTGAAAGTTACGTGATCGTAAAGTAGACGAACCCCTAGTGTAGGTCAGATTAGAATCGAAAACGAGTTATGTTTTGGGGAAAATTGGTGAATTAAAAACTGTATACGCCACTTACCCTGTGTTTGGCGCTGTGGAGTCCCGGTCGGTACCCGTTAAACACGATACTCTCGTCACTACCAGGATAACCGGGCTTTCTTCCGTTTCTCCGCGTATGATAGTCACGGTGGGTTTTTTCCTTTTGTTTGTTCGATCTAAATTTTCTGTGAAAATCGTGTACATCTGCTTATGAAACATGTATCTGGTATATCATACATTGTTGTCTTAAATCTCAATGTGTGTGTTTTAGCAAAGACCCCCTTCAATTACCCCCCCCCCCCGACTCACCCCCTCGCCGAGATGCTTTTCCCGGGGACGGGGGGCGCCTTGTCGTTGACCTGAGCATGATACAAGGAACTTTTATAATTATGTATTTAGTTTTCAATTCTTGGCTTATTAAAGGGCCAATCCCGATAACTTTTTGGGGAATAAAACTGCTTAATTTTGTGTTAAAATCATTTAAAACCCATTATCTAAGGCCGATCAACCAACCCGATGTTTGTGATACGCTTGTAAATAACTTAAACCTGACAGTCTGCATCTTGAAATGGAGACCTTTGACTTATACAGTATCTGGAAAAAAACAGACTCTCTTCTATAAAAATAATATGTAGGTAAAATTTACCTTTTGTTATCAAGCACAATACATGGGTCATTCACTGTATAGACCTCTCAAGAAACGTAAATCGATTATCAGGTCACCAAATGAAAAAAATGACCAGAAATCTTAAAAGGGTTACGTGTCCGGATAAGCAATTTTGGCGTTCACCTATTAAATGACTCAATATTTTGATTTGAAATTTTGAGACAAGGTATATACACCATTCCCCTATATTTTGGCGTTTTATTTTCATACATTCTCAGACTTTTATTTTTGAGCCTCTGTATAATACGGGATTGTCCCTTTAAAGTGTCGATTTTACTTCTGCATATATTCTGATTAAACGAATGATTAAAATAACATGTCTACTGTTTAATTAAAATGTATATTTTCAAACCTTCAGCCCGGGGGGGGGGGGTGATTGCCAGCTCTTCAAAATCATTGTTCCCTGCTCTTCAAAATCATTGGGTTTTTTTTCATTGTTTGGTAGTAAATATAGCCAAAAGCTAATTTATACATTTGTAACTTTTCCAAAAATGGTACTTGAATGAATTCTAATAGCATTAAGTAAATGTTTATTAATAATTCCCAGAATATAGGCGGATCATCTCTACAGAAAGCCATGGCGACTATAAATGGTGTGGGTTCTTGTCCAATGGGTTATACTGTACAACATAGAGTTTGTGGTAAGTTTGGTACATTCACAGTTTGTTAAATGATTTCATATACACAACTTAGAAGACAGTCTCTTACCTTCATGTTCAACAGTTGCATTCTTTGGTTCGAAGTTTGTAAGAAAGTGGGAGACCAGCATTCAGTGATGTTATATAGAGTTGGGGGCGGGGGGCTGGCCTCGGGAAATCTTGTCTGCAGGGAATCCAAAATGAAATGAGGTTTAACGTCCTACTTTTTTGCTCCATACCCCGACTGGACTAATGAAGACGGGCTTACGTCATAAATTTTTCTCTGACAGCGGCGTTACGGTCTGGTCTTATATCGAATTCTAACTGCCAAGGTATCTTTTACGTCCCAACCAAACGACTAGATAGTCGTCTTTGTGGGGATAGCATACAATCAAGGAATGAAATCAATATTATGGTTTTTTTTTAATATTGGAAATTATAGCCACCGTCAACATTGGTGTATAATTATGATAAAAATAAATATTTAATATGTTGCGCAATGCTAGGCATTATTTTATATGTTGCCCAACGTCAATGCTAGGCCCTATTTTATATGTTGCCCAACGTCAATGCTAGGCCCTATTCTATCTGTTGCGCCATATCAATGCCAGATCCTATTTTTGAGTTATGGGGATATATAATCAAACCTCTACTCTTGGACAATATGAACATGGCGGTTGAAGTTAATATTTATTTAAATTATTATTTCAGTACAATGTGGACCTGGATCGTACTATAATTCAACAAGCATGAACTGTCATGTTTGTCCTTTCGGCCAGTTCCAGTCAGCTTCCGGTAGTACGTCATGTACCGCGTGTCCAAATGGACAGACAACTCTTGCCGAGGGAGAAACCAGTCTTAGTGACTGTGATGGTGAGAGGCTTTTTTATTGATTTACTCATTACCTTTACATATTGCGGGGGAGGGGGCAGGGGGAGGGGGAAGCAGGTCCCCTTACTTTCACGAAATCTGACCTTTTCGGGCAGAAAGGTAAAATGAAAGGTAAAGTGAAAAACCAATTATTATTTCATCTAGTTATTAAAACAAAGTGCCCGGGATCTAAGAAAAAAACAAATTTCAATTTTCATTTAGTTAAATACCACGAATAAGGACTGAACAGACTATGGATTAAAATATTTAGTCTCGAGCCACTCTACATTGTGCGACATTTTTGGGCATCCCACGTCGATTATTATTTGTGAATACAGCGGTTAAAATCTGATTTGATGGTTTGAATTCAGGTCGGCATAGAGTGGGGTTTCGGTTGCAAACTGATTGGAAACATTGAAGCTGCTTTATTGTATTTTATTGCAGTAGAATGTTGTTTTTTTATTCCGTTATGTTGTACTGCAGTAAACTACTGTTATTAATTCCCCTAAGTATTTTTAATACAGTAAATTGTTGTTATTAATTCACTTGGTGTGTTTTATTATAGAGACCTGTAAAGCCGGTAGTTACTATAATTCAACTAGTTCAAGCTGTACTCTTTGTGCCAGAGATTTCTACCAACCACTGACTGGCAAGGACTATTGTAATGCATGCCCTCTCACAAAACGAACCAGGGGTGAAGGTTCGACTAACGAAACGAGTTGTTCAGGTAAATATTGAAAGGCACAACGTATTGTCGTTCGGAAGGGACAAAAACATCGAATTTTCGTGTATATATAGGCATGCACATAAACGTTCTCTTGATGGTTGGAATTCGATATAAGAGTAGGCCATAGCGCCACTGTCCGCGCATTGTTTCTCTTATAGCACAAGGTTTGAAGTATAAGCCGTCTTCATTAGCCGGACGGAGCAGAAAATTAGGACGAATTTCATTTCATTTCTCATATTATTATTCAATATTCATTAATATGAAACAAACGTAAGTTAAATTCAATTCAAAACCCACCCGGATATTGTTTTACATTGGGGGGGGGGGGGTAGTAAATAAACTAACAGCGATTATTGGGTGAAATCGATTACATAGGTTGTAACGAATAATGATTGCTCCGTGAATTAATAGAAGTTGTTGTGTAAGGTAATAAATATTGTTGAATCAAACTAATAATGATTGTTCTGTAAACTAATAGATATGATGTTGAACCATGTTGATTGTTCTGTGACCAAATGGAGATTAGCTCTGTCTGTGAGCTGTGGAACGAGTGTAGTAAAGATTAGCTCTGTGAGCTGTGGAACGAGTGTGCTAAAGATTTTGATTTTTTATTATTACAGATGACTGTCCAGATGGTGAGGAACTTACAAATGAAGGATCGTGTATTGAATGTGCCCAGAATTTCTATCGAACCAGATCAATCAACGATCAATGTGTACAATGTCCTGGTGGAAATGTGACACTGAAGAATGGTTCATTAACTGAATCAGATTGCGTCTATCGTATGTATATACCAGTATGTTATGTTAAGAAAACCGGATATAGTCGTAACATTAAAATGAAAGTAAAGTTTGTACCATTCAATCGATTTATATATTACTACTACTTGACTACAGTCCATTTCATTTTGTTTCATGTTTATAATTTTAGCTATACAAGGTTATAAAAACCCTTCCTGATTTTGTGTTTATATTTTCCAGCTCCGTGTCCACCCGGTCAGTTTATATATATTAAGGAACGGGTATGTAAGCCCTGTTCACACGGTACATATCAACCGGAGAAATGGATGACCAACTGTACAGCTTGTCCTACTGGTTTCTATACACGAATGAATGGAGCCAACGATAGTTCCCAGTGTGAATGTAAGTCTCATTCCTACTAAATAACTGTGATACCTATCTATAAGAATGGTCTTACGGATGGAACGAAAAACCGAAGTCCCGTGTACACATTGGTGTGCACGTCAAAGATCCCTTAACAGCTGAAATGCAATATAAGAGTAAGCCGTAAGGCCGCCGTCCGGACAAATTTTCTTTCAAGGCGTATTTTAATCTCCATTAGTGAAATCGGTGCAGAAAAGTAGGAGACATTAAGCCCAATTTCATTATATTTATAAGAAAAATAAGCTGCTATCTCTCAGAGAGAGTGGGAACCAACTGTGGAGAGAGTGGGAACCAACTGTGGAGAGGGAAACACGTCGTTAGTTTTAAAGTACGTTGTCAGACTCGTTAAAATGGGTTATTCATTCTTCTTGTATAATTGTCATTTGTAGTCCTCGGTGTGCAGATGATACTAGTTGTTACACTCGCTAGAATGGGTTCTTCCCTTTTCTTGTGGGTATGATGGTTGTCAACTTACTGGTTTCAAAATGATTTACATAAGAGCAACATGTATTCATTTTGTTGTTTTATTACAGTTGCCTGTCCGGCTGGCTTCGAAGGGAATATTACAGGGTGTACCGAATGTAAACGTGGTTATTTTAAGTCGGATTCATCATATGAGGTTTTTGGTGATTGTCGACCTTGCGCTGATTTTACCAAAACAACACCAGGATTGGGTAGTACCATGGCGAGTAATTGTAATATCAGTAAGTCATTTAATAATTGATATGTAGGTGGGAGCGGGGTGTCGGGATGGGGTATGAATGGTGTAGCGTATGCGCTTTAGGTCAAAAGGTAAGTTATTAAGACTAATGGGGGTGGTCTGGGTTAGGGTTAGGGTCTAACGTGCGTACTGTAGTTTTTAAGGCATCTTAAAGAATCAAGTGGCTCCGAGTCCACACTTGAACGTGATAAGAATAAGGTCGAATGCAAAACCCCACGGGTTTTCTTCAGATTCACTGTTTGTTTCCCTACAGCTAAATACCACTACGCATAAGGAAATTATTAAAATATATGATTGAAACTTATGTTAGGCCCGAAATGACCTGGTTTGTGTTGAGCGAATGCAATTAGATACCTAATAATACTGCAGCCAAAAGAACCGCTTATTAATTAAGAAAGATACAGCACAAATCACATCATATATACACACCCCATTGACCCGAGACATACACATTAAAAAAGTTCAGTCTCTAACATCATATCTCACATGTATCCAGAAACATTGGCTTTTTGAAAACCCCGCAGATCGGGGCTCATGCAAAATATCCCTCGTGGTACACCGTATGGCGCATGTCGGTCTTTATTAGACTGATTACCAGAGTAGGGTGATAAACCTAGTACATATATAAAATAAACCTCACTAACTTACTATTGTTTATTCCTGTAGCTATTTGTCTGGCCGGTACTCGACGATTTCCAGACACTAACACGTGTGGTGCCTGTCCTCTTGGTTATTACCAGGAAGAAGATCTACAGGATGCGTGTCTACCATGTCAGCCTGCTGATAAATATACAACAATGACGGAAGGGGCAGATAACTCTACTCTATGTAAATGTAAGTATTTATGAGCGATGAAGATTCGAACTCTACTCTTTGTAAATGTAAGTATTTATGAGGGATAAAGATTCGAACTCTACTCTATGTAAATGTAAGTATTTATGAGGGATGAAGATTCGAACTCTACTCTATGTAAATGTAAGTATTTATGAACGATAAAGATTCGAACTCTACTCTATGTAAATGTAAGTAGGCCTACTGATGAATAATGAAGATTCGAATGCGGTGGATTTTATGATACGGTTGTTTAGTGTTTCTTTTTAAGTCCAAATACTGTTCAGGTCGAGTCACTTGTTGCCGATATAGAATGACTTATTGCAACATTCGTCACTCGACGCTAGTGATTTTAAACTCTTGTGCGTAAAATCCCGAGGTCTATCATTGAGTCAACTGGCGTGGTTTCGATTCCCCACTAGTACGTGAGAAGGAATAGGATCGCCTGTTAAACCCTGTGAGTTTCTTCCAGTCCCCTGTTTTCCTCCCACTGCTAAGACCATAGGCGCAATTGAATAAATGACTTAACAGTTGGAATTGGATAAAAAGTAGGCTGAATCGCCACTGCTATGGAAAAGGGTGTCTCATTATAGCACACTGAATTGCGCATGACCACCCTCATTGGTCCGATTGCTGCAAAATCCCATGTTATTTTACTTAATTTATATAATTGTGACGTGTCTTTCCGTTCTATACGATATGGATTCTATTCTAATCCTTCGATATTTTCATTACCGTCAAATTAACTTGAAAATCTAGTCACTGTTTTCGTTCTTTTTTTCAGTTTATTGTCCAGCTGGAAAACAAATATTATCAGAATCCGGGGAAACTTGTCAACTTTGTCCAAGAGGAACATTTAAAAGTGACAATTATCCTTTCAGACCTTGTGTACCTTGTCCCACTGGAATAACTACAAACATGGAAGGTGCTGAATCATCAACACTGTGTTTAATAAGTAAGTTTATTCAGTTTGTTCAATCAGTAACATCCTTGTTCTTGTATTATGTAATTAGGATCACTGTTTTCTATTACTGTCCATGAGTAATTAGGATTACTGTTTTCTATTACTGTCCATGAGTAATTAGGATCACTGTTTTCTATTACTGTCCATGAGTAATTAGGATCACTGTTTTCTATTACTGTCCATGAGTAATTAGGATCACTGTTTTCTATTACTGTCCATGAGTAATTACGATCATTGTTTTCTATTACTGTCCATGAGTAATTAGAATCACTGTTTTCTATTACTGTCCATGATGTCTGGTATTCGATCCCTGCATTTGCCGAGAACGTTCATCCAGATTTTCCGGCGTGGTTTCCCCTTGTCAATAATGCAAGTCGGAGGGCCTGAGAGGTCCCGTGTACTCATTGGCGTACACGTAAAAGATCCCTTGGCAGTAGGAATTCGATATAAAATAGGCCGTAGCGCCGCTGCCCGGAAAATTTCCCCCATAGCACACTGTATGATGTATGCCCGTTTTCATTAGCACAGTTTAAGAGCAAACAGTAGGACGTTAAACCCCATTTCATTTCATTAGCCCAGTAGGACGTTAAACCCCATTTCATTTTATTTTAAGTGTAAGGAAACCTTACGCGGTTAGTCTGGCATCCCTACTCATTGCATGGTTGAACAGTAGCTATTATTTTTACTGTTTATAATGGTTGTGGATCTTTGTTTTTTTTTACAGAGGCATGTTCTATTGGTCAGGTCATTGTGAATGATAGTTGTAGTGATTGTCCATTCGATACATATCAACCTGTTGCTCTACCTGATCTCTCTACCACATGTTCGGCTTGCCCAACAGGTAGTGGTACCAAACAAGAAGCTTCGTCCAATTCTACTTTATGTCTACGTAAGTTAATCAATGCTCATTCTCGTTCTTTCTAGTGGTCTGATTCCGGTCCACTCTACTGTACATTGGGTTCATCCGTGGGGGAAACACGTATTCAAATTATCTGCCCTTGATTATTGTGCTATTTGTAACGAATAATATGTTGACCCTATAGACAGACATACACACATTTTTCTCATATGTTCGATTAATAGATGGGGATACGATGTGAATACAATCTGATGCAATCTAGATATAATGATAGGGTTAATGTGATTAATTAATAGATGGGAATGTGATGTAGATGTGTAATGAAAGGGCAGGGATAATGTTATTAATAAGTCGTTGAGGGTGTGATGTGGTTGTGTAATGAAAGGGCAGGGATAATGTTATATTAAAATAAGTCGTTGAGGGTGTGATGTGGTTGTGTAATGAAAGGGCAGGGATAATGTTATATTAATAAGTCGTTGAGGGTGTGATGTAGATATGTAATGATACAAGGTAAAGTTAGTTTGTTTAATTAGTGGGTTAGGGTGTGATGTGGTTGTGGATGTGATATGAATCTGTAATGACTCAAAGACAGGGTTAATGTTATTAATAAGTCGTCAAGGATGTGATGTCCATGTAATATGCATGTGTAAGAATAAAATGGTATAATAAAAGGTTTGGATAATGTTAATAGTAATGTTAATAGTAATGTTCACGGTAATGTTAATGCAATGTTTGTTTTTTTTAGCATATTGCTCAGCTGGTCAACAATATAACACAGCCATGTCCAAATGTGAAGACTGTCTACAAGGCACGTGGAATAACGGAAACATGTCATTAAGATTTGAACTTTGTGAACCATGCCAGGCAGATTTTACAACAAATCAAAATGGTTCAACGTCAATAGATAATTGTACTTTACGTAAGTAACAAAGTTCTAACCTGAAGGTCTGCTCTCCTTTTTATCATTATTGGCAAACAAGGGGTGAACAGTTTGACGCCACAAGACCGATATAATAGATAGTATGAGCGATCAGCATGTATTAGTCTATAAGGACCTTCCACAAATAGCCACCAATATGCTTACTGATTTGATATTCTTCCCTTTTAAACCTTATATTATTATTCACTATTGGTCATGCATCATGTAGAGTTATTGCCCTTGTTATATACTCAGCTTGTGTTGTAAAGCTTTAAACCCTATAATCACTATTGGTCATGCATCATGTAGAGTTATTGCCCTTGTTATATACTCAGCTTGTGTTGTAAAGCTTTAAACCCTATAATCACTATTGGTCATGCATCATGTAGAGTTATTGCCCTTATGTTGTTTATCATGGTAAGCTATGCTATTAGATCACGGTTAAGTTGAACAGCTTGGGGTTGTTCAAGTATGTATAATGCTGAATTTTACTGAAGCTATCATCATTATTTATAAGCTTTTATACAGCGCCATTTCCACAAACGTGCTCAATGACGCTTTACAATAAACATATATACATATGAAATTAAAAATGACTAAACAAATATAGGATTAAAACATAAAAAGGGAATAATGTGCATAAACAGATTGAGTAAAATGAAGTAATTTAGAACATAATAGATGTAATTATGACAGATATGATTCATTAAGTGTGAGTTTTTAAAACAACTCTTCAATGATGGCACAGTTTAACGATCGTTACTGGTGTTCCGCTGTCTAGCAATATCCGATATTAGCGTGTATCTGATTGGAACATCTTGACCAATAGATCAGTTGTGTATTAAACAGCTTGACCAATGGATCTTTATTAACAAGAAGTAGGGGGTTGGATGGCCGAATGGTTAGCACGTAGCGTGCTATATCAAAGCCTCTCATTGAGTCAAATAGTGTGGTTTCAAATCCCTGGTTGTACGTGTTAAGGCCTCGTGGGTTTTCTCCGGGTCATCCGCTCCCCCCCCCCACACTGCTTAAGACCCCTACGCGCAAGAGAATTATTGAAATAAAATTAAACCATATGTTAGTCCCGAAATGACCTAGTTTGTGTCGAGTTGACGTTAAACCCAATTTCTCTCTCCCTATCTTTATTAACTAGTAATCGAAATTGTTTCTTGAGCAGCTGGATCAATGACGTACATGCGACCACGTACAGTTGGTTACCCCAAGGTGAAATATGAACACATTTGGGACAAGAGCAGATAGAGCATACTTTATTGACGCTATACATATGTTCATATTATTATTATTATTATTAATTTAAACAGGTAATTGTCCACCTGGGCAAACGATAGTAAATTCTGTTGATTGTGAAGACTGTCCTTTTGGTCAGTATCAACCAGAACGTCACCAAACAACATGTTTATCTTGTAACGTCAACCAGAACACATCCACAGCTGGTGCAACAACTGTCGAGCAATGTCAGAGTAAGTCTATTATATCAAATACCTCTGTGGTGTTAAAGGGTGGTGGTTGAGATTGCGGTCAGAGTAAGTCTACACCCATTATATGTATCACACATCTCCGTGATGTTCAAGGGTGGTTGGTGAGATAGAGGTCAGAGTAAGTCTACGTCTATTATATGTATCACACATCTCCGTGGTGTTCAAGAGGGATGGGTGAGATAGAGGTCAGAGTAAGTCTACGTCTATTATATGTATCACACATAGGGATTTGTTACCGGGCATGTTGTTCCCTTGTCAGTGGTGCAGGGCAGGGGGGTCTGACAAGGACAGCTGCCTAGTCGTTAGATGGCACGAAAAATTCAGATATCGTGTACACATTAGCGTGCACATTAAAGATCCATCGGCAGTTGAATTTTGACATAAGAATAAGCCGTAGCGCTACTGTTCCGGCAAATTTTCACTCGAAGCATACTGCATGGCGTATGTCAGTCTGTATTAACCAAGCTTGAGCTGTTCAATAGGACGTTAAACCTAATTTCATTTCATTAATATGATTTGATTGTATCGATTAGCCTATTAACGGTTGCGTACATATTGATTTTAATGTCACCATTACATGTGTTATTATTGTTACAGTATTCTGTCAGGCTGGACAACAAGATGAAAATGGATCATGTTCTCTGTGTGTTGATGATTATTTTAAAACTGAAGCAGGCTATGACAACTGTATTCAATGTCCAGGTCATTTTACATCAAATGCCGCTAGAACAACTTGTGATATCCGTACGTATGTTTATATATATATATATATATACCCAAAACAATTACATAAGACAAACCGAGGGCATTATTTGTCACCTCAATTTAAAAAATACGGTGGCTTTCCCTTGTCGATGGTTGAAGTATTGCCTGTCTGGCAAGGACAGCCACTGGTAGTTAGGCCCGGGCAAAACAAAGGACCTAACTATTGACAGACGGAATTCTAAATAAGAATAGATCGTAGAGCCACTTTCTGGCTAACATATTCGCTCATAGGACCTTAAACTACATTTTGTTTCAATTCTGAATCGTGTAAATAAATTCTTAGTAATTGACAGACCACAATGTCGCTACGTTAAACGTTAAACACGATTTCATTTCATTTCAATTCTGAGTCGTGGTACTCGACTAACGTATTGTTCGGATTATGTGATCCTGGGGAGTTTCAGACCACAATGATACCCAGCACGCCGCTATATGCTTCTACATGTTTCTATATAATTTCATTCGAAAGTCATTGATAATTTATACATCATTGTATCCTTGTTTTCTAGCATTTTGTGACCTAGGGTCTCAACCCAGTAGTGACGGTTCCTGTACAAATTGTACGATTGGTTCTTATAAAGCTGTTCGAGGAAACACAACGTGCATGGAATGTTCTCAGAATTTCACCACAGCTGAAAGTGGATCAGCATCTGCTACAGATTGTAACGTTCGTAAGTACATTAATACAAAATTAAACTAAGTCAGGACAAAGACCCTTTCCTTTCATGGATGTTATTGTTATTCATCTTTGACTTTGACCTATGACCTCCACCTCTCATCTGGATTAACATTTGACCTATGACCTTCACCTCTCATCTGGATTAACATTTGACCTATGACCTTCACCTCTCATCTGGATTAACATTTGACCTATGACCTCCACCTATATTTCCGGGTTAAACATTTGTCGTTGATCTAAGACCTCCCCCTGTCGTTGACCTATGACCTCTACCTATATTTCTGGGTTAAACATTTGTCGTTGATCTAAGACCTCCCCCTTTCCTCTATTTGTCGTTGACCAATGACCTCCACCTTTTCTCTAGTGTTCGTTGATCTATGAACTTTATCGTTCTCCTATTCATCAATGACTTAGCACCGCATTTTGTTTTGAATATTTTTGAACCTTCATCGTTGGCCAATGACCTCCCCGTTTCCTCTATTCATCAATGACTTATGACCTCCGTTTTTTGCATATTTTTTTAGCATTCTGTGAACTGGGTTTGTTTTATTCTGCCGGATCTAGTTCATGTGAGGCCTGTTCCCCGGGCACGTACACAGATATGAAAGGACAGACCGATTGTAAGAACTGTACTACAGGTACAACCACCGTGTCTTCAGGTGCAACTGATCTAGCCAATTGTTCTTTAGGTAAGTAATGTCTGTATTTATTATTATAGGATGTTAGTTTGCAACAATATACTACCATATAATTATCATTTTAGACAATTTACTGGCAACACTTAGTATACCTACAATCTAATTTTAGTGGACGTCTTGTCCGTAGGGGTGGAGTTATCGGCGTGTTCTAGGGGGCACGGAAATGTCAAAATCGATAAAAATCGATTTTATCGATTTTACAGCAGGATTATCGCTACGCCCAATTTTCAGGGCAGGAATATCACCCCATAGCCCGTCTGTCACTCAAATTTGGAATCCCAGAGATCCCCAGGGGCTGAGAAATGGCCCCTTTTCGGAGCCAAAATTCGTCTAATTTTTGGCCTAAAAAAACAATTTCGTGGATTTTAACTTTGAAATCACTGGATACCTACCCTAGGACATTGCGCAGCCTGCCATATCATTGATTTACCGTTCCGACTTCCCTAAATCCCGAGGTTACCAAAATGGAAAAAAAATCGAGCCAAATTCGTATGCGATATGGTCAGAAATAGTGGATAGCCAAAATAGCTAAGAGTTTATACCATTTTTAAAGGAATTATTAGGGATATTCAAGTGGAAATAGCGACTTTTGTCGGTATTTTGTCGAATTTTTATTGTTCTTATGGAAGCCGTAAATTTACTTAGAAAAAAACCGATGAACGACAGCCGTGTAACGAACACTAGAAAACATAGAATGACAATTTCATATATTGTTCCTAGAAAATATAGCATGACAATTTCATCTATTGTTTCTAGATAACATGGTTATGACAATTTTATATATTGTCCCTAGAAAACATAGCATGAAAATAAAAAATTGTCATATTATAAAATCTAAGACAAAGGTACATGTTCAAATTGCTTGTAAAAAAAAAACAAATATTAACATGCACAAAGTATTAATTTTTTCTATCATCCGACGTTTAAAGATATTTAAAATGGATGTAAACGAAAAATCTTGGAAACAAGAAAAGGTCAAAATGTGATCGTTGATAACGTTGCAATTTCTTGTAGATATTTGACTATCTTTATGAGTTATAGCACACGATTCACGAATCATTTTAATCTGCTGTTTTTGATTTGAAGTAGAAATAGAATCCAACGTAACGTAGGCATGTACCATCATTTATACTGACCATGTGCACTTGACGTCACGCCATCTGTTTCTAAGATCGCTCTATTCCAACGTAATCAAAGAGGATGTCATCTTAATATCAGACGGGTTTTAATTTTACAAATATGTGGATATTTTCCTAATTCCAATAACAGAAATTAAAGAGATATGGTGTAAGATAATGAAGCTGATCTCCAATACTTTACAAGAAATCATTTGGGTGTACCAACAAATTGAGCCCTAGAGCTTCAACTTCTAGTTACCCGAAATTGTGTTGAAAGTACACTTGTATCTTTCTTGAGTTGTGAGGGTGGGATAAGAGGGGCCTCATACGAGAAAAGCCTGGTGCCACCAACTTGTATCATCATTTAGTCGTGAGGATGGGGCAAGAGGGGCCTCATACGTGGAACAGCCTGGTGCCGCATCATCATTTAGGGATCTCATACATGGAACAGTCTGGTGCCGCCCACTTGTATCTTCAATTAGTCGCGAGGGTGGGGGTAAGAGAGAGAGAGGGGGGGGGGGCTCATTCGTGGTACACCTTGGTGCAGCCCACTCAATTTGAGATTATATTGTGTTTTCCATTTTATCTTGTAGTTTATTGTGCTGCGGGTGAATACAGGGATGCTAATAATATGTGTAAAAAATGTGCATATGCTACGTACCAGCCTAACCCGGGTATGACTCAATGTATTGACTGTTCTAGTAACTATAATACAACTGATGAAGGGTCAACATCGGAAAGTGACTGCCTTAGTAAGTTAACCCTTATATAATTTATAAAATATACTTCGTTTATTATATACCCAGTACATGGGATCGTAAGAGGGGGTGAGTGTGTGTTTGCGTGCAGGGGCATATGTTAATGTCCCGTATGGTATATCAAGGTTGTAAACCTTCAAGAGGCCACAATTTTAATCCGGTTTTATAAAACTTTGAATTTATGTTTATAAGCCTACCTTCTCGGATACTTGTGCAGATCGGCCTGTAGCTTCGTTGATTATAGCCCCCCCCCCCTACAAGTCAATTTATTTATCCGATTTTAATGAAGCTTTAAATGTATATCGGACGTTCTGAATTATTGCGCCAGATTATACAAAAACACTTTTTTCTTTTTAGCTCTGTCTATCTCTTGCAAAATGTTGGAGTATCTTGCATGACAACATCTTGTTCTCCCTTTAGATCAATACAACCCATATTTTTCTTATCCGTAGGTCCTTATAGATCCATTATTTTTTTATGTATAGATCCCGTATTATTATGAATAGATGCCATTTATTATGTACAGATGCCATATGTTTTATGTATAGATGCCATATGTTTTATGTATAGATCCCGTATTTTTATGTATAGATCCCATATGTTTTATGTATAGATGTCATATGTTTTATGTATAGATGCCATATGTTTTATGTATAGATCCCGTATTTTTATGTATAGATCCCGTATTTTTATGTATAGATCCCATATGTTTTATGAATAGATGCCATATGTTTTATGTATCGATCCCATATGTTTCATGTATAGATCCCATATATTGTTATGATGTTTGTTTTGATATTTAATAGTTATATGTACACCTGGTAACTACCGTAATGCAACCAATCAGTGCTCGCCATGTGATACGGGATCTTATCAACCAGACAGTTTTAAAACATCCTGTATTCCCTGTGGGGAGAATTTTACAACGCCAAATACAGCAGCTAGTTCAATTGAAATGTGTAAAAGTAAGTTTCATTCAAATGCGATAACTTATGATGATATGCAACCAATAACTAGGCGGTTTCGTCCCGGACCCAAACTCGGGGTTCTTATTGACTCATTTGACACCACATATATACGGAGTTGTTGAGGCGACGCAGTGTGATGGGTGAACATATGCACAGAGATATCTTTGATTATGTAGTTTAATGACCATGACATCTCAAACAGAATGCCATGGGTTTGAAATTATCTCGTTGAACGCAAAGTTTGGAGTACATCTGTGACCATATTATACACTCATTACGTATTGGAAGTAGTTAGAACAACGAGTAGCTGAACTGGTCTGTTTTTCAAACTAATCTTCATAAAGCATAATTTAAAAAATAACTCATGTGACGTAGATTCTCGTTATGTTAATGTTTATTATCTTGATGCCCAGCTATGTTAATTATCTTGATGCCCAGCTATGTTTATTATCTTGATGCCCAGCTATGTTTATTATCTTGAAGCCCAGCCCAGCTGTGTTAATGTTTATTATCCTGCCGAGCCGTGTTAACTATGCAGATTACAAGCTGTGATAATGATGATGAAATTGTAAATTTATTTTTCATATAAAAGTTGTGTGTCCAGTGGGTCAACTACGTAATCCTGAGAAAGAGCGAGATGTATGTTACGATTGTCCAGTTGGTTTTTATCAGAACTCTACGGGCCAGACTGAGTGTATCGCCTGTCCTCAAGAGCAAACAACACGTAATAACAAATCAACAGACATGTCGGAATGTCTACGTAAGTTCTTATTATGTATGGGTGTATTCGGGGAACAACGGTGGCTCAGTTAGAGCGGGTTGGTTAGCTAACCTAGTGATCAGAGGAAGAAACTGTATACGAATATTAAATTGAATAGCACAAAGATTAGACAAAACTGAGATAATAGTTGGCTAGACTATCTCAATATATCGCTCTAGGCCACGCCAATGGTGACAAAGGTTATCCAGTCTTACTCTATATATCGCTCTAGACCACACCCATTGAAGCAATAGTTGGTCAGATGCTCTATGTAGGACTGCAGGCCACACCCACGTCCTGTATTGTGACGTTGAACCGATACCTTGAACTTATTGAAACGTTGAATGAAGTAACACTGGTTGTTTATAAGGATTGTTATTTATATTTCAGCAATTTGTCAGGCTGGTCACTATCTCAATGGTATCATCTGTTCTTCTTGCCCTCTGGGTCAATACTCTGGATTAGTTGGTCTCCATGATACATGTGAAGACTGTCCTAGTGGTAAAACAACAAGATCGACCGGATCGACCAGTGTTAATGACTGTAGTCTAGGTAACTATAAACATTAGATATCCAATAAACAAAGTATCTTTGCTTGGAATGAGTGACACCAATCATTCTGAGAATTCGATTTTACACGACTTCATTTACTCGGAACATTAGATGGCTGAATGCTTCACGCACGACAAAGGGTATGGTCACTGGTTCTACCTCGTGGGTTTTCTCAGGGTTCCCACCCAGTGCTAAAGACCAAAACGCACACGCAAAATGTTTAATTAAAAATGAACGAAAGTTTAGTCCCGAAATGATCTAGTTTGTTCGAGTGAACGTTAAACTACCTCCCTCTCCCTACCTCTCTCTCTCTCTCCCTAACTCTCTCTCTCTCTTTCAAAACAAAATTGATGTGTGAAATTATCAGAATGTGTATAAGTTATAGCTTTCTTTTGAAATGTTTTTTTGATATAATGCTATAACGCTCATATCCTGTATTAACAAATGGCGAGGGTTGTGGCGGAACAAACGCAATCAAAACCACTGAAATAAACCTATTCCATTTTTTAGAACTTATGCAAGAGAAATGTAAAATGTTTTATTTTTTTTCATTTTTCAGATGACTGTACTAAAGGTTATTTCAGGGAAGCAGGGGGGTGTAAGAAATGTGCTTTTGGATTTTATCAAAATCAGACGTCACAAACAGCTTGTATTCCATGTCCTAGTGGTAGTACAACTTTAGAAGAAGGGGCCGATATGGAAACATTATGTGTTGGTTAGTAGATCTATCTATATATATTTAAAAAGTAGATAAATACAGATCCCGTCTACACATTGGTGTGTAAGTACAATATCCCTAGATAGTTGGAATTCGTAACGGAGCTCTCCGAGTAAATTGTCCCATGTTGTATATATTATGTTGTATGCCCATCTTCACTCATTCATAAGCTAGGTATTATAATATATATTTACCTATATAAATTTGAGTTTAAATAGAGAAGGAGCAGATAAAAGTTGATTAGTATATATATATTTATAGATATGGGTACCTCGTTCAGACACCAGAATACCCGGGAAAACACGGCGACATTGGGCTGGGTACTAGTAAACAAAGTCGCGGGAGAAAGCCGACGAGATTAGACAGCGTATCTAATTAAATCGTTGAAATTTCCACTTTATTTTACAGATGCTTGCCCTGATGGATCGGAGTATGATTTAAAAAATAACAACTGTACCACGTGTGCCCTTGGTTTCTTTAAGAACAGCAGTACACCTTCCTGTGTTGAATGTCCATCAGGCTTCACTACAATTGCTGTAAGCAGTTCGAACTGTATTCCAGCACAGGGTAAGGCTTGCTTCTAGAGATTTCATTAAGACAGGTCTAGTACGAGAGAGAAGAGAGAGAAGAGAGAGATGGGTGGGGGGGCAGAGGAGAGGGCGGGGTTGTCATTTCGTGATATAGTTTTATTTTATTTCAATAATTCTCTAGCGATGTTTAGTGAATGAGGGACCCCTTAGAAAACCCACGAGGTTGTACAGGTGGCCCTACTCTCAGTCGCGTACCAGCTTAGAATGTATACCCCTGTTAAAATAGTAAGACGTTAAATCCCATTGCATTACGTGTCATATACGCTGCGTACAAGTTGTCGTGTACATATTTGTGGGCACGTCATAGTACAGTTGGTATTTGGTATTAGAGAAGGCCATAGCGTTACTGTCCGGACAAAATCTCACTCATAGCAAGCACACTGTATGGCGTATGCATGTCTTCATTAGCCCAGTCGTAGCAGAACAGTAGGACGTTAAATCCCATTTCATTTCATATTTGTTTTCTTATTTTGTATTTATAGCCCCACAGCCTACACAAGTTGTGAGGACGACATACACGATGATTACCACCTTTAACCTTGATAGTTGTGGTAATTTAAACCAACTAGAAAGCCTGTTGATAAAGTTAATGTTCGATCTGATAGTAGACATAGCAGGCGTATATCGTGATATTTGTAGTCAATCGAACTGTGGTAATGTTCTTAGCTTTGTAGTATTCAGTCCCAACTGTAGGACTATAGGTGGACGTCAGAAACGACTAGCAGCAGATCAGACGGCTACTGTGACTACTAATGTCAATGATGTACCGTAAGTATATTTCTAAATCTATGGAACCTGGCGCTCATGGTTCAGTGAATAAGACGTTGGGTCGCTAGCCTAGAGGTCTTGTACTCGATCCCTGTGTTGACCGAGAATGTTCATCAGGATATTCCGGCGTTATCTTCCCTTGTCAGTTTTAAAGGATATTCCGGCGTTATCTTTCCTTGTCAGTTTTAAAGGGCCTGACAAGGGACATCGTATAATTGTTGCAATAGTATGGAAAACCCAGGTCCCGTGTACATATTGCCGTGCATGTAAAAGATCCCTTGGCTGTTGGAATTTGATATAAGTGTAGTATACTGTATGGTGTACGCCTGTCTTCATTAAACGATTTGGGAATACTAGTAAGACGATACATTTTATTTTTTTTAGAACCTAATTTGGCGGAGACACATTTTAGTGTAACATGAGAGTATATTTACTGATTTACATTTAATTTTTAAAACTTGTATTACAATGTCTACTCAGTTTTTGTCGAACTAAGTGAGTAGTCCATATCAAATAGCTGGGTTAGTGCTTTTTGACATTTAGCCCCATACGTTTAAACGCCTCATTGCTTTCGAGAGCAAACCTGCGTGTACTTGTTTTAGAATGGCTCATCTTGTCTTATATATTGGTTACCAGGAACTGTTACGAACTGTTAAGGTGATTTTTTAATCGATGAGATTGGGAGATAAACTATCAGCTTTTCCAACTGTCAATAGTGTATGTGTTTAGCTTGAATTTTTGTAGCTATATGGTCACAGACCAACTAGTTTTAATCGCCCCCAAACGCGGAGAAGAATACGTACCATAACGAAAAAAACGAAACTAACTTTATTGACCTCCGCCGCCGACCCATTTTTCTTCTCGGATATAAGCTATCATATTTTTTAGTTGACGCGATGATGAATTTGATTTATTTTGATAACAAAAATAGGCCCAGTCCACCTATCCCTATCGGTTTATATAATATCAATTATGCAGCACAGGTAACAATATAAACTGGAATAGGTTTTAACTTGTTAATTAATATACAGCACAGGTAACAATATAAACTGAAATAGGTTTTATATTGTTTGTTAATATAGAGTTGTTGTCGGGTCTGATACTGGTACTAGAGATACTGAAAGTGTAATAAAACAAGCAACGTATACTTTTCCTGCACAGAGTCAACAAGACATGGTATGTATATCTTCTTTCTTAAAATCTGTCTTTCTCTTGTTTTTGCGTGTTGAGACGTAATTTTGTTTGGATTAACAATAGTGTCCTACTAACTAGGATGTGCCCGGGAACAATCCCAGTGCTGACCGACAAAGTTCCCCGCTCCTCGTTCGTCTTGATTGCATCTATAGCCATTCCAAGCGTTATTTGGCTGGTATTTTCGTCAAAGTAAATTTTCGGCTATCGTTGAAAAAGAGACTTAAAATCGAGCAAAAAGGCCAGTTGAACATGCGACTCGAAAATTTTCAAGACGATTGGTATATTTCACTCATTAAATACGTTTGAAAGTAGAAGCATTAATTCGACCAGACAACGGGTTGGGAACGGACATTTGGGTATAAGAAAAAGGTAGTAAAAAGGGGCACCCCCTACCTGCGATCTGCCTCTGTTTTGTTTTTTTGAATTTATTTTTTTAACAATGGGTATGACTATAAAAAACTGATCTGCCATATCTCCCTGGGTTGAAGTGAGTCTAGGTCATTTCGTAACTAAAATATAGTTCAATTTCATTTTAATAGAGGTCTTTAGCAGTTGAAAGAACACGATGAACTCACGAGGTTGGACACGCACTAGTACCCGTAATCCTTGTACGGTATTCGTACACTCATGGAACCGAAACCATGCCACATGACTCAACCACAGACATTATTTATAATTTAAAGCGCACCTGCTAAACCACCCAGTCACCGACCTCACTAAACTCTGACCCTTAATATACATACCTGTTATTTAATTTATTGTTTCATTAATTACTGTTGTTTGTGTTTTTGTTTATTTAAATAAAAGGCCGATAATCTTGTTAGTTTTGCTGGTATTACTGATATCTCTAAGGCCATCTCGTGTGAGATTGGACAAGAAGTTAATAATAACCTGTGTGGTAAGTTAAGAGTGTTTTTTGTTACCGATGTTGTATTTTGATGAAAAGAGACCCTACTGCCCCCTCCACACCCTTCAATGCCGGATGTTAATAAATAGAGGCCGTATCATTTTCGACTCAGAAGCCCCCCTCTCCCCATTGCCGGACGAAAATGGATAGTGGCCGTAGGTTTAACTACTTATGGGATCTCTCTCATCCCCCCCACCTTCGCAATCACGCCAAGATGGACACCAGATATAATTGTTAAAGTCCCTAATTTCGCATTTGTTAATTCCTTACAAAATGTATTAAAAATAACATTTTCTGTCTTAACATGAAGCACAAGAAAATGTCTACTGCATTGTCAAACCATTTTTTCAGTTGAGTGTGTAGCCGGAATACAACATATCCCTTACAAACTTGATTGAAATTGTTTTAACAGTATAGTCATATCGACGGGATGGAAATCCGACACTCCGCGTTCACATTGGCGTGCACGTAAAAGATCCCTTGACATTTGGGCAAAATGTCCTTCATAGCACGCTGTATGGTGTATTCCCGTCTTCATTATCCCAGTTGGAGCAGAACAGTAGGACGTTAAATTGTCTCTTTTATCTCGTCACGCTATGCCTACTGAATAATACCTATTCTTTTCAAGTGGTGTAGATCTTGTACACAAATCATGTATAGCTTGTAATGAACATATTGAATGAATTAGAGATGTTTAATAATATCGTGTCTTCGCAGAGTTGAAACGCCACATCATATACATGTATTTTCAAAATTACCTAAATGATATTGTTCAATTTGGTGAGAGCTATAAATCACTTTGTAATAAAACCCCGTTTGACTTTATACTGTAGTAAAGGTCATGTAGACTTTGCTTTTATTTCATTTGATTGGAACACCATTTTATTTATAAACGAATGAGATTGTTTTAAATCATTTGTGTAAATCATTTTTCAGTTGATTGTGCAGCGGGTACACGATATGACACAATACTTGTAAGATGCATCCAGTGTGAAATAAATACATACCAAAATCAAATAAAACAATCCACATGTATCAGTTGTCAGGGAAATAATATTACCATGACTACAGGTTCAAACATGGCGTCGTTGTGTATTTGTAAGTATATCTGTTTGTAGTTTCGGTTTTCGTATTGGTATTGATGGCAATCTACTGCTAAAGTGGCCAGTTTTGTTATTTTCTTATATTGTAATTCCGGGGGAGATTTAGGGTATACAATATACCTGTTTTTGTTTTCCGTCAAATGCCCCACGAAACTCGTCCTTTCCCCATATTTATGGCTTTTGAAGCATTCATATTTTACAAACAAATATTCTTCTTCTGTGATGTAATGATTATTGAATTTATGTAAATAAAAATTTATCGTCAGTTTCATTGTTACCTGATTTTCATTTATTCAGTAGTATTAGTATAACAGTAGTATTAGTATAACAGTAGTATAGTATTACAGTAGTAGTAGTATAACAGTAGTATTAGTATAACAGTAGTATAGTATAACAGTAGTATTAGTATAACAGTAGTATTAGTATAACAGTATTAGTATAACAGTATTAGTATAACAGTAGTATTAGTATAACAGTATTAGTATAACAGTAGTATTAGTATAACAGTAGTATTAGTATAACAGTAGTATTAGTATTACAGTAGTATTAGTATAACAGTAGTATTAGTATAACAGTAGTATTAGTATAACAGTAGTATTAGTATAACAGTAGTATTAGTATTACAGTAGTATTCGTGTTGTATAACTAAGATGCCATTAATCCCTATTTTGTTTATTATTTTTCTAGCTATGTGTGAAGCTAATCCTGGGTATTGTATGAATGGAGGAACATGTCGAGTTGATGGAGATGAAATGGTGTGCGCATGTACAGAAAATTATGTCGGACTCACTTGTCAAACCAGGCAGAGTAAGTATCATGTTAATCAAAACATCAAGCTAATGGTAACTGGCCATATTCCTGTCAAACCATCAAGTTAATGGTAACTGGCCATATTCCTGTCAAACCATCAAGTTAATGGCAACTGGCCATATTCCTGTCAAACCACCAAGCTAATAACTGGCCATATTCCTGTCAAACCATCAAGTTAATGGCAACTGGCCATATTCCTGTCAAACCACCAAGCTAATAACTGGCCATATTCCTGTCAAACCACCAAGCTAATGGCAACTGGCCATATTCCTGTCAAACCATCAAGTTAATGGTAACTGGCCATATTCCTGTCAAACCATCAAGTTAATGGCAACTGGCCATATTCCTGTCAACCACCAAGTTAATGGCAACTGGCCATATTCCTGTCAAACCATCAAGTTAATGGCAACTGGCCATATTCCTGTCAACCACCAAGCTAATGGCAACTGGCCATATTCCTGTGATAAAGGTATTTTACATGTCAGAGCTAAAAATATGCCAAAAGTACATCATACGTAAAGCTCATATAATATATTGAGGAATTCCAATACTGAAACGTGTTTGCCCAGGACAAAACAATTCAATAACTAGAAATTAACGATGAAAACTATCAAATCAAATTGTTATTTACCATACAATACCAGTACGACTGTAGTGTTTTGTTGCGTCAGGTCAGCAGATCTGCTTAAAAATCAAGACGATGTCCTGAAATGGAGTTTGTGATTGTCTTGGTTACACAAGCGAGTAACGACATAGCCAAGATTTACTGTTTGAGAATTATGAATTCAAATATACTATATTTTTACGATTGTTATAAACCTCATTTTTTCAGCCTTCTCTTCAACGACTGCACCAATAATAGGGGGAACTGTCGGCGGTGTTTGTGGATTGTTATTACTTATTTTGATTGCTGTCGGTTGCTGTGTCAGATATAAGTAAGAACAACTATTTATTCACCATTTTAACAGTTAAAATGGTGCTTTCTATGCATGGACTTGATTCCTATCAATTTCAATCATTGATTTCAGTGTGGCTGAGGGAGAGAAAGTCATGATGGTTTTGAAATTTTGTCATTATCATCATTGTTGTTATTATTATCATTGTTGTAATTACCAACAGTGTCATTATTATTATCATTATTACCATCATTGTTATTATTATCACTACCGTAATTATTATTATTATTATCATTACCATCATTAGTATTATTATTATCACTACCATCATTGTTATTATTATAATTATCATTGTTGCTGTTATTGTCTTCGTTAGCCCAGTTTAGGAGCAGAGCAGTAGAACGTTAAACTCCATTTCATTTGCTATTTTTATCATTATAATTATCATCATCATTTCACCATTATTATTATTGTTATTATATTTTGTTATTACAGAAATAAACGTGTGAATGGTAAAGATAAAAGATCTATGATGGATTACAATAATAGTGATTTAGATTATTTCGTACCTGTTGGATCTAAATCAGCTGGCATCAATTCACAACCAAGAGGAGCAGGCAGGCCTAATCCTCTATATTTAGATTATCAAAAAGAATGGGACGTTTTTGATCGGAATCAATCCAGTAATGGGGATATAATATATCCTTAGTGAAGAAGTCGTAAAGTCTGTACACGCTGAAATCCGAGTTATCTAACAATAATTGCACTATTAACCAAGCAACCGTCTAAACGACTAAATGGACATTTCATTTATTAAAATCTAACTTTATTTAACTTGGGATTTTGTCGCTTGATTTCTTTTTGTATTGTTTAAAATTCATATTACCATAAATTTCAAATGTCTAAATTCCCCCAAATTAAAATTGTCAGAAAATTAACCTCTGTTTAAGTTGAGAATTTGTATTTGATTTATTTTTTGTATGCATTGTTAATAATTATGTTTCATCTATAACAGACATGTTAAATTAAAACGCATTTTTTATATTAATTCATATTATAATATATAAATTTAAATGTCTGAATTCCAAAAAATAAATGGTAAGAAATAATATTCGTGCTTTATTATACATATTTTGAATATCTAAAATTCCAGATAAACCCAAAGGAATTCAATATAAGTAATAAAAGAAATGATCATGGTTTATTTATTATGAAAATTTACTAACATATTGTTTTAATGATTTGTATTGATGTCATTGTTAGTTTTGTGAATATAAAAAGTATAAAATGATTGTTATTTTGGGAACAACAGAGTATAAAAGAATATTATGTTACCGACAGGGTATAATTTACTTTTTTATAAACAGAGTATAATTTACTTTGTTATAACAAGAGTATAAGGTCCCTAAAGATGCCATATGTATTAAAGTTTTTTATTTGTTTTTGTATTATAAAAACCTGTGTAAAAATTTAAAAAAACCTTAACAAACTAATGATTTAAGTCTAATGAAGTGCAAATGTATATACATTCATTTCAGATAACTGTCGGTGTATTTGTCGTCATTTCTATCGGTCGTTCGTACACACTTCCTTGTCTACTCTCTGCTGGTCAGATATTCAATAAGAACCTGGGACCTATTTCACGAAATTTTAACTAAGATTAATTACTAATTCTAATAATTTGATTGGATAATATTAGATTGATTTAAGTGCTTTGCAAATCAAAATTAAAGTATCTTGTCAACTGGCTTTGAATTTAATAGCGATGTCGTGTGGCCGTATAGTCGATTTGGTTGATTAGGGTAATTAATTTGAATTAGTTGGACGTGAAAGATGAACATCTGATTGAATGCGAATCACTTTGGCTGTTCATATCTGTGGTCGTTAAAATAGCGTTTATAATTTGAAATGTTAATCTTTAAAACGCACTGTATGCAGCGAAAGAAGTAAATTTAAACTTAAAAAGTCCTATTTTAAAATTAAAACCCTGTGTTATAAGGTTAGAAAGAATTTTATTTTATAACATATGCCATTGTATATACTAACGTCATTGCAGTATAATTCGTAATATTTCCTAAAATTTATCATAAATTCCTATAATTATTAACCCCATTGTATAATATATTTTTTTACATGAAATAATATATCATAAAATACTATAATAAAGTAAGAATGGTGTTTTATTTTGTATCGTTGGGCAGTCAACTCTATATATGGCCTAATCCGTGTAACGTACATACAAGCTTGTCAACAAAACCGCCCACTTGATTACGTCACAGACCTTATGCTCTAGAGTGAGCACTCTGGTCTCACAAAGTGGCTTTATAAACGTGCTGATGTGGCGAGAAGAAAATATTGCCTCGACAGGTGCGCTACCACACACGGGCCTTTGGGGGGAGAGGGAAGGCGTGTTGGGTTTGGGATCCTTTTCGCGTAGGGTTAGAGCTTGGGAATCCTTTTCGTGTACAAGTGTGGTGTTGAAACCAAGCCGTTTGACTCAGTGATGTATCTTATGATCTAAAGCGAACCCCTTAGGCCAGACGACCACTAAGACGGGGTTTAATGTCCTACTGTTCTGTACTGACTGGGCTAATCAAGACTTGCAAACTTCATAGAGTGTGCTATGTGGGGCATGTTGCCTGGACAGCGGCACTACGGCCTACTCCACTCCAAATTTCGACTGTCGGGGTTTATTATACGTGCACGCCTTTACGTACACAACGTAACTTCGTTTTTCTTCATTTTTGACACTGTTCCTATATATAGACCCTCTATGTGACTAAGTGGCAGACCTTATGATTATTACAAGTTTGGGGTATTCAATTGAAAGAAATTCGGGTATTTTGCTTAGCCAATTAAATGAAATAATAATGTTTATCTTCACTTTACTTTTCTGTCCGAAATATCAGATTACCCGAAAGTTAATGGTGCAGCTGCCCCACCCTGTCCCCTCGCCCCCTCTGACTCTCGGGCTCGTACGCCTATGATAATACTCATTGTGTCAACCGCGCAAAACTTACATTTGCAAACTTGCTTCTACTCAGACCGAGGACATCCTTGAGTTTCCTTACTTTGGTTTTGTTTTCGTTTCAATTTTAGGATTCGTTTTGGCAACGACGTCCCTCTAAGAATGGCAATGATGTCCCTTTAAGAATGGCAATGATGTCCCTCTAAGAATGGCAACGACGTCCCTCTAAGAATGGCAATGATGTCCCTTTAAGAATGGCAATGATGTGCCTCTAAGAATGGCAATGGTGTCCTCCTTAGCCACACTGAATGACGTCTGAGGAAAATGAAACCCCGATCTTTATAATGTAAAAACTACAAAAACGTTTAGGGTGGGTAATTATGATTTTGGTGTGTTTCATTTGAGCACCTGTTTTCATGATCATTGTTTATTTATATGGACAACATTGTGCACGAGGTGACTGGACCCCAGTGGGAGGAAACCGGAGGACCCGGAGAATACCCACGAGACTGGACAGGCGACAAAACTCCTTGTAACGAACAACCGGGGATTCGAAACCACGCCAGTTGACTCAGTGATAGAGCGCGCACGTGCTATCCATTCCGCCTCCGCCCCGCACTCCTAAAGACCGCTACGTGCAAATGAATTATTGAAATAATATTGAACCATGTTTTTCATCCCGAAATGACCCAATTTGTGCCGAGTGGACGTTAAATCCCATTTCTCTCTCTTTGTTACCTATTTGATTTGGTTGCCTAATATGCCACATTGAAACACACGTTTGCCATCAACAAGTACATTGATTGAACTGTACCTGTAGTGTTTTTACTGTCTCTGTACTAGACCATCTCGTGAACATACCCATTAAAATCCCTAGAAATGGACAAAACTGGCTATAGGACAGTCATCAAGTACCTGCAACTGAAAGGACTAACCCCAACACAGATACATGCTGACACGGTCTCCACGTTAGAGGGTGGTACCCCTTCCTTCCACCGTAACGATGTGAGGCGGCGTGGTATTTAAGCATGACAGTGAGCCTTCACGATGACCCACTTCTTGGAAGGCTATCAAGAGAAATCATTACCCGGGGCTGGGTACATGATGGTGATAGGTGATAGACGATTAAACCCTCGACATATTGCCAGTGTTCTGTGCATCTCTCTGCGAGACCCCGTCTTCAATTAGCCCAGGTTAGGTGCAGAAGCGTAGAACTTTAAACCCTATTTCATCCATTCATTCATTCATTCACTCTCATGAGAGGGTTAAGCTCGTTATCGTCAACGGGTTAGATAATGACAAAAGTTTCAGCAAGATGACTGTCAAAGCTGTTAACTCCTTGGGAGAGACCTGTTTTCAAAAATGTAAAACCAACTAGCCGGAGTTCATTTTCCTAGGATTGATGGCAAGGCCGTGAAAGACGCTTTTATGGCGGCTAAAGAAAATATCTTTCTGATCGGCATCCAGGCCTTGCAACCTGAAACTATGTAAAATAAACATGGAAACCTCGAATGTATGATTATAACGGTCGCCCCGCCGTCCCCGGGGTGTAAGTTTGGGTCGACCGAGGGTCACACTCGTTGTTATGGAAAAAGTCGTACTATGTGAGATGGATTCCTTTCGTTTAAGATAGTTTGCGAGTCAACGAAACACAACGGCTAAGTCGTCCGGACAGTCAACAAGGGTTGTCACATATTTTTTCTTTTGTCCGTAAAAACGTTTACAACACATGCAAATCTTATTACGATTAATTGCCCATTAACTAATTACCAGAAATGATTAGATTTGTTTCGATTGTTTGTCTCATGGCCTTTGTACATAAGATATTTCAAAGTTGTAAGAGTGTTTCATAGTTTAAGCATAGTGACGTAAACTTTACGTAAATCTAACCATCAATGTTAACTAGGATTTATTATCCTTAACTGATTTTGTATTATTGTAAGAGTGTTTCATAGTTTAAGCATAGTGACGTAAACTTCACGTAAATCTAATAATCAATGTTAACTTGGATTTATTATCCTTAACTGATTTTGTATTATTGTAAGAGTCTTTCATAGTTTAAGCATAGTGACGTAAACTTCACGTAAATCTAACCATCAATGTTAACTTGGATTTATTATCATTAACTGATTTTGTATTGTTGTGAGAGTCTTTCAAAGTTGAAGCATTACATTTGTCTTATTATCATTACGATCCTTATTTATCAAAAATTGTACTGGTATTTATACTTACTTACTTTAGTTTAGTTGCTGAATCAGGTCAGATTTCATTACCCAGTCTGCTTTAGGTTACCTCTTATGTTGTTATGTTTTTGGAAAAGGGAAGTAATTAATTCTTAAAAATGGATTTTCTTGAAATTATTATGGGCCTCCGAGCAAAGCTGTGCACTGGGGACCCTACATACTAAATTAGAGAGCAAATGATACACAATAACAGGTATATATTGTTAAGTATAGCCACAACATATTATGTTATAGTATACACATATTAGTATGTTTTAAAATACAGATGTGACGTTATCCTTTGATGTTGGCGTACCATTATTTCCAATAATGTACGGGCATCTTGCCAATAGTACATTATCTAATATAGTGAGTTCGTGTGACGTATTTCATTGAAATGCACGTGCGAGATAGTGTCTGAATTTTAAGTACAGTAGAACTTGCTACGGCGTGCACTCATAATCAGCGAACACTCGCTTCAACGAACACCAAAAAAAAACCGATCAATTTTTAAGTAATTTAACCTCTACTAAACACGCACCTGTTCAATGCGTGCAGCGGGCACTTATATTAGCCCCCGATCATGCTATTTCATCTATTAAGCGAGCACATCTCGGAGAATCCCGTTCTCGCTTGAGCGAACGAGGGTGAACTGTCACGGACAATCGCGTTCTCGCTTAAGCGAACGATACTGAAGTTTGAACTGTCTTGACATGACTTACTCACTTGGCTTGAAATAACTACTATCACTAATTAACAGTAAGAAATAGTCTGAATAAAATCTACAAAACATCGGATATTCAATGGCCATTGTCGTTCGTTCTTTGAAACACTCCCGCTAATCCCGTGAGTAGTAGTTAATTAACTGGAACCCCACTGATCAGGTAAAAAGAAATGTAAAAATAACAATCAACCCGGGATTATCTGTTTATTAATCTTTTGTTTTATTAAACGATCATAGTTTTCACGCGTAACGACACTGATTGATACTGATTGAAAAAAATGAAAAGATACCGAGTTATTAAACATACGTTTTTAGCGCCCCCTATAATTTTACATACAGAGTTACATCCCCTGTAAAATCGGGGATAAAATCCGCGAATGTTTTTTGTCCATGATAAAATAATATTAATTCATCGATTTTCTTCACAAAAATGGATAAATATTATCGAATGCATCACAATGATAGACAGTAGTATCTAAGGTTGGTACAGAATGACAAGTTTACCGAAGTTATGTTCGAGATTTTTTTAGTAAAGAATCTTCGTTCGGCGCAAGATTTAGCGACGGTCAAATTTATCGATGCAAGTATTGATGTTCGTTCCCTATTTTATTAAGTGGTCGCGTAATAGCTAAAATAGTTGGGGTGTGAAATACTCAAATTCACGGCATTTTGAAACGCTTTTAGACGCTATGATGAAAGTAAAAGAAATATTGGGGGACATGAGTTCCAGTATTACTAACATGTATAGGGCCTACGAGACTCCTTTGAATTCACAACTAGATAAAAAGTACATGTTTTGTTATTGTAATACTACGTGAATAAAAAATATATGCAGTCTATATACGAGACTCCTTTGAATTCACAACTAGATAAAAAGTACATGTATTGTTATTGTAATACTACATGAATAAAAAATATATGCAGTCTATATCTTTAATTTTTTGTGGTAGGGGTTGGGGCAATATATGCAGTCTATATCTTTATTTTTTTGTGGTAGGGGTTTGGGCAATATTGTACACCTTTATTCAAAGAGCACCTCCATTAAGCAGGCATTTTGAAATTTCCCTTGGGTGCCTGCTGAATACAAGTTCAATGCTCTCGCGCTTCAGACATTGCGTAATATATTGAAACAACACTCGGCTATCGCCTCGTGCAGTATCAATATATTACTAAATGTCTCGCGCTCGACCATTAAACCACACATAGTATACATATATTAGTATGTTATAGTATACATATATTAGTATGTTATAGTATACATATATTAGTATGTTATAGTATACATATATTAGTATGTTATAGTATACATATATTAGTATGTTATAGTATACATATATAAGTATGTTATAGTATACATATATAAGTATGTTATAGTATACATATATTAGTATGTTATAGTATACATATATAAGTATGTTATAGTAAACATATATTAGTATGTTATAGTATACATATATTAGTATGTTATAGTATACATATATTAGTATGTTATAGTATACATATATTAGTATGTTATAGTATACATATATAAGTATGTTATAGTATACATATATTAGTATGTTATAGTATACATATATTAGTATGTTATAGTTTACATATATTAGTATGTTATAGTATACATTTAATGTCGACGTATATTGTCGTCACCTGCATCTATCTACCCTTCGTTCTTCCTCAATTATCTACACTTCTTGTCCGGATTTTTTCAGATACCTAACAATTTTTACATTGATGCTTCATGGGCACCAATAGGGCTAATGGAGGTGGGTATACCAAATGATTTTAGGAAAATTTTATCACGAAAGTCAAGTGGTAGTCCGCAAGAACCTTTTTTTTTAGACATGAAATCGTCTTAATGTGATACATGGCATGACTTAGGGCAGAAATCTTGTCAATAAAATCTTGTCAGTATGATACAGGGCATAGCTCACGATAGAAATCTTTGAGAGATTGTTCATTGAGTATAAGGGCAATGCCTATTTATTTAATCTTAAATTTGACCTTTAAAGCTTTCAAATATTTAGCATAGAACTTTGTGAAGAATTGTATTAGATCTTGAAAATTTGCTCTCCAAATTGAAACCTTTCGAATATGATTTTTTAGAGCTTGAGAATATATGATGGATTGATTCCCTTCAGAAGTTTGGGAGATTTACTTCCATCTTTAAGAATTTGATTAGCTGGATTTGTTGATATTTAATTAAAGGCTACAATAAACGACTTTGCTGTTGTAATTTAGAGCTAGAGTGAACGACTTTGCTGCTGGTAAGCGTGTTAGAGATCTGAGAAGCCATTATCTATGTTTTGTTTTATAAATAATTTGTAATAATTGTTTCTACTTAGCAGTATTATAATGTTATATTAATTAATGTTAAAAATATTTTATATTGGAGCTAATGCTGTCCTTTCTACAACGAATTTTCATTTACTGATTTGTATGATATGCTTAACCTGGCTCTAAGTATGACATGCATATTTAACATAATATTTTATTTTGAAATATGATTCTCTCATGAAGTAGGATATGGTTAACTATTTTTAGCAACAGTCACTAATTATGAATTGACTTTCACATTATGTCTGTTGTTTGTTTTACTCAAGAAGCTAACAGTCAAATATTCAGTTTGTGTTCCATACAAAACCTGGTTTAGCTTGGTCCTTGTGTATATAGATTTGTATCTGAATAGGGATTGGACAACAGGCATAGCCTATATTAACCTACTAAAACATTAATTTCAAAATAGAGGGATGAAACTTGGACATAAATATTCCATCTACGGTATAAATTCCAACTTCTCGGAAGTCAGATCAATACACTAAACACCAAATCCTTGACCCCAAGGTAACACTCTAACAGAGATATCAGTTTCGTACATAAAGGATTCATTTACATCAGGTATCTAAAACAGCCTCGGTTACATACATTCAACATGAATACAACAGCAATACATAATACTGGAACTATTACTACTTCGGGAACACATCTACAGGAACAAATCTACATAATACAACATTTACTATTCTGGCCCCCTGCCAAGGCAGCGGCTGGACTCAGGTGAGTCCATACACAGTAGTTATATTAACCTGGTAACCGACATTTCATTCCCCAGCTTACAAACATTAGTATCACCTCTACCAACCTTTAATATAGAGAGGTCTGGAGGTCAGGTGTTCAATCCCTGCTTGGTTTCCCCTTGTCAGTGATGCAGGACGGAGGGTCTGACAAGGAAAGTTGTCTAGTCGTTCGGATGGGACAAAAAACAAGTTTTGATATGTACACACTGGCATGCACGTAAAAGATTCCTTTACAATTGGAATTCGATATAAGAGTATTTCGTAGTACCGCTCATAATACAGAATGGTGTGTGAATTTAAAAACACTGATCAAATTAATTAGTTTTAATAACATCTAACGAAATGGGGTTTAAAGTCCTAATTCGACTGGGCTAATGAAGACATTTTATGTGAATTCGAAGAAATTAAAGATGGCTACCAACAACGTCAACGTAAACAACTTAATTTCTGTAAATAATGATCAATTTAACGATTCTACACAACCTTCCACAGTTACTGCTTTAAATAGCTATACATTAAATATAGATACCTATGTGAATGATGACGTAACGGACCTAGCTCAATCGATTACTGTGACTGAAATAAGAGAAAATATTAAACGGTTACATCTAAATAAAGCATCAGCATAGGCGTACGAGGCCGGGGGGCCCTGGCCCCCCCAAATATTTTCATGAAAAAAAATTAGAAATCTGAAAAGGGCTCAGAATTGTGAGATCGGTCATTATTCGAGGAGTTTTTGAAAATGAGGTGGGGTAGGGGTATGTCCTTGTCGGGGAAGGCTATGGTCTTGTTGGGAATGAATGCTGAGTTTGTCGGGAAGCGTCGCGCCGTCTGTCGGGTTTTGAATATTTTTAATAATATAGAAGCGTAAAGAAAGCAGGCTAGTCAATGAAGAACACGTACGCCATCTCAATAAAACTAGCACGCATGCATGACCTTTCTCGGTTCTTGAGTACTGTGTTCCTGTATATTATGACAAACTCAAAAAAGTGTCGTCGATTGATTAATGGATTCGGTTACAGTACAAGATATTTGTAAATTTTGCCCATCGTCTTATAGTAACTCATTAATCTCATTTTCAATTTTCTATGACTTAATAAACTAACCAATTTCTATGAATTACGTTCTCGCGCGTTTTTGTCAAGTTAGTTGTAGCGGTACCGTGTTTATACAATCAAGGGACACTTGCTGAGAAAACTGTCAAAATTTGTAAAAACTGTTTGTTGTCAAAACTGTTGGGATTGAATCGAAGTACAGTCCATATTTAATTTGTTGTCAGGGCGGACGCACCGCTTATAGAACTCCAATGGTATGAGTGTACACTTTCTATTGCTGATATTCAATATCAATTCGATAAAAAAAATACTGATTTAAATACTGCTAGCATATAGAAGATTACTAATGCTTTAGCAGTACTAAAATCAGTATTGAAGATTTAAAAAATTTCTGCAATACTGCCGCAATACTGCCGTGAAAATTGAAGGAAACGTATCTACTATGGAGTCACAGTCAAATAACCGAAAGGAAGATCATGGCGGTGAAATAAAATGTACGTCCTGCCAACAGATAATGGCAAAGGACACTTTAAATTGCATTGCAAGAGAAAGCATGGTCACAACACATCTGACATTAAATTCACTAGGAAATTAGAGAGTAATCAGAAAACGTTATCGTCATTTTTTTTCTGCTACGAACCATCAAAATCCGGATAACGATTCTACTGATAGCGCATCTACTGACTTGTTCTTCTTTTGGTATAATATTACTAGATGTAAATAAACTTGAACTAAAATAGTCATTTACATATTAAAAGTATATAAATATTACACAAGTTCAAAAAGTCTTCTATCTTTATTCTAGATCTAACTATCTTAGATATGGATAAAAAATGTGAACTGTCATATAATGAAAAACGTGGCAAAAGTAAATCGAAATATATATAGATTGTAAATTTGAACTCTTTTAAAATGGTCATTCATATATTAAAAGTAGATAAAGATACAAGTCTTCTATACATCGGAGTCTCAAAAAATGAAAAATGTGGCAAAAGTAAATCGTTCGACTTGTTCATGTTTTCGTAGTAATAGAGTTTGTATTCTAAAGATGATTTTTCACCAGTTTTTATGCCGCAACTGACATAATTTACTACCCACTCCAAAGTACTAGAAAGTATTCGAAATGCCTGGAAAACGCGTCTACGGCCGTCTGGTTTTCAAAATTTTCTCTGGGAGGCCCCCCAAACCCCCCATCGAGTGCTTCGCGCTCGACTTGTTCATGTTTTCGTAGTCATAGAGTTTGTACTTTAAAGATGATTTTTCACCAATTTTTATGCAGCAACTGACATAATTTACTACCAACTCCAAATTACTAGAAAGTATTCGAAATGCTGGAAAACCAAACGGAGGATATTTTTAATTGTGATGAAACTGATATGTTCTTCCATGCCCG